>BSBK01004559.1:632500-1009211 GCA_027943335.1 Chamaecyparis obtusa | reverse complement strand
ATAAATCGGGCACTCGAGCTCTCCAAAACAGGAACCCATTTTCGCGCTGATGAAAATGACAAGTTTTTCGTTTACAAAGAAAAATATATACATTTTCAAAATGGGCGCCCATTTTGAACAAATCAGGCGCCTGTTTCGCTTTGGGTGCCCGATCCTAAACAAGCGCCTGATTTTGAAAATGGGCGCCCGATTTTTGAAAAAGGTCAGGCACCCGAACCTAAATGGGCGCCCAATTTTTAAAAATCAGGTGCCCATTTCATTTAAGGATTTTCCAACCCCGCGGACTCCATGGAATTGGCCCCCAACTCCCAACGTTTACCCTAATACACAATGTCAGAGATAAGAACATATCTAAAATTGAAAAGGGAACTAGTAGAACCCTTGGAAGAAGACCCTAGGTTTGCATTATCATCTGTATGAGATGGAGTATTACACTTAGAAAATGTCAGAAGTTATCTTGGATACAAACTAGAGACTGTGAATGATAGTGATTTCACAGATGAGTATCAAAAGATTTACAATTAGGATATGACACTGAAACAAGGTTTTAAATATTTGGAACATAGTGAAATTGTTAAATATGGATTACAGTATGAATTTGATAATGAAGAATGCACTAATATTATCTTGAGCAGAATTCATAATGGAAAGTTTTGGCTAGAAGATAGAGTGATAGATATTACAGCTAATTTGATTCATGAAGTCACTGGATTATCTAAGACTGGAGCTATTCCTTTTAATGAGAAAAACATGAGGAAAATAGTCATTAACAACACAAACTCATCCTATAATGGTAGAGGAATTGTGATTAGTAAGATCAAACACGATGATGTGAGATACTTGTGCAAGATCCTAACTACTAAGTTTTGTGCAAATTCAAGAGAGGATGACATGGCAGCTGGAATGGTACATGTAGCTTATCTTATATGTTTTGACAGGGTACCAATTGATATGTGTGAAATTCTAAGAATTCAATTGTTTGAGAACTTGGAGAAAATCAAGAAAACAAAGTATACATAGTTTAGGTTCTCATCCCTAATACATATATGTTCTTTCATCTTTTGAGGAGATTTCCTTACACCATAGGAAATGACTGGAATGATGGACAAACTACAATGGAAAGGAATTACTTAGTATACAGAAGACATGTTATTGACAGTGTAAATGAGAGTGCAGTACTTGTTATTAAGACATTTCAGAATATTGTGTCTTGCAGATCAAGGATCCCTAAGTCTCTGTTGAAAAATATAAAGATGATATTTGTTTTATGGTGGATACTGACTTTACCTATATTGAAGCAATAGAACCTAGAACAGAGTTCATAGACCCTCTTGGCTATGAGATATCTGAGGTAGAGACTAAAAAGTATGTTATCAAACTACTTAAGTTTAAGTTGGACACTTAATGTAATAGGTTTGGAACCTTTGAGGAGAACTTCAACTCCGCAAAGATTCTAATTGAAGAGAAGCAAGTCTAAGAAAAGAGTTGAGAGAAACTATTAAGAAAATCCTAAGAGATACAAGAATGACAGAGAGAGATTTTTTGGTAGCAAAGCAGAGAGTAGCAGCAATCAGAGAGAGTGGACAAAATGAAGTTTTGTCTATCCCTCCTTTATCATCAATTGTAGTGCAACAGGAAGAACCAAAAGTAAAGGTGAAAGTGGAAGCACCTGAGAAGGACATAGAAGCAAAAATGTCTACTAGATCCACTTCCTCCACACCTAGCAAAAGAGTTAAGGAAAGTGCTACTGGGCCAGGAAAGAGACATAAAACTCTAGTGCAACCAATTCCAAGAAAGATTGTAGAAGTTAAAGATGATGTCACTACGAAGAAGAAAGCTTGAAAAGAAAAAGTTAAAAAGCTTAATGAGAAGATTATTGAGAATGGTGACTTTGCAAGAATGAACAAATATTATGATCTTTATGATTATACTGACAGACTTAATCTAGAGAATGCAGTTGTGAAGCATATGATTTTGACTAGCAAGAAGTTTGATACTATTCAAGGACATATACCTGATGATCTATATAACAAACTTCTAAATAGGAAGAAGAGAGCATCAAAGGAAGAGACAGCTATTAGATTAAAGCTTGTGAGGAAGCTTTGTGAAATAAGAGATGAAACTCATTTCAATCAGATCATGAAAGCCCTAAGCACCCATCTGAGAACCAAAAGGAGAACAATTCAGATTATGGGAGGTAGGTATGAAGAAATAAATTCTGAGACAGAATAGGCTATTATCAAGGTCATGGCAAAAAATGTTGGAGAATCATCAGTTGTAGTAGAGAAAGTAGGTGAGAAAGTACAAGAGGACATTCCCTCTTCTCCAGCTATTAATATTGAAGATGAAACAATGAATGTAGAAGGTACAAAAATCACCTTGGATACTAATGAAAATGTATTCAAGAATTTGGAGAACATTGTTAACAATTCGGCCTTTGAAGAACAAGAAGCTACAAAAGAAGAAAAGATGATAGAGACCACAGTTATGGAACCAACAGTTACAGAAGAACAAATTCCCATTCCCACCAAAGAAGATATCAATCTTACTCCTGAGACTAGAAAGAAGACTCAAATTGGATCTATGATTGAGCATTTGGGAAAAGAAGTAGATGATGATGATCAGTTGGAACTAATTACATCCTTGAACAAAATAATTGGTAAGAATAAGAAGGTGAAGAGTCTTAAAGGGTGTCCGAAGGAACTAACTAAGAAGTTACAAAGTACTGTAACTACAAAAATTTTAGAAGTAGACCCTATGGGGAAAGCAAAGAATATAATGAGCACCTTTGATAATGAATTCACAAACCCAGTTGATATTGCAAAAGTAAAAGCACAAGCAGCCTATGAGGCTAGAATGCTTTTAAACATCAGTCAGAATATCAGAAATGATATCAATACTCTTGATATTTGTATCAAGGATTTGAGGAAGCATTTGGAAATAGGTAAATCTTTGTACATACAGTGTACAAAATTAGAGACTTTGACAGAGAGGAAGATCAGAAGATAACGTTAAAGGAAGCAAAAATTCTGAATGAAACAAACCTTCTGTCTAGCCCCAATGTGAAGGTATGTGATGTTGAGAAGTAAGTTAGGAAACTTTATGATGAAATGAGAGTTGTGCAAGATGAGAGAGATAGGAAATTGAGAAGATACACTCTTTTAAGAGAGCATGCTTCTATGAAGTTGAGCATAATTGAAGAATAGTTGGAAGAATGTCTTTCAGCTAAGACATCTTTTTAGAAATTTAACTTTGAAAACCTCCAAGCATGTGAAATAGCTTCTTATGGACTAAGCGCACTACTTAATGTGGTAGATTCCATTAAGAAATCATGGGAGAAGGAGATAGAAGCCATGAAGATAGATTTTGTAGATTGTGTTGCAAGCCTACCGGCTTTACAATAAATGAATTGAGGTATAACTTTCTGAGATACAATTTTGTGACCCTCCCTACCTTATTTTGTCATTGTTGTCAAAGGGGGAGAGATATATAGAAGAAAATTGATAGTATATGATAAGGGTTGTTACTCTTAGGGGGAGTACTATATTAGAAACAATAATTTTTTGAGGAGTTATAAGGATAGTATGTATTTTATACTATGGCCACAATTTTGAACATTTTTGAGATTTTGAGTTGTACACTTAATCAATTTTCTCATATGTTGCCACCAATGACAAAGGGGGAGATTGTTGGGAGTTTGGCTGAGTTGATTACATAGATGTTGTCATTATAGAAACATATGATCCACATGAAGATTGCATAGGTCAGAGAGCAAGTATGACAAAGCGCATTGCAAATTTGTCTAAGTGTGAGATAGTGTTTTACGAGTGAACCTAGACATAGTTTTTGTTTATGACATTGATTGGAGTAAGTTCAGTACTTTCACACTTGAACATAGACTCTATGATGTCCATTGATCACCCATCTTAGAGTGCAAGTCATTATGGCATGTACGGAAGAAGTTATCACAGTTTTATCGAAGACAGTGTGAAGCCGATAGGGCAGAATATGAAGACAGAACTAGTAATGAGTTACGGGATTATTTTGTTGATCAAAATAATGACTTAACAATATAAAGGGATGACATCCTAGATGTTAACTCTTTGATAATTCTATTGGTATAAATGTAATTGTAATTGTAGTATTATTGTAAGAAGAAGAACACAATAGTGTGGACAAGTGATATGATGTGAAGTATATGAAGCATATGTAATAGCGATAGTAAAAGAGCAGTGAAGTGATATTGATGCAAGTAGTATAAGGTTATGTACCTTAACCTATTTTCATAATCAGTGTATATTGTACATTACTTGTTTGGGTAGTGGGCTCATCTGGTAATCACATTTTGTACTACAACTCCTAACAGGGTTGAGGCTTCTAACAAGGCCTATAGTCCCTTAATCGGGACTGATACACTATATGCTTGTAATAGACTCCTAATAGGGTCAACATCCTTAACAAGATACTTTTGATTAGTGGATCTTTGTGGGTACCATCCCCATCGGGGTTTTCCCTTGGCCAAGGTTTCCTCGAGAACAAATAATGTGTTATGAGTTCTTTATTGTTATGCATGTTGTTTAGCTTCTTATGTTATGCATGTATAAAGATAATCTATTATATCCATAATTGGGAAAAAGATAAAGTTTGTAGAATACTGATTCACTACCCCCTCTCAGTATTCCCTATTTCTAACACAGGGCCTCAAGGATTTGATTGATTTGATTAAGAGGATAGGGCCTCAAGGATTTGATTGATTGGATTTGATTTGATTTTGGATTTGAAGGTTTGAGACAGACCTAAGTGGAACAAGACCCTATGATGGTGCAAAAAAAGGATTGATTTGGATGATGATCTTCTTCTACTTGGAGATGGACTTGTGATCCCAAGAAAAATAGGATAGGATTAATGGAATTAATTACTTGAGATAGATTGATGTTCTCAAAGCAATAATTTGATTAGGTGTGTTTGCTAATGATGAGGGTCTATGTAACAATTTTGATTAAAATATTTCACCCTAAGATTGATTAAGGAATGAAAGATGAGATTTGATTTGATTAGTCTTGATTATGATTGGATATGGGTCAATCAAGACAAGATTTGATTAAAGTCCAAATGATGATTTTTCTCCTAAGTTCAAAGTAGAAGATTTTATGAAAATTTGGATGAGAAGATGATGTGACTAGATATTGAAATTTAGAATGAAAGGAATTTAGAAGATAAATGAGGGATATTGGAAGATAATTGAATGGATAAATGGGTGATTGATTTAGATGAAGAGGATAAATAGATTGAATTAGGATTTGATTGGAATGAAGTTGACAAGGGGATTGGATTAGAAAGCTGATGATGTGATTAGATTAGAAGGATGACCAAGATGAAGATTAGGACCTTGATTGAATGATTAGGAAGATGATAAAGATAACTTAGAAGAATGATTAGAATGATTAAGAAGCATGATAAAGTTCAATTAGAAGAAGTGATTAGGAGGATTAGAATAGAATAGGAAGGACTTGAAAGAAGTGATTAGGATGATTAGAAGAAGATAGGAATGACTTGGAAGAATTGATTAGGATGCTTAAGATGATTAAGAGATGAAGAAGAAGAATGATTAGGAGATAATGACTAGGAAGATCAAAAGAGAGGAATGAATAGGATGATTAGGGGAAATTGAAGGGATGATTTGGAATGATTAAGAAGGTGATTAGGATAAGAAGTATGGAAAAGGTGATGAATTTGATAGATGAAAGAAGTGATGTGGAAATGATGTGGAAAGCTTGACTAAAGACAACTAACTTAACAAAATGTTTTTGTTGTTTTTGAAATGATTTTGATTTTATCTTTTTGAGTTTTTGCAATATTTTTGGGTTTTCAAACTTTATAGTTTTTTTTTGGATTTTGAAGTTTTTGGATGTTTTTGGATATTTTTGGATATTTGAAAGTTTACATTATTTTGTATTTTTGAAATTTTATGATTGTTTTTGGATTTTTCATTTTAAAATGCAAAGAAAACAAATGAAATTATAGACAAGCATGATTGTTAAGGCTTAATTTGGATGGTGTGTCCCCTTTTGGCTGTAAATGGGGAAGGTTTTAAACATTCGAGCACATCAAACACACCAACAATCCTATTGAGGCTTCAACTAGGATATACAAGCTCAACTAGGGGATGTCCTTGATATACGCAAGGTATGCAAGGCCCAAATCCATAGATGAAAGAGAATAATGTCACACAGTCAGGAGGAGACGGTAGCCCAAATCTCCACCTTCACTTCCCAAAGGTATAAAGTTCTTTGGGTCTTAGTCAAGAGTGACAAGGTTCTACTTCCAAGAGAGGTGTCTTTGGATTCACCTCCCACTATTTATACTCTGACAAAACATGGGAGTTGAGGTCATCCCTTGAGGTGATCAAATCCCCAAGTAGGCCTCCAAAAAAAAAACAAGACCACGTATTTCTTGTGCACTCAAGATCACCCAAAGGCACGAGAGGAGAGAATACGTACGTGGCCTTGGGGTTTAAAAGACACTTGTTCTTTTTAATTCCAAATCCAAATATGAAAGGTTTATTTTAAGACCAATTTGAAAATGTGTGGAAAACACTTCAAACAGATTGTATAAGGCTAAAAATAATTACAAAATCAGATTCCTTGCATTTTCCTGATGACTTTTTAAAAAAATTGTTGCAAGATGATTTTTTATGCCCAAGTTATGAGTGTTTGAAGTTTGCAAATAAGGGTAAAATTAGAATGTGTACACCTAATTTTTTATGATTAATTTGATAAAATGGTCTGTAGATCTGGATAGAGGGCTGAAATAGATTTCCGGCTCTTTTTGAATCATCCAAAACGGAGCTCGTATGTGGAAGTTATAAGCATTTTCATGAAGTTGCATCTTTATGAAAAACAAGTTGTAATTAGGCAGAGAGGCCTGTGTATATGCAGAGACACCTATTTTTCAAAGACACCCATGTATAGGTAGAGACACTTGTGTACAAGCAGAGACACCTATCTGTTAGAGATGCCTGTGAATAGGCAGAGATGCCTATTTCTAGGCAGAGATGCCTGTGTACACAAAAAAAAAAGTTAAACACCAATGTTTGAAAGTTTTATCCTCTCACTAAGTCTTAAATGCATAGAAAGGTTTCTAATGATGAAAATATAGTGATTTTTAACCTTAATATGTCAAAAAAATTTACTTAATCAGCTTTAAAAACAACACAAAGGAAAACTCCCTCTTCTAGTAGAGACACATGTATGTATGCAAAGACACCTATCTGCACATAAACAAAGATCTCATTAGCTTCATGTATTTTTCTTCATTTAGAGATACTGTTAGGTGTTGTACTAATGATCATTAGCCTTAATGTGATTCCCAAATAGAAGTTTCATTGATTAAAACAAATTAAAATGAGAGAAAACTCTTTCTGGTGGAGATGCCTATTTGGAGGCGGAGATGCCTGTTGACGGGCAGAGATGCCTATGTACAGAGATGCATGTTTATAGGCACAGGTACCTATGTGCAGAAACACCTGTTTCCAGGTGGAGATGCCTTTGGTCATATGGAGATGCCTGTCCAAAAAATTTACGGGAAACCTTCACAAAATCAAGATAAATAGTTAGTAAATGGGATTGTGGGTCCCACTGGTTGTGCCAAAATGTATATGATGAAAATACACCTATTAAGAACAAGTTCAAACATGAAAATGTTAATTATAAAGAGCATATTCAAATCTATTTTAACATGTTCATAAATTGTAAAAACATTAATTTTCATCATAGCCTCAGATGAGCATGAAGCAAGTGCACCCAAGACTTGCTTGATTTAAGCTCTTAGAGAGGTTGTGGGTGTGCTCTCCCAACACAAGTATAGATCCCACTATGAATGCAAAGTATAATAAGATTGAAATGCTCAAGAAGAAGCTATAGAAGTAACTCTCAAGAACTCAATGCAAGAGGCCAAAAGAAGCTCAAGGAGGAGCTATGAAAGCAATCCTCAAGCTCTATGACATGTAAGTGACAAATGCATAGATAAAGCTAAAAGCATGGAGTAAACTAAATCTACAATAAACATTTAGCAACTACCAAATGGTTAGTAAAAACTATATGAAAATCATTCTAAATCTAAACTAGCATTAGAACTCTAATGCAACAATGAATCCCTTTTTCTTGACACAAGGGTCCTATTTATAGGATTTTGGAGGGCTGGGGTGAGGTGGCATCTATGTGGATTCCACATAGATGCCACGAAGGAGACACATAACCATGCAAAGTCCAAGACTTGCTCACACATGTGTGAGCAACTTGGGATGTGAAAGGTCAATGTGTACTTCAAGTATATGTGTAGGTGTGTGTAAGAGATGCGTAAGTGAAAAAGTCCATTTTCACCATTTTAGAAGGTGTAAGAAGTGTCATAAAAAATGTAAGAGGCCTTGTTTGTGCAATCTTAGCAATTTTTGAAAAGATCATTTTTAGAAATTTGCTCACACGTGTGAGCAAATAATTAGGAGTAATGGATGTAGGAATCCAAAAATTAGCCTAATTAACCTTAGTTAATTAGTGAGTAGGCTTATTAGATAGAAACTGATGTGTGTAGGATAGCATCTAGGTTGGATTTAGGATTAAATTTAATTTAATCATGGCATAGTAGAAATAAAGAATGTCAGGGAATTAAATAAATTAAAAATTTATTTAAAAGGGAAATATGGAGCAACATGTATTAAATTAAATTTAATACATTATGAAAGGTAGTATTTAAATTTAATTCAAATACTATAATTAGTGAATTTATTTAATTAAATAATTTAATCAAATAAATAGATGAATTTAACAAATATAATTAATTAAAAAATTAACTATAATGTTATTTGAGGTCACTAATTAAATTAAATTAAATTAATGTTAAAAGGATGAATTTAGGTGTCTACAATTACGTGAAGCATAGAATGTGATGTATATTTAAGATTTGAAAAATGTTATAGTGTTTGAAAGTTAAAAGCCATATATTTTAATCTTTAAAATTTAACAAGAGGGATAATTATCCATTGAAATCATTTTTTTTAATGTTTTTTTATAATATGATGTTCTGCACTTTCTTTTAGATGGATTGGAGTTAGAGGCTCCTCGGCTCCAATAATAGATTTCTTCCCATCTAAAAGATTCACTATAAACCTCTAGGATTGTTGCAATAGTATTATAAAATTATTACCCCTCTTTTGTTTGAAAAAAAAACACTAATACAGACTCCAAAGAAAGAAATTGATAACTTATTTAGATCCAAATTCCTCCTTAGTGAGGGTAAGTGGTATAGGATAGGTTGTAGAACGAAAGTTCCCTTGATCATCAATTTTTGGAAAAAGATCAGCAAAAACAAAATGGCTGTGAAGGATCAAAATATAGTAATAACATCTAGGTTCTAAATCCAAATCCTAGAGTTCTCCTATTTCCATAGGCTTTGAAGTGCTTCACTCCCTTATTTCTTATTCTTTTAATGTTGTGGTCTCATGGTCTTCATAAAAGATGTTTTGGATCCAAATACCATTTTTTGTGTTAATTTAAAAAAGGTCCAAACAAAAAATTTCTATATTAAATAGCAAACAAATCTTGACAAGGAGAGGGGTTCCCACCATCGATGAAAAGTCTACCTTCAAAAAAATACCCAACATATTTTCTATAGATTCTAGAATGGACACATATCATATTCTAGAAGGAGATTAGGCAACTATATCCAAAAGGGAATAAATTTAATCTTCCTCATTTCCAGAGAAAAATTGGGCATCCATAACTACATGAATGTTTTGTTTTTTTTAAAACTAGCCATTATACCTAAAATTCCTATCCCTAGCTTCTTGTGAAATAAGCAAAGCCAAGAAAAAATCCTAAGAATCATCTAAAAAAGAAACTTATATACAATCTTCTCATTCCTTGTTAACCCAAATACTTAAATCATAGGAGGAAATTGAAACTTTCTAGAACTTACATATTGGCACGTAATTTTGAAGTATCTCTATTCTCAACTTTAACAAATAGTATGAGGATTTGATACAATGATTCTAGCTTTGCTTCAAATGTAATCTACTCTTTCTTTCAATGACACTTGAGTTGTGTGGTGTCTAAAGGTTATTCTTCTCCTTTGAGGCCCTTCGACTTTGAGTAGGTCTGCCATATACTATTGAATCTCCTTGTTTACATTGTCTGATTAAGGTTTCCTTATTCCTAATATATTCCTTCTTCTTCCACGCCATTCATTTCTTCCTAGCCTCATGTCTATCCCTTTCTAATATCTAGTCCCATTTTTTTAATACAATCTTGTATAGTTATACAGTCCAAATTCTTATGTCTACCTCACTATACTAACAACTTTTAGTGATAATTCCCTATAATGACCTTCTATATTTATATTTCTAATTTAAAATAAAAAATTTCCTCTTGGTCCTTGCCTTGACAATCTTGGATTAGGGGCTATGAAAGATTAGGAAAAACCTCAAATAGGAGTTCCTCTTGGTCCTTGCCTTAAACCAAATTCCTTCTATTTGAGGTTCTTCCTAATCTTTCATAGCCCCTATTTATAGTTATCATTTATCCATCGTATTCCCTAGTCAACCATGCTATTGTAGTCTTGATGTTCTCTCCAGACACTCCTCGACTCATATTTCCACCTTGATCCCTTCTTCACCCCACTAGAATATCCTCGAGGCTCTCTCCAAATGCTTATCAATTCTCTCAACTCTGTCCAGTAGCCAAACCATTCTCTCCATCGACTCTCCTACCCATTTCTCCATCATTTCACCAACGACTCTCTCCAATGTATCTCCTTCTCCATCCAAGTTTGTAAGGATGTGATTTATATTTAAATTTTTATGCTTGTAGTTAGTATCAATTTTTAATAATCTATGTAGTACTTCTAAAAAGTTATTTTGCAACCACTAGATCAAAATATAGTGTAGACAATAAATAATTCAATGTCCAAATTGGACTTAGTTTTCTAGCATCGATTAGAGAGGAGAATTTGTATTTAAATAAATCATAGTTTCTTGAAGTATTTGATCCCATGACAAATGGCAATCATTGGTAAATGCTTGTAGGCATTGAAGGTCCAACCATAGAAGTTTTATCTTCTCAAGTATAATTGAAGTTATTTACTAGGCAAGATTGTACAAGATGAAGGAAGTGAAGACATGTGATGTGATATTGGCAAAGTAAGTTAAATTGTTAATATTATGTATTTCAATAGGAAAGTCAGGTAAAAGAGTGTTGAAGAAAAATAAAAACCTAATTTCTAAAATAGATCATTTAGAAGGAGAATTATTGTATGTGAATGCAAAAAATGTTTACAAATTTAAGAGAAATGGGAGAAGAAAAATATAAACTTTTAAATAAAATTAGTGAGTATGAAAAGAAAATTGAAGAGATAGAGGATAAATTAAAGTTGTTTGATGTGAGTAAGAAAGAGAATGAACAATTACAACAAAGAGTGGAATTGGTTAAGGATTTAGAAGAGAAACTGAAGAGATTGGAAGAAACAATTAGTTTGCAATTGAAGAAAATCACAAAATTAAGAGAGGAGAATTCATGATGCTTCATGCAGTACATATGATTTTAATTCATCACTTGATAAGTGTGATTTTTTTAAAGTTGTTTGTTCTAAAAATTGGTAAAATAAAAATGACATTTTTTGTTATATATAATGGCAATAAAAAAAATGTTGGTTTGAAATGTTTAAAAAGAATGGGTTACAAAAATTCAAAGACTAGGCAAGCATGAACAAGGAATGAAAAAGCCAATTGAGCCTACAATGAGGCCAAATATATGAAGGCCTTGCATATATGATAGGTATATTTTTGGTTTGAAGATTCATTGTGGAAAGATATTTTGTAATGAAAATACAAAAATGATTCTATGACAGGATGCATAAGAATGGATTGTGGATGGGCTTTTGGATCGAATTGGCAAACTATTACTAGTATGATCAAGAATTTGTTCAAGTATAAAAGTTTAAATGTGAATAGCAATCAAACAATGTTTACAAAATGGATAATATATGTTTCAAGTCAAATGAAAGTATTGTCTAGTAAGACAAAAATTACAAGAAGTTTCAGATTCATGTTTTGAAGAACTATCGCAGTAGTTGGAGAATGTTAAAAGAAAGGTGCCATCAGATTTGAAGATTCTAGACATGGTTTGAAGTTATCAAGAAAAGAAATTTGGACAAGTCTAAAGACTTACTTGCAACCACTAGAAATGAGTTGAAAGAAAGACCGCAATCTTAAGAGCAAAGAAATTTGTATATGTAGCAGCATTTGAGGTCAAAATTAACGGGGAGTGTTGGGGTATGTAATTTATCCCTCGAATGAAATGTCAAAATTAAAATATTAAATTAGAGGATTCTAAAGGATTAAAATATTTTAGATGTTCTAGTTGGATTAGAGATTATGGATTACATAAAACTTATATTATATTTTATTTTTTGTAATGTTATAAAAATATATGCTAATGTGTTGGATATTGGAAATTATTCTAGAGTTTTCAGGTTGTATCTAAAAGACCTCTATATAAAAAACACATAAATATTTTTAAACAAACAATGAAAATGATTTTGGTGCTACAATATAATTATATCTTATCTATAAAATTTCTAGATGTTTATAATTGTAATTCTCATGCATTTACCCCATCAAAGAGATGTCATTCACTCATTCAATATATGAATTTAATTGAAGCATAGCTTTTTTAATTTATGTTTTCATAAATTTAGAACTTGTAACGAATCCTATAAAATGCACCTACCTGCCAAATCCTCGACTTGCAAGTCAAAATTTGGTGTCAATCTGCAAGTCTAAGTAAATGCAATTAGTGTATGTAGAGCGAAATTCCTTAGTCTTTGCAAGAATTCCCATCATATCTGAAGACAAGCAGCTAATGTTAACCTAAATTCCACAACTTTGACTAGCATCCTTTACGCAAGGGTATGGTCATTAAGGGGGCTCTACGTAGATATTATAGATGGAATTGATTTAAGAGATATATATGCAAAGTGTTGAACCATAGACAAGGCATGTGAACTATTTGGCAGAGAACCTAAAAGTAATGGGTCCCATGAAAACACCATTATTTTTACAGAAGGTTTCAAATGATATTGAATCAACGTCACTGAAGCCACTCTTCTTTTTATATCTAAATATGATTATAGAGATGACAAACGTTTGCGCCAAAGGGTTCACATATATTAAAGAGGAGGTATTTTAAATAAACACGTCAAATCTCATTCAACGAGTTATAATGCAATCAAATCAGCCCCTAAGATAAAAGTATATCAATCCAGAGAATGAATCTAACGATTGTAAGCCCTTGGCTCAAATGTTTCAGGTGAAAACAAGCTCAAAGCTATAGAGGAAAACGTGATGTTCAAGGTAAAAGAAGACAGAATCTCTAGATGAAGGTTAAGGAGAAACGAAAATAACAAACAACTCAAAGGAGTTCTAAAGGTGAAAGATTGCCTCCTGGGTTTAGTGGAGATCACAAGTTGACAAATATCAAGTAGAACAGAGCAATTTTCTTGTCAACTTAGAAACCACAAGGGATTAAAGTGCTTTACAAATGAAAGAAAGTTAAGCTTTCTTTTAATGAAGATGAGATGTTTGCTATCATGAAAGACAGAGAACCCATCAGAGCCAAAATTCATACAGAACTTTTGAAGGGACTAAAATTATTGTTCGAATCTATGGCAGCTGAGATAATAAAGAAGAAATATTTGAATATGTTTATCATTGCTAGAATTAAACACCGTTGTCATGGTCTTAAACTTCCTACACTTCTTGAATAGTGTTACAAATTATAATAGTATCGATACTCGAAATAGCAACTTTTTCTTGTCACATTATGATTGAGCACGTAATGTAATTGATTCTACCATGACAGGTTCAAGAATGCAAACTCTGAATATCATATAGATAAAGGGAATGAGTAACTGAAATCATTAATTGAAATCATTTTAGTCGGATCAATCATTTTGAAAAACATTATGCACACCTATTTAATATGAATGTTACCGTTGTTGTTTGATGTTAATATATACAAGGAAGATAGACATATACTTTTTTTCTGGTGGAAAAAGTTCGTCCAAACAACATGCAAGAACTTCAAGATGAATAGACTGAATCATATTGTTGTATCTTTCATGTAGGAACCATTGTTTTTACAGTGGTTGGGAAATACTAGTGTGACATAAGAACATGATATTGTTGGGGTGATGTTAGATTTGATAAAGATTGATGTATAATCTAATGTAGAATGAAGGAACGTAAAAAGTAAGGAAAAAATATAGTTCCTAAATTAACATGAAAAATGTCAATAATGTCTATAAAGTTCACAAAATGGATCTAGTCTATAGTATATAAAAATGTGAATCTCTACTTTCTTTTGGGAAACTAATACTATATGATGATAGATACAAGAATTATTTGGACTATTTCAATATGCATATTTCAACGAGTATTATGTTGCAAGATTGAACCAAAAATGAGTATTGTTTTACATTGAAGGTTGCAAAAGGAATATGGAATTACATCCCAAATTCCAATTGGCAGACAACACCTAGTTGGAAGTAGTGTAAGAAAAGAAAAGCACGGATGACGTTGAACGTGGAGATTAAAAGGAAAACTGGAAATTGAAATGATGTTCAAGGATCTCATAAAGTTTCATTTTGTAACATAAAACATAATGAAAACACTTACTATGAGGATGAAATGTAGATTGTGAGAGCAACATAAAACTTGGGAGTATCACTCAAGTTCCAATTAGGTTTTGAGATTGAATTAGGAAAAAAATATAAAGAGTGAGTTTATTTATAAGTGGGTTGTACACACTAGGTGAAAATATTGATTTTGAACACTAATTTCAAATTCTTAGTTCTATTTGATGTCTAATACCTTGAGTGAAGGATGTAGAAAATGTATGTTTGGTAAAATACATAAGTGAGAATTGAACCATGAACAAATTAGAACTTGGAATGTGTTAGTAAAAAGATTTGTACTTCAAAAATACCAATACAAACTGACTCATAATGCCCAAATGAAAGTACAAATGCTACTAATAGTTGGATAGATTATCATTGAATTGATAATTTTCCTTTGAATTGAGAGGTACAACTCCCTCTTAGAAAGATTTACAATGAATTATAAAGTTGGGTATGTCTTTAACCAGAAGACACGAAGGCAACCTAACATTCACTCATCACCATGAAGTAAATGTGATCATTAGATTTAGAAACTGAATAAATGTGAGAAAGACAAACAAACGGCCTCAAGACCATTGATTTAGTCTTTCATGTTGCAGAGAAAGAAAAAGAAACAAATGGCCTTTTCTGTAGAATATGAATATGCAAACTGACAGATTTACATACAAACATATACTTGACATAATAACAGGAAATGATATTTAGAAATATGACAGAGAACCAATTGATTGATCTCAATCAGAAAAGTAAATATACAGACTCACAAATCTACCACACAAACTTTCTTTATTCTTAGATACAAAAAAATGATCACAAGGTCATCTTGTGTGCTGTTATTACAATCAAGATGCAGAAAAGTAAAAATAAATCATTTTCCTCTATTACAATTACATTCAGAAAATTGATCTCCCTCTCCCGAAGCCAACAGACTTGCTGGAAAAAGAAGAACCCCTGCTTCATCAAAAACTTCCCCTAAATAATCTTCAGCCCCGCAACAATTTCAACAACTGTTTCTTGGATACTTTTACCCTGTTCTTTCACTTCCTGTAACTTTTCAATTTTATCTAGTAACTAATTCTGAAAATAGTTTCCATTCATTCCCAAAGTTTTTCTTTTTTTAGATCATGATATCTTTATAAACTATTGATTTTAAAGTATATAAAGATATAGCTTAACATATTAAATGACAATTTGACAAGTGACATTTGAATATGTCAAACCAAAAATTAAAACATTTTAATGCTAGGCAGACAAAAATATTTCTGAAAAAAAAAAAAGGTCTCCTTGCAGGGGGCATAACTTTTTATTCAACCATTGGATCGAGCTCATTTTTGGATATATTGTTTGAAACCTAGTTAGCTAAATTCTGACTAGAGTGATTGGAAAAATAATATCCTAGTCAAAAGTTATGGGCTACTTTGTGAGGGTATATATGACTCAGAAAATCCACCTTGCAAAAAGAGAGTTTGCAAGTCACTTTCACATCTTTGGTAACAATACCAATCTGCCTAAGAACACATCCATTTTTTTTGCATTGTTTACAATGGATTTCTAAGAAAAAAAAGACCACTGGGAGATTCTATAAATTTATCCCATGAAAGTGCTTTTCTACACACAGAATTCTCCTTATTTTCCCCCTTTTTTTATCAGTCAACAATGCACAAATCACATATTGTAATTCTTCCTTTAGACTGTTTGAAAATGGTTAATGGATGACCTTAGAGGAAGCATAAAACTATCTTTCATAAAATTCTTGGACCCCATATCTTATTGCTTGAAAACATTGATTGCATTTGAGATCTCTGTCACTAAAGCTACATTTTGTAAGTGACTACAATTCATCAGTTGAAAGATGATTATGTAGAAATTTGTTAACCCAAGCTTTTGATTGTATGCCCACCATATAAAATATATTACTCACTTTTGGAATTCAAACTTATGAGCCACAAACTCTTCAATTTCAACTTTTGAAAATGAACCTGTACTTTTCAACTGTGTGAACATGAATCATCCTACCATTGAACCTTGAACTTTGAATTGAGTTAACATGAAACATCGCGCCATTGAACTTTGAACTTTGAACTAAGAAGGTTCAAAATTTAGGTTCAATATGTCAATAGCATTTGGAATAAAAACTTGAACTCAATCTAAATGCTTGAAAATGAAGCATCATAAAAGGCATGGACTGGCTACCACCCAAGGCTTGTTACAATTTACACCTGGTGGTTGAACCTTGAACTTTGAACTAAGATAGTTCAAGATTTGTAGTTCAATGGGAGGACCGGCTTTGCAACGCATGTCGCTTACTTCACATAACTTTCACAAAAAAAATAAAAATTATGCAAAACTTGCATTTAATGAAGTGGGGGCTTGATTTAAAAGTTTAAAATTGAGGTGCTAAAAGCATGCCAACAACTAGCTCCAACTAGGGATGTGGATGATAAAGACACAAAGAATCCAACATCTTTGGTAAGAACAGTATCTAGCCATTGGGCAACGGAGTCAAAGCTGATAATAGGGAGCTGCATGCAGAGGATGGAGGGAGAAAAATACAACAAAACTACTAGCACCACAAAAACTAGCCAAGCCAAACTTATTTACAAGTATGCACATAGGCAAGAAAATCCCACCACGAGAACTAGGGAAAAGATTGCTTACACAAAACCGTTCACGGGATGTGAAAAGAATGAACCTTTCTAGAACAATGGGATGCATCCATGTGAAGCAACACATACCAGTTTCCATCTAGCGATCTCTCCAATATTGAAAAACAAATCAATAGTGTGCGGGAATTTTGCAAGTAAAAACTCACTCCCAAAGAGCTATGTTTCATCATAGATTCCTGGTTGCAATGTGCTGACACCATTTTGAATGAGCTGATTTGTACCAAGAAAATTAGTGCCTCCCATATGAATGTTAGAAAAACAAGTTAGGTGTTTGATTGGACAACATTCTTCAAGAATGAAAAGATGATCTGCAAGAATGCTCCTTTTAAAATCTGAATTTGAATTAATTTGAAACTTGTTTTCCAAGGATGCATTATCAAGAACATCATCAAAACAAAATGATTCCAGCATTGGATTACTATCAAGCAACTCATCTTCATAATAAAACGCGAATATCTCTAATTCAGATTGTCTATGTGATGTCATACTAGAAGAAAAAGAGTTTTCATCATCTTTCTATTCATAAGATCTCTCATGATTCTCCAATACCTTAGACTGTAAAAGATCTTTACCATCTTGCATGCAATCAAACTAAAAAAACTCAAAATTTGTCTGTATATCAATATGCAAGATATCTTCTATCTTACCATCACTATGCATTTCTTGTTTTTGTTGTTCCATCATACCAGCATGATTAAAATTACTTGCTAGAAATGCATTAAAAAATCTAAAGGACTTGAAATCTAAAAGAGAAATACTTTCCAACAAAATTTCATTTAAATTTTTGTTTCCAACTACTTGCTTTGGTTGCTCTGTCATATCAATCTGATCATCATTACTTGCTGGAAAATTATTAATGACATCAAATGTAAAAGGCTCAAACTCTAGAAAGGAAATGCTCTCAGGCAAGCTTGCATACATTATTCCATCATTGGATCTTTTCTCAATGGACGGTGCATGTGGGCATGTTAATGAGTTTTTTGATAGTGTAGTATGGTCATACACATTTTTTAATGCTTCCTCATGCTCAACATGTAAATAATGTATTCTAGCAACACTAGAAGGATTATTTTCAATCATGGGAGTTAATTGGAAGTATTGATCATTAAAAATAGTCAAGTTTTGGAAACAAGAAATAGATTGTGTTGGGTGCACTGCTTTCATGATAGGCTCCCTTTGTAAAAGGCTTTTCTGTGGATACAAATTTTGATCACAAAGATAATTTTCTAATTGAGATATATTTGTAGCATATGTATCAACAAACTTTATTCCACTCAAAGTCATACAATCATCTATTTCCATAGCTTCCCTTTGAGCATCTTTTAAATTTTGTAATATCTTTTGGCTCAACAAAAATTTGATCTCAGCTTGCAATGCAACAATAAAAATAGATAACTAATTATTTTTAGTTTGTTGACTTGCTTGAGGCATTTTACTAACACATATATTAAATTTGTCAATGACCTTCTCATAGATTCATTTTCCTCTATCTTGATTTGAACAAAATTTACTAATAATTCACCTATATCAACTGCAGATCCAAATCTATCAAGGAATTTTACCTCCAGATTGTTCCAACAAGTAATGCATCCACTTTGTAAATTCTGGAACCAATCAACAACTTTACCAATCAGACTTCCAACAAATACTCTCACATAGACATTTTCTTCTTGTACACCAAGAATACTATAGGCAACACTGAATGCTTTAATGTGAATTTTCGGGCATTCATTTTTTTCTCCAAAAAATGTAGGAATATACTCTTTTGGACTTTTAGGTAGGGCTAAAAGTAATGACAGAGCAAGAGGCCCAAACCGGGGTCTCCATGGCTAGGCTGCAACCAAAGCCATAACAAACACTGGACTCTTTTTAACCAAAAGATTCTAAAATTATAACACAGAGTCACCAATCTCTTTTACACAGAGATAATAATAGAAGTTTTTACTGAGAAAAGAAAATACTAATCTTTCATTTCTGTTTCCCCAGCAAAGTCACCAAAAATATGTTAGTAAACAGATTTGCACTTCAAAAATACCAATACAAACTGACTCATAATGCCCAAATGAAAGTACAAATGCTACTAACAGTTGGATAGATTATCATTGAATTGATAATCTTCCTCTAAATTCAGAGGTACAACTCCCTCTTAGAAAGATTTACAATGAATTATAAAGCTGGGTATGTCTTTAACCAGAAGACACGAAGGCAACCTAACATTCACTCATCACCATGAAGTAAATGTGATCATTAGACTTAGAAACTGAATAAATCTGAGAAAGACAAACAAACAGCCTCAAGACCATTGATTTAGTCTTCCACATTGCAGAGAAAGAAAAAGAAACAAATGGCCTGTTCTGCAGAATATGAATATGCAAACTGACAGATTTACATACAAGCATATACTTGACATAATAACAGGAAATGATATTTGGAAATATGAAAGAGATAACCAACTGATTGATCTCAATCAGAAAAGTAAATATACAAACTCACAAATCTACCACACAAACTTTCTTTATTCTTAGATACAACAAAATGATCACAAGGTCATCTTGTGCCCTATTATTACAATCAAGATGCAGAAAAGTAAAAATAAATCATTTTCCTCTGTTACAATTACATTCAGAAAATTGATCTCCCTCTCACAAAGCCAACAAACTTGCTGGAAAAAGAAGAACCCCTGCTTCATCAAAAACTTCCCCTAAATAATCTTCAGCCCTACAACTGTTTCAACAACTGTTTCTTGGATACTTTTACCCTGTTCTTTCACTTCCCGTAACTTTTCAATTTTATCCTGTAACTGATTCTGAAAATAGTTTCCATTCATTCCCAAAGTTTTTCTTTTTTTAGATCATGATATCTTTATAAACTATTGATTTTAAAGTTTATAAATATATAGCTTAACATATTAAATGACAATTTGACAAGTGACATTTGAATATGTCAAACCAAAAATTAAAACATTTTAATGTTGGGCAAATGAAAATATTTCTAACAGAAAAAATAGGTCTCCTTGCGGGGGGCATATATTTTTATTCAACCATTGGATCGAGCTCATTTTTGAATATATTGGCCGAAACCTAGTTATCTAAATTTTTCCTAGAGTGATTTGAAAAATAATATTCCAATCAAAAGTTATGGGCTATTTTGTGAGGGTATATATGACTGTCAGAAAATCTGCCTTGCAAAAACAAAGTTTGTAGTCACTTTCACATCTTTGGTAACAATACCAATCTACCTAAGCACACATCCATTTTTGTTGTATTGTTTACAATGGATTTCTAAGAAAAAAAAGACCATTGGGAGATTCTATAAATTTATCCCATGAAAGTGCTTTTCTACACACAGAATTCTCCTTATTTTCCCCCCTTTTTTTTAGCAGTCAACAATGCACAAATCACATATTGTAATTCTTCCTTTAGACTATATGAAAATGGTTGATGGGTGACCTTAGAGGAAGCATGAAACTATATTTCATAAAATTCTTGGACCCCATATCTTATTTCTTGAAAACATTGATTGCATATGAGATCTCTGTCACTAAAGCTGCATTTTGTAAGTGACTACAATTCATCAGTTGAAAGATGATTATGTAGAACTTTGTTAACCCAAGCTTTTGATTGTATGCCCGCCATATAAAATATATTACTCACTTTTGGAATTCAAACTTACGAGCCACAAACTCTTCAATTTCAACTTTTGAAAATGAACCTGTACTTTTCAGTTGTGTGAACACGAATCATCCTGCCATTGAACCTTGAACTTTGAACTGAGTGAACATGAAACATCACGCCATTGAACTTTGAACTTTGAACTAAGAAGGTTCAAAATTTAGGTTGCAATATGTCAATAGCATTTTGAATAAAAACTTGAACTCAATCTAAATGCTTGAAATTGAAGCATTGTCCCTTAGCACAGTTGCAAAGAAATGAAGCATCATAAAAGGCATGGACTGGCTAGCACCCAAGGCTTGTTACAATTTACACCCGGCGATTGAACCTTGAACTTTGAACTAAGATAGTTCAAGATTTTTAGTTCAACGGGAGGACCAACATTGCAATGCATGTTGCTTACTTCACATAACTTTCACAAAAAAAAATAAAAATTATGCAACACTTGCATTTAATGGAGTGGGGGCTTGATTTAAAAGTTTAAAATAGGGGTGCTAAAAGCATGCCAACAGAATGATAGTTATAATTTTATAGCTCTATCCATCTTCCAAAATCTATAGTGACCAAAAATAGGTTAAATCATTAAAACAAAATCAAAATATAATACAAGAAAATAAAGCTAAAATATTAGAGTAAATTATAAGCAAAGATACACAAGTTCGTTGCCAATATGCATAATGGTGTCATTGATGTGAAACTTAGTTTGATATACTATATGAGAATTGTTGATGGTTGTTCCAAAGTATTGATGTGATGTCCAAGTGATTGTATGAGAATTTGGCTAGGGTGCAATTGAGTGATTGACATAGTGATAATTTTTGGTCTACCTTGCTCTACATCACAATATTTTGGTTTGCAAATTTAGTATGTGTATTATGGATCTATAAGGAAGGTACATTTCTAGTTTTACATGGTTAATCCTTCGATAAATGAAATGGTGAATGATTGTGTGTTGGTTTAAATAGAGATAGTGTATCTATTGATGGAGTGCTTTGTATTCCTCTACTAATGATGGTTTTGTGTTGCAACCTTCAGATATATTTTTTGATGTAATATGATGATATTTTGCACATCACAAGTGTTTTTGGTGGTTTAAGTGCCAAATTAAGGGTCAAAAATTAGTTTTATGATAATCTATTGCACATCACAAGTATTTTTGGTAATCTAAGTGCCAAAGTAAGGGTCAACAATTGGTTTCTTTTACCTTTTCTATATTCCCAAGTTGACTTGAGTATTTTGGGACCATACGGTAGCACGTGGCGATTTATGTGAAGTTTTGAGAGTGCTTGTAGGCCATGTTGACTTGGTTGCATAGTGCACACCTGTTGATTTCCTTTTGCAAGGAATTGAAGATGGTGTTCTTAGCTGATAAGTTATGCACTACATATTTCACCCATTTAGGCTAAACTAATTCATATAATTATATGTTGTAGAGCATATTTTTATGTTCAAATATTTTTTAAATGTATGCTTTGGTATATGGTATAAGTGCAAAGGTTTGTAAATGAAAATACAAAGAATATGGTTAGTGAATATTGTGAAACAGAATGGTGAAGTCAATTTTTGATCTATAAAATAGAGAACTATAATCAATATTTTTTAGAATGCCTTTTCTACTCGAGTTCACAAAATATATTCTTTATAATTTGATATGATATTGTATCTTTATTTAAACAAGTGATATTCATTTCACAAGTCATTTGTATCTTTCTCTACAACAATGCACCTTATCTTGCAAGTCTATTGCAAATTTTTTTTCATATAGCATGATTTGGATCTCACCATGGTTTTTCCCTTCTTGGGTTTTCACATAAAAATCTTCGTTTTCTTGTGTATTGCATGTTTTAATCTTGTTATTTTCTTTTTCATATTCGATTAATGGATTGAATAACTAATAAGTGATTAGATTTTAATATATATTGATTCACCCTCATCTTAAATATCCTCAAGTGTTTAGAAAATGATATTAGAGTAAGTTTCTTGAAGTAATAATCTAACAATTGAGATAGACCCTACATTTCAAGAGATAAGGTCTAGAGTAAGATAGAATAAAATGTTTTATTTATTATAAAAGGACTTAGATGTCATGGAACCTAAAGGATGGGATGTTGATGGAATCATTAATCTTGAAGGAGAATTTATATTCTCTCTTGATGACCTGAGTAATGTCAAATCTCTGTGCAAATATATTACAATAAGCTTAAGAAATTAAAAGATGATAGTCCATCTAAAGATTAAAATTTAAAAAGGAAAGAAAATTATTGATTGTATAGAAACCAAGCTAGACAAAAAATCCATTGATTACTCTAAGCTTGAGGAAGAGGTATTTTCCTTGAGAAATGAGATGAAGGGAAGAACAAATTAACAAAGGATTAAAACTTAAAAGTGGTAGTGATGGAAAAGAAAAAATATTAGTGCATGAGCTCTAATAGGGTTTGGGTGCTTATTTTTTTGTACTATCTATCTAATTCTTTCATCTTACACTATCATGCCACATCTACTATGGGATTTTAAGCTTTTATAATAGCTCCATCCAACTTTAGCCTAGTACAATTGATATTGGTGTTAGGGTTTTGGCAATGTTTGATCAGGGAACCTTCAAATAAATGGCCTTGTAATTTTTTTCTAAAAATGTGTCATGAGGTACAACCTCTATAACTTCTGAAGTTGTTTTTCCTTTGTAAGGTTTTGATAGTGCCTATGATTGGCTAGAAAATATAATTTGATAGGATATTTTTTGGGAATGGTTCCACTTAAAAGAATGTTGTGATTGGGTTTCCAAATCTTGGGGTGCTTATGAGGTCTAGCTTAATGGTGTCCAAAATCTCACCAAGAGTTTTTTTTTTTCTTTTTCCTAACCCCTCCTATGTTGATGGTATCCTCAAGAATGGGTCTTGGTTTTTGGACAGTCATCCTTGATGGTTTTCCAACCATGATCATGAGACTTTACTATCTCCAATGAGAAAAACATTAAAGTCCCTATTTAAATAATTTTTTTGGGACTTCCTTTTTCACTTAGGTTGTTCTTGCAAACTATTTCCCAAACTCTTGGCAAGGTGGTTTTCATGGAGCCTAACTATTTTTTCATGTTCATCCCCAAAAAGGGTTTGTGTAGAAGTCCCTTTATATTGTGACCTCAAAGATACTATAGTTATTCAAGTTGGTGATCAATGTTTCTCTTAGCAAGTGCTTTATTTGAATTTTCCCAACACCTACTATCAGTGCTAATCCTCTGAGCACAAGATTAAGGGTGGCTATAAGAATTTGAGTCCCACTTTTGGGTAAAAAGTGGAAGTGTTTTCACAATTTTTCAAAATTTCTATCAATTGATATCAAAATTTGAGACCCTTAGAGATTGAATCTCAGAAAGCTTCAGTAATAGAAAATGTAGTTCTCAGAGTCTACTTTTGAAACATGTAATTTATTTCAATACCCACATGGTAGAAATTTCTTTTTAGTAGGTATTTTAAAAACCACTTTTTCAAAATTCCTATTTCAAGACCATACCACACACGTGTATGGCCACCATATTTTAACTTAAATAAATTAATTTTGTGAACCCTTCTAGGGAAAGATTCATAAGACCCCAAAGATTGATGAGCATAATTTTTTTTTAATTAAATATTATTTTAATTAATTTTTAATTGACTATAAAGTACATTTTTAAACCTCTAGTGTATGGCCACCATAAATTGATGAAAATTTCCCATTTTTTCAAAATTCTTTTTTTTAATCTTCAAGAGAATTGTATGTAGATTGATGTCATATAATTTATTTTAAAAAAAACCTAAAAGAAAACGTTATTAAAGTTTTAGTGAGCCTTACTATTTTACATTTAGGTGCCACTTTTGATTAATAAATAATGCAAAAATAGTATAAATAATCATATCACTATGAAATTTACATTTCTAAAACTAGGACAATGAGAACTCTAATGGGTTTTTGTTTCATCAAAAAATACAATCAGGAAGGCCCTCAAAATATTATGGCAAGGCAGAAATATGGCATTCCAGCGCCTTAGCCATTATTTTGGAGATTCAAGCATAGGCTTAAGTTTATACCAAACTGAAAATTGAGGCAGAGGTATATTTCCTACTCCATGTTTAATGAAATGGGCACCCATTAATTAAAATTCAAAAAATGGGTGCTGTTTCGATTTGTACCATTGAGCATCAAATGGGCACCCATTTCTAAAAGCTCTGTTGGGCCAAAAACAAGCCCACAAACATAGATCTCAATGATTAAATGATTATTCTATCATTGTTCGAATGTTCCAATCTATAGAAAGAATTATTTCATAAAACAAATCCATGTTCTTGTCTAATTATGGATTGGACATGAGGAGAAGCATTTGAATTCAAAGTTTGGTGTAAACATGGGATCAGAGTAAGGTAGAAAGAGGCAAAGGAAGGATAATCAATGGAATATTTTTCTCCTATTGCATATTAAATAGAAGTACTTGAAGGGAGTTTTGGATATGATAAAACCGCATATAAAACTCTATGCTAGGGTTTTTTTTAATAATTTGTAAATGAAAGTGCATGAAAGGGAAAAAATCCCTAGGGATTTGGTCCAAAAATCCAAGGGAGAGATCACATTCTTGGTGGATAGTAAACATTTTTACATAGAAGCTCTTGTGAGAAAGTATTTTAGATGCCTAAAGATCCGAATGAGGAAAGATTTGATAATTTAGAAGAACTAATGAATAAAATCATTAAGAAAATAGTTGAGAAAAGACATGAAAAGAGAATTGATAATATATTCAAGAAAATAGTTTACTAGGAGTGTCAAAAGGTTTTAGAATGGCTCCTCTGAAGTGAGGTAGTTATGGACAAGTACATAGAGGATTCACTAGGTCTACTTTGACCACTCCACAAAAGTCTCGTACCCCAATTATAAAGATGAGTTCTTCTAGAAATTCTATCAAATGAAAATTAGTTAAGAAGAAGGTTGAAAGGTCTAAATAAAAAGAAAAAAGAGGAAATATCAATTTGGAAGATGATAATAGCAGTGAGGAAGATGGAGAAGAAAAATCATAAGACATTTTTTTATGAGAAGAGTAAAGAGGACAAAAGAAGTAGAAAAATAGGAAGAAGAAGGGAAAGAGAAAGATATAGATCCTCTTGTCTGGATGAAGAAGTAAAAATTCCTTTATTGACCACTACCAAAAATGAAAAGGAAATGAGAAGAGGAAAACAATTGATACTCTTGCATCTACCACTACTTGAAAACCCTTAGAATGGAGTGTAATATACATGTCATTTCCAATCATTAATCACTTGGGGAAATTATAAATTTTAATGAAGGTGCTCTCTTAGTAGTTAAGACTACAATTAAGAAGGAAATATTTATATGCATCAGATTCTCTAATGTGAATCTTTGATGAAGGGTGCTCCCCTTAATACCACAAACACATAACAGAAATAGAGAAACAACAACAATAATATGCAAGAACAAAAAATTGGCTTCTTATTATCTCCACAAATGCGGAATTACAAACTTTCAGAATTACAATATGCAAAGCCACATGGCCATTCCCTTACAATATTCTGTAGGAAAAATCCTCGAATCAATACCCAGATCTACTACCCAGAACTGCCCTAGACAACACTACGGGCCTTCTTTATATAGGCAATTTCCACCACCCGAGAAGGTTCCAAAAATTTAGCCCTAAGGGCTGACCCAACTTAGAATTATTTTATTTTTCAATTTATTACATCAAAGTCGGCTCAAAATAACTTTTGAAACCCGAACAGAAATTTTGAAGGAAAATTATTTTCTGCCATTTCAGGTGGCCTGACTTCCGGAGACCATAAGTCATCACTAGTTGACCCGATTGACTATTATAACCCCATTTTGAAAATGCCACGAAGTGCTCTATAGGCTTGACCTACGCAAAGTGCCCGTCACCCAAATTTTCAACCTCATCCGGGGCCTCTAAAGCCTTCAAAACTGAGTTCAAAGTTTCTGTACCCTGCTGCCAATACCGAAAATCTTCAATATCTTCAAAACTAGACCTGATCTAGCCATGAAACTTTGCTGGCAGGCTGATATGATTGAGATAAACCTCCACATGTAAAATCAGAACATTCCAAGATCGTAAGGCCAACTTACTAAAAATAGCAAGTTTCCATAAATAGCAACTCTGCACAAGATAGCCCTTATTGAATACAAAAACAAAAATATTTTTGGGTGATGCAAGATTTCCCTTACACCCAGGATGCTCCTGCATCAGACACCTGGGGTAATTTGAGAAGTGACCCTGTCACGACTCAGGTGTGCAGAGGAAAACCAAGACGGTTAACCTCCTCCTTTGTTAGCCTAATGAATCTTCAATAGGTCATCCTTTCCATTAGACCAAATACTCTTCATATGTCCTATTCCTTGTGCTTCTGCCAACACGATTGTCTAGTATGTCTTCAATCTCCTTGATATCTGAACTGGTTGCTGGAATACTCCACTGTGCTGCTGCAACCTCATCTTCAACACCTCCTTCATGATACTCTATCAAATCAAAAATGTTAAACACTGGTGAAATATTCAACTCAGTAGGCAATTCTACCTCATATGCATTTTCTGAATCATGCTTCTTCAGTATCGTACATGGTCCAAACTTCTTCATTTTCAACTTGTTATATGTACCAACCAGAAATCGCTCCTTCCGCAAATGAACCATGACTTCATCCCCAACCTGAAATTCCTTATGCCTCCTTTTCTCATCTGCCTTAGCCTTATACTGTGCATTCATCTTGGTAATATGCTTCCTCACCTCCTCATGGATGTTCTTCAAATGTTTTGCAAAATCCTCAGCTTCAGCACTACTTATTTCTCCTTTATCTATCTTTCTCAATTCAAATACATTTCTTGGACTACTTCCATATACAATCTAGAATGGTGATTTACCAGTGCTCCTATTGACAGAATTATTGTATGCAAATTCTACCTATGGTAAAATCAAATCCCATCCTGTTGGCTTATCTCCAACCAAACATCTCAGCAGATTTCCCAAACTTCTATTCACCACCTCTGTCTATCCATCAGTCTGTGGATGATGTGATGAACTGAACTTCAAATCTGTCTTCAACTTCTTCCACAATGTACGCCAGAAATATCCAGCAAACTTAGTATCTCTATCTGAAACTATGGTCTTTGGCAAACCATGTAGTCTCACCACTTCTCTGAAAAACAATTATGCTACATGAACAGCATCATTAGTCTTCTTGCAAGGAATGAAATGTGTCATCTTCAAAAATTTGTCAACTACTACAAAAATTGAATCATGTCCCCACTGTGTCCTCGGTAAACCAAGAAAAAAGTCCATACTAATATCCTCCCAAGGCTTCTCTGGTACAGGTAACGGTTGATACAACCCTATATTCTGCTTCACTCTTTTCACCATCTGACATACTCTGCAACTCTATACAAACTTCTTCACATCTTGCCGCAATTGTGGCCAATAATAATTCTCACCAACCAAAGCAAGGGTTTTATCACGACCAAAATGTCTAGCCAATCCTCCATTATGCTTCTCTTTGATGAGATTCTCCTTCATAGAACTTCTTGGAATGCACAACTGACTCCCTCTGAATAGCATATCATCCTGGATGATGAAATCCAGCCATTTCATCCTATCTAGAGTAACAGGCTCTTTACAAGCTTTCCAAGCTCCACCAAAATCATGATCCTCTGGATACAAATTCTTGAGTTCCTTGAACCCAACCACTTCAATCTGCATCTCTGTCAGCAATAGTTGCCTTCTGCTAAGAGAATCCACAACCCTATTAGACTTTCCACTCTTGTGTTTCAAAACAAATGTATAACTCTGCAAAAACTCAACCCATTTCAAATGCCTCTGATTCAACTTTCCTTGACTATTCAAATATTGCAAAGCTTGATGATCAGTATACAAAAAAAACTCCTTTGGAAGCAGATAATGTCTCCACTTCTTTAATGCCTAAACTATAGCATAAAATTCCTGATCATAAATAGAATACTTCCTCTTGGCATCATTTAACTTCTCACTGAAATACGCAATAGGTTTACCTTCTTGGCTCATAACAGCTCCTATTGCAGTACCACTAGCATCACAATCTACTTGAAACACCTTATTAAAATCTGGAAGTGCTAAAACAGGTTGTTCTGTAACTTTTTGTTTCAACAATTGAAAACTTTTTTCTGCCCCATTAGTCCACTTAAGCTCTTTTCTATCCCCTCTCATTGTCTTAGTCAAGGGACCACAAATACTGCTAAAATTTTTTATAAACTTTCTGTAAAAACTAGCTAGACCATGAAAAGATCTTACCTCAATAGCACTCCTTAGAGTAGGCCATTCAAGGATAGCCTGTACCTTCTCTGGGTCCATTTTTAGACCTTCTGCTGAAACTACAAATCCCAAATACACTAACTCTTTCTTCACAAAACTACACTTCTTCAAATTAATCAACAATTCCTCATCTCTCAACTTCTCAAACACCATACGAATATGCATCATATGTTCCTCCAATGTCTTGCTAAAAATCAAAATATCATCTAGGTAAACAATGACAAACTTACCTAGAAATTCTTTCAGAACCTCGTTCATGAGCCACATGAAAGTGCTCGGTGCATTGGTTAGCCCAAAAGGCATGACTAACCACTCATACAGTCTTTCCTTTGTCTTGAAGGCAGTCTTCCATTCATCTCCTTCTCTGATCCGAATCTAGTGATATCCACTCTTCAGATCTATCTTTGAGAAATACACAGCTCCACTCAAACAGTCCATAATATCATCCAGTCATGGCAATGGAAACCTATACTTGATTGTGATCTTGTTTATTGCTCTAGAATCTATACACATCCTCCATTCTCCATTCTTCTTTGGTGCTACTACCGCTGGTACAGCACAGGGACTCAGACTCTCTCGAATCAACCCCTTCTGCAATAACTCATGTGCTTGTCTGTTCAACTCTTCACTTTCTGCTGGTGTCATTCTGTGTGTCGCCTTGTTTGGAAAACTGGCTCCTGGAATCAAATCCATCTGATGACTGATCTTCCTTACCAGTGGTAATCCATCAGGTACATTCTCAGATACAATATCTTGAAACTCATTCAACAAACCTGCAACCTCTACAGGTACATCCTCTACTTCTTTACCAGCTTTTGGAATTAAAGCAAAACACACATGCTCATGCCTCATACCATCTAGGAATTTTCTTCCATCAACAAAAGTTATTCTTGCATTACCACATACCTTTTCTTCGGTCTCCTTCAATGGCTTTAGCTTATGTCGCACTCCATCCTTTGTCAGGGAATAGGTATTCGCACGACCATCATGTACAGCACATCTGTCAAACTGCCACGGTCTACCCAACAACATATGACATGCATCCATAGATATTATATCACATAGTACCTCATCTTGGTACCCGCCGATCTTGAACTTTACCAAGCACTATTCACTGACCATGACCTTGTGGTCATCCTGCACCCAGGCAATCCAATATGGATGTGGGTGTTTCTGTATCTTGAGCTTCAACTTTGTCACCATCTCTTCTGACACTGAATTGTCAGTGCTTCCACTATCGATAATCACATCACAGCATTTACCTTCACACTTGCATCTAGTGCGAAACAAGCTCCTCCTTTGTTCAGGTTCATTCTCACCACTCAGCGGGACTCTTCTATTAATTAGCGTTTCTCCTCTTTTAGCATATTCAGAATTTGATGATCTAGCATCTTCATCTACATGTGCAACTCTGGCCTGGCCTTCATTTCTCATGTCTGTTCTACCTTGGTGCTAAGGACATTCAAATTTCATATGACCTTCTTCTCCACAGTGAAAACATGTTCCACGGAAGCCTCCTCTTCTAGATCCTTGTCCTCTTCCTCTTCCTCTCTGATCTCTATTATTCTAATCTTGGAAATGATTGGAATTGGTTACTCTCTAATTCTGGCTGCTACTGGCCTCATCCTTCTTTTTTGGATCTTCATTTCAGCCACCATATGACCATCCACCAGATCTTCCACCACGACCTCTTCCATTTTGTCTGCTCTCAAACTTCTTGTTCAGCTTTTCCTCTACTTTTAGGGAAAACTGGTATGCCTCCTCAATACTGTTCATTCGAACCAAATTCAACTCCTGCTGAATACTTGGCCTTAACCCATTAAGGTATCAGGCAACTTTCTCCTTATCAGCTTCTGCATGGCCTATTCTGATGAGGAGTCGATAGAACTCCTCTGTATACTCTTGAATAGATCTTCCTGCTTGCTTCAAACTTTGCATTTTCTTTAGTAGGTCAAGCTCATAATCAACAGGAATGAACTACCGCTTCAATTTATCCACCATCCGATCCCATCTTTTGATTTTATCTTTCTCTCTTCTATTTCACTCCAATTGAATCTCTTGCCACCAGACCTTCGCATGACCTTTCAGTCTGGCCTTCGCAAATTTGACCCTATCAGGATCCTCAACATCTTCATACTCAAAATATTCTTCACATTCATTGATCCAGTCGATCAATTCCTCTGGGTTAAGATTTCCAGAAAATGTAGGAACCTCAATCTTAGGTCTTTTCCCAATCTTGGAAATCGCTCGAAAAAGTCTTTCTTCCTCCTGGTTCACAACTTCGGCTTCTCCTTCTTGATATTCTTCTTCAGCTTCATCCTCGCTTTCATCTCTAACATTAAGATTCATTCCTCTGCGAATCTCATCTTGCAATGCTCGCACTTTTCTCTGTAGCTCTCTAACCTCAAGTGTCATAGCACCAGCTCTTCCACCACATTCTCTTCGTGGAGGCATTTTAGCGATGCACACTAAAACCCTAACCATGGTCCTGGTGCAAACTGCCTCACAGTCAATGATCTGTTTACACACTCAGGAACTCCTGCTCTGATACCACTTGATGAAGGGTGCTCCCCTTAATACCACAATCACATAACAGAAATATTGAAACAACAACAATAATATGCAAGAACAGAAAATTGGCTTCTTATTATCTCCACAAATGCGGAATTACAAACTTTTAGAATTACAATATGCAAAGCCACATGGGCATTCCCTTACAATATTTTGTAGGAAAAATTCTCGAATCAATACCCAGATCTACTACCCAGAACTGCCCTAGACAACACTATGGGCCTTCTTTATATAGGCAATTTCCACCACCCGAGAAGGTTCCAGAAATTTAGCCCTAAGGGCTGACCCAACTTAGAATTATTTTATTTTTCAGTTTATTACATCAAATTCAGCTCAAAATAACTTTTGAAACCTGAACAGAAATTTTGAAGGAAAATTATTTTCCGCCATTTCCGGTGGCCTGACTTTCGGAGACCATAAGTCATCACCAGTTGACCCAATTGACTATTATAACCCCATTTCAAAAATGCCACGAAGCACTCTACAAGCTTGACTTGCATAAAGCGCCCATCACCCAAATTTTCAACCTCATCTGGGGCCTCTAAAGCCTTCAAAACTGAGTTCAAAGTTTCTGTACCCTGCTGCCAATACCGAAAATCTTCAATATCTTCAAAACTAGACCTGATCTAGCCATGAAACTTTGCTGGCAGACTGATATGACTGAGATGAACCTCCACATGTAAAATCAAAACATTCCGAGATCATAAGGCCAACTTACTAAAAATAGCAAGTTTCCATAAATAGAAGCTCTGCACAAGATAGCCCTTATTGAATACAAAAACAAAAATATTTTTGGGTGATGCAAGATTTCCCTTACACCCAGGATGCTCTTGCATCAATCTTGGTGATATCTTAGAAAAGATTTTGAAGGGCCTTGGATATGCATTTAGTCCAGAATATTAGGAAGTTTTACTAATAGAAGCCTAGATCAAAAAATAGGCCTTAGATAAGATATGTGTCTCTTTTTCCATGAAAACAAGGTGAAGATCTCCCAAGAACTTTGACATAATTTTGGAATAAAGGAAATATTTAATACCTAATGGGAAAATATCTAGATAACATCAATTGTCCAATAAAGAATACAATTAAGAAAAGACAATTAAAGTCCTTGTAGATATGAAGAAAGTTCACACTTAGATATGGATTGATAGAATCCTCTCTTCCAAATATCACATTGAATGTGGAGCTAAAGAAGAGTGTTCTAAAAAAATACTGGTGAAGATGTTGGTAAAATCCCAAATACAGAGTAAATTTCAGATGAGGATCCAAAAGCAAACAAGACTACAAAAGTGGTCTCCAAAAATGGAGAAGAATAGAAAAAATATATGCAGATTGATGAATCCCTTGGAAACTCTGGTGAGTCATTCAAAGACCATCTAATTTTCTAAGTGCAGTTTAAACTAGAGGTGACTACAAAAGTTTTACAAGTGCTAGTGCAACAAGGTCAAATGGACCTGGCCGAACTTAGCCCTCTTCATAAGTTGCATCTTGGTGACATAATCCATCACTCTAGTAAAAATTATTTTATTAAATTACACATGTAGAGAATTAAGTTGGTATATGAAGTAATTAATAACTTACATGAAGGCCTTTTAGGAAATGCAATAGATTATTCTTTATCGAGTGTGCAATAGTTGAAAATGTTTCTTGATTCTTTTAAAGACCATGCTTCTAAATTGGAAGCTAATGCAAAAGAATACAGATAAAATAATGAAGGAAAAAATATCACATGATATTGTAGACAAATGTACAATTGAGCATAGGAGATTTCAAGACAATTTCAAAAAGTTCAAGTTGTACAAAGATGAGGTGATTGAAAATTATCAATTTATTCATCAAAAACATAAAATATTAGAACAACTCAATTGAGTCTAAAATTGTATAAATTTTTGTTTCTTTAGATCTGAAAATGGATGAGAATGGTACTAGAAGGATGTAAATATGTATTCTCTACCTACAAATATCCTTTCTAGTAAATTAGAAGGATAAAATCAAGAAATAGTTTAGACAATTGAGAGACATTGTTGATCTAGAGCTCATTGGCCTCATAAAATTACTTGATGAGTAAAAAAAATAGATTGGGAAGTAAAACATTCTAGCTCAATAAAAAGAGGTTGGACATCTTATATTGAAGATTGAATGAGGTAAAACAACATATTATCCTCTACAGGAGATGAATACAAGACCACCTAGATGCAACTCAAAGTTATCTATCAAGGCATCTTGTCTCCATCAAAGTGTATTGTCAATTTTTTTGGGTAAGACAAAAAAAAATTATGTTATATATAGATGCGAAAGAATGGTATAGTGTTTTGGTGCTTTTTTGGTGTTCAAGACCACTACATTGCATTTTTTTAGTAGATTAAGTGGAAGATGTATTTTAGTTAGTGGAGGAATATCGGTGAAGATTGTCATAAAGATGGTCCAAAATTTTCCATCATTTACAAAGGGGGAGATTATTAGAAAAATGCATAGTGTTGTCATTAATGTCAAACTCCATTAGATATATAGTACTAGAATGATTAAGGTATATTCTAGTGTGTCGATGTAATGTCCAAAGGCTAGTATGAGATTTTGGATAAGTCATGGATGAGTGGTTGACAAAGTGACAACATTTTGGTCTACATTTCTTAACATCATAATATTTTGGTCTGCAATTTCAGAATTTGTATTATGGATCTATTAGGAAGGTAGATTTCATATTTCATGTGCTTAATCATTATGTAGATGAAATGGTGAGTTCTTATGAGTTAACTTGTATAGAGACAATGTATCCACTACTAGAATGCTTTACATTCTTACACCAATGATGGTTTTATGTTATGGATTTTAGATATGTTTTTTTATGCTAGGTGATGATATCTTGTGCATCACATGTGTTTTTGGTGATCTACATGTTGAATTAATGTTGAATGAATAGCTTACTTCATGTGTTCTATATTCCTGAGCTGACCTAAGTATTTAGGGATTTTTCTATAGTGTGCAGTGATTAATGTAATATTTTGGGAGTTCTTAGAGTTCATTCTCGCATGGTTTAATAGTGCATACACATTGATTTACTTTTGCATTTGACTAGAGATAGAATTGTTGGCCAATAGATTACACCCCACATGTTTCACCCATTTAGACCAACCTAATTGATATAATTCTAGATTGTGTAGAGGATATTTATATTTTCAAATATTTTTCTTAATGCACAGTATGATGTATGGTATAAGTGTGAATGTGCACAATAACAAATAAAGAGTAGATCTTTAGTGAATCTTGTATAACATAATGATGAAGCTAGTTTTTTTTATGTATGAAATAGAGAATTGTAATTAGCAAATTTTGAGAATGCATTCTCTGCTATAGCTCACCAAATATATTCATTGTAATATTTTTTCCATCTTTAAAGAATTGATCTTTACTTCACAAGTTCTTTGTATTTTTCCTTAAGGTAGTGTGCCTTAACCTATAAGCCTATTGTAAAATAGTTTTTTATATAGCATGAGTTTAATCTCACCATACTTTTTCCTTGAGCTTTTCATGTAAAATTCTTATTTGTGTTTTTGTGTGTTGCATGTTCTACTCTTATTATTTACTTTTACATATGTGATCAATGGATTGAATTAGTAATAAGTTATTAAGTTTTGATATATGCTAACCCATCCCCCTCTCAACATCCAAAAGTGTTCAACAAAACTAAGCTCTAGGCTAGACACTAGGGCATGGGTTCAAACTATGGGTTCTGGTGATAAAAAAAATAAAAAAATTAGAACTAAATAATGGCTATCAAAAAAATTGAAAATAAATAAAGAAGGGAGGAGAGAAAGAAAAAATGATAGAATAAATAATAACCTACCTTACATATCAAAAGCTCAAAATTTATTAGGAAGTGAGATTATGGAAGGAGTAGAAGTTGGCTCATGAAAATGGTCCTTGGGTTTATAATGAAGGAAAGGAAATTAGAAAATTATTGACAATATATCACACTTACTAAGAGAAGTGAGCATAAGTCTTGGAAATAGAAAGTAATGGGAAAATGGAGGGAAATGAACTAATAAACCTATAATGGAAGTATATAAGAATAAACCAAAGATACATAGAAAATGGAGGAAGGAAGGAAGAAAGTGGTTGACTTGTGGGAGGAAGGCAGAACTTGGAACCAAGTTCTAAGTACAAATTAGGGTCTACCACCTAGCTTGAAATACAATTGGAAGAAAAGATCAAATTGGAGGGAGAACCTAGTTCTAAGATCCTAAATTAGGTTGTGTTGCTTGATAGGAATTAAAAGAGTTTCGAGGACTTATTAAGTCTTAAAAATTTCATCAAAAAACAAAAAAGACATGGAATCAAACAAGAATAGGGATACAAAACATACTAACCAAGTAAAATAGGGGGTCAATTAACATGAAAACTAAGGGAAGCACATAGTTGTGAGTAAAAATGATGAGGGATATGTGTAAGGTATAACAAGTTTCAAGTAGAAGTATAAAGGACCATAATTTATAGATAGAATTCTATAATTTTATCATTTCCATTCATAGCTACATGTTCAAGATAGAGAAAGCTAATGAGGTTGAAATAAATCAAGTGATTGAGACTAATGCCTTATTAGTTTTTGATAGATTTTATAAGGTGGGTCATTTTTTAATTTGCAATGATGCACATAGCTAACATATTTTTCAAGGAGACTATAAGATGACATGGGTTACCCAAAATCATACTAAATTATTAGACATGGATGTAAAAAGATTTGGATATTTTTGGAAGACCTTTTGAAAAAATATGAGTATATTCCCAAAGTTTAGTTTAGAAAGTCGTTAATAGATTAATAGATAGAGTGAGCTTATAAATATAGATGTAGGAAATTGTCAAGATTTTTAATATGTGATAAAATTAGGAAGTGGTTATTAAATTTTAATACGATTAGATTTTTCTTATAAAAAATCAATAAATAGAAGTGCCAAAGGGGAACCATTTAATAATGCATATGGATATGATTTAAGAAATATTTGGTATTAGAAGTTAGGCAATGTCGAAGTTTTTGATAATTTGGTATTTACTTTTATATCCCACATCAATCAAATAAAATTTAAGATTTCAATCAAGGATTTGGTAGTTAATGGCACATATGAATGACATGGATGAAAATATAGGTTTTCACAATTTTGGTATTGAACAAAAATTAACCCATATAAAACTTTTAATAACTACTAACAATTATTAGTTTTTAAAAAAAACACTCAAAGTTGAATCTTAGTTTTCTAGATTCTAATAAATATACAATGAAATGTATCATTTCAAACATCATACTACTTTTTAAATATCTTTAAAAGGGTGAAAAAATATGACTACAATATTAATAACACTAAATCCACATATAATTGTTTAGAAAGCCATATGATTTTTAAATAAGAAAATATTTTTATATTTTTTTTAAAGATGTTAGAATTCCATATAAACATTGGACATTATTATTCCAAGTTCACAAATATTTTGAATAAATGGAAAATTGTTTTCGAGAACTACAAGAGTCATCAAATCACAAGAAATAGATTGGAGACCCCACATAGACTAAGATTTTCTCTTAAATTTTAATAAATAAACATTGTGTTATGAAGAAGATTGTCAAAAATTTCTTCTTACACGCTCACCTTTCTAAAAGGAAAGGTCATCAAACAAAAGAATTAAAAGCTGCCACGTGGAAATGATTGTATTTTTGGTGTTTAAAGTATTGGCAAGTAATTATCATTTCCTTTCTCAAACTTCCCAATGGTTGTAAATTGGCCGGTGGAATGACACACCTACAATATTGAAGTGGAATGACACACCTTTGACAAATATTATAGCTTTGTGATTTCTTTTTGAGGGGCTAGAGAAGGGATGCCGTGATTTATGTTACTTCTAGTTTGTAGAATAAGAAACTATAACTATTTACATTAAAAAATAATAAACAATTTAATATAGGCAAAATATTTTTGTATTGGAACATTTGGAAAATATTTTTTTTCTATGATATTAGGAATAAAAGTGAAATCTAAAGATTTAGATATATTTTTGTTCATATATGCAATAGTGGAATGAAGGTCTAAATGGTCCTTGTTTGAATTTCACTAAAAATCTATATTTTTTTTCTTATATAGATTGTACTTTTAGGATTTGTTATGGGTTGGTATTTTATTGTTCTAAGAAATTAGTTCTTGAGTGTCTAGCTATTATAGGTCTATTTATGCAAATTAACTCTATAATTAGGTGTAAAGTTTATGGTAGAATACATTTGTATTTTATCATTGATAAATCAATATAATTTTCTTTAATTCTTGTAATACAATTGTATAAGAGACTCGATAGTTCACATTCAAGAAATACAATTAATCTTTTTATTAGGATTTTATTTTTTTAAACCGTTTTAATATTATTTATGCAATGGTCCTTATCATGCTATCACTGTGGCAAACCAAGACATACTTCAAATGTTTGCAGGAGTAAAGCACAAGATAAACCTCAAGTCACTCCTAAGTTTAATGGTTATTGTTATTATTGTGGTAAATTTGGACATTAAGCTTATGAATGTAGAGCTAAGATGAATAAGAATCCTAACAATTCTACCATGGAGAAACTCTATTATACTTGCAACAAGCATGGACACACTTCACAAGAGTGTAAGGAAAATTTGAAGCAAGTTTGGACACCAAAACAAAAGAACAAGCCTTATCAACCGAAGAGACAAAATAGTGCATACACTTGGGATTGCAACACATGGGTTAACTGGATAGTATGTGGAAGGTATGGACATATTGCAGCAAATTGTAAGAGGAAGAGATGGGCTAGAAAATCTCAAAGTTGGACATGAACTGGTATGGCATGCTTACATTGTCATAAAGTCGGTCACCTGAGCAAGGATTGCAGAGACCGAGCACCAAAAGGACATATATTTGAGAGTGGAAACACTATTGCAGATATCATGAGGATAGGAAATACTATGTGGAGGAAGGCATCAAATGAGAATGTTGATTCAAGCAATGCAATCGATGAAACCTCATCCACTAGATTGGGTAACATCAGTACCTCCACCTAAGGTGAATGGGTATGTATGGAACTAATATTCCAAAGTGATCTTATCTTACATACAGTTCTTACATTTGATGTGCACATACCAAATCTGCATGAATTAAGATGCATTGTGGTTTATAAATTTTTGAGCTAACAAAGTCATATAATTGGTATAAGCAAGATCGAGTAGAGAGTTACCCGTCGGTGACTATTACACAAGGTTAACTGAGTATCAGTATCAACCAAGTGAAAAGTTCTATGTTAACCAAGTTGTTGATGTTTTTGCGGTAATCACCAAGTTGACAGTTGTCACTGTACTGGAAGTAGGTCAAGCATTAATGACAAGTATTTCAAGTGGAAATTTGAAAAAGGGAATAAATATACAGAAGAGTTAGTTCATTCTTCACAAAGAGATTTCAGAGTGTGATAATATTCAAAGTGAATTCGAGCTAGGAATTTTTAGGAGCACTCAAGTCAATTTCAGATCGAATCAAGCACATTCTTCATTATTTCCTAGTAAGTAAAACTTCTACCGAGCACATTCAACATATTTTATTGAAACCCTAAATTGATTAATAATGGCATTCACGTACATAGCAAACAAATCTAAGATTGTAGAAGAGGAAGTTAACCTAATTGTTTTAGCTAATTGTGATGAACCCAAGTATAAACTTCATCTAGAAGTTGTGTCTAAAATTGATTCAGCGGGAGCTTTCGCAAGCATCCCACCTAGGGTTTTGTTAGTTGAAGACTTCAAATCTTACATCCACTATAAAATAGGAGAAATTGGAGATTTTGAGACTATTGTTGCTTATTAGAAGCTTTGCAGTAGTGATGGAAAACTAAAATCGGAATACAAATAGGTTGAGAAGATTGGTCTTACAAATGCCCTAAATTTCCTAAAAACTTTTAAAACTGAATGGATAAGGGTTGTACTCAGTCAATATAATGATGGAATATTATGGTTTGAGAACCGGTCAAAGCAACAAGGAATATGATTCATAAGGTTACCAGATACCCAACAACTGACAAGGACAAGGCTTTTTGCAATGCTCCTAGGGCAGATATTGAAAATAATATAGGTGCAGCATGGGATGGCTAAGCACTGAAAATTGCTACAATTGAGGATCCATAGGTTACGTTTACAGCACATGTCATCGGCTATAAGATTTATCAATTGAGCAGACTAAATAGGGTACCATGTGGAGCTGTTGACATCACATAAAAAATGGTAAAGAAGAATTTTCAGTTGGACCTTGCCGAGCTTCTTCTGAAGGAGATTAAAGAAAATATGAAGACTATCCGGTCAGCAAAGTCAAACACTTTTAAGTTCAGATCACTTCTAGTGTGTAAAGTAGCGTGGTCTACTAACAAACCGGTCATAGTTCAAATTTTTGATATGATGAATGACTTGGGAAACAATGTGAACAAAGTTATTGATGATTATTTTGAAGAGTTTGCAATTAGAATGAATTCTCGGATAAAAAAATTCCTAATAAATGTGTCGAACAATATGAGATGGATATTTGTTTTCTTGTCGACATTGACCATACACCGATAAAGGTTGTGGAGCCTAGGATTAAACGGCTATCCCCTATGGGTTATGATATGAATGTTGATTTTTCTTCAAAATCAATCAAGGCTCTGCTAGCTACACCTAAGGATAAAAATGTAGAGAGGTTTGGAACATTTGAAGAGGCCAAGTCAAGGATAAAAATAGGTCTGGTCATCAGTAAAATAACTAAGAAATCAAGGAAGATGATGAAAACATTAGTTGAGAAGTTTGGAGATGATTCTAGATCATCTGATGGTTCACCGGTTGAAGTTGCAACTAAAGGCCAGTTAATGTTAACTGATAAACCACATGACAATGAAGAAACTAAGTCTGATAAAGTGACAAATTCTACAATGGTAAATTGCCTTCACCAACTCCGAAGAAGAGGTAGCAAGAGGTGCAATCAAGGGCATGGACAAGGTCAGAATCTGTAGCTTCACCACCATTGAAAAAGGGAGTTGTGAAGTTTACAAAATCAAAGGAAGCATTACCTACAAAAACATACACAAAGAGAGGAATAAAAGCTACTACAACGACACCAAAGAAAAGGAGAAAACTGATAAGAGGTAAGGAATATTTAGAGGATGAAGAAAATGATAACAATCAATTCAAAGTGGTCAGCAATAAAGATAGAATAATTGATGAAGTTGCTGAGGATATCATTGAGAATGATGAGCTCACTGATCCTAAACTTAGTCTGTTTGAGGACATGTCAACCAAAGATCGAGACACAATAAAAGAGGAAATCATCTAGATGATGATTAAATTTAAGAAAGTTCCACTTGAATTTTCCAAGTAATTTCCTAAGGCATTAGAAGAAAGAATAAATAAAAAATGGTCCTATGCCTTAGACATCGAGAATAAAATGAGGGAACAATCCCTATTTTTGGTAGTTCCAAATTTTTTTATCACTAAGATTGAGGAATACATGACAACATACTCTAGGAGATTAAAAGTAAAAAGCTAGGCAATGTAGATATTAGATGAAAATCTAGTAGATATAGATGAGTCCAGTCAACTCATCTAGACCTCAATTGTTGCAGCCCGAGGGCAAGCTGAAAAGATGACATTTCTCAACTTGTCTAAGAAGAGATATAAATTAAAAGGTAAAGGCATACAAATTGAAGATGCAGATTTAGCATTGAACCAAGAACAGGTAGATATATCAGATACTACGGTACCTGATAGTAAAGATGCCACTGAGGACTTAAGTATTTCACAGGATGCACTGGATCAGGTTAAGATCCAAATTATAGATAACAATGCATTAGATGTACTCATTGAAGACATCACAAATGGTGATCCTGATGATAGAGATGATGATGAGGATGTGAGCATTACTGGAGGCAAAACACAAGAAGAAGGTAATTTTGTGGAGCCTACCATCACATCATTACCGAGTGAACTTCCTATCTTGATGGAATTAGTTGAAATTGTAACAAAGGAACAACCTGGAGGCTTAAACCCTAAGCATCCAATGAATACATCATGGGAATAAGGCACTGGAACACTGGTCAAAACACATAAGCCTAAAGAAAAAGAGGTAATCGAAGAGGATACTAAGGGCCAAGATGACCCCAAAGCAACCAAGGCTACCCCACCTAACACAACATCAGAGGCTCCATCTCAGACAACTAACACAGTGGCTACCAAGCAACATAAAAAGGAAGAAAATGTGTCAACCGGGAAAAACACACCAAATGTTGAGGAGAAAGAAATAATACAGGTTGTAAAGAGCTCACCTCAAGATGAAGAAGAAGAAGAAGGAGGAGGAGGAGGAGGAGGAGGAGGAGGAGGCCCGATCACACTTGATGAAATTATTGTTATACCTTATTGTGACCCAAGGAACCTAAGCCCCAAAGAACTCAGAAAATATGGGGACTTGTCTACAAGGAAAGAAGCACAAGAAAAATTGATAATGGAATGCAAGAGCAAGGAGATACTAGAAAATGTAAGAGACATCTTACAATAGGTCATACCAGAGGTACAAATTAATGAGGAAACACCTATAATGGACCAACTTGCTACCCTTGCATAAGAAATCAATGCCCTAACATAGAAGCTAAGAAAAGAATTGAAGAAAGGGTAGAGTCAAAGATTCAAGAAAAACTTGTAGAGAAAATCAGCCAGGAAGTGGCAATAAACAAGGTGAAATTATATGAGGTAATAACTGACATACAGTCTATTACTCAGTTAATTAGTCAAATTTTGATTAAGATTTGCACTGTGGAGACCTTCACTGTTGAGGTTAGTGAGAAAATTGAACTGCTGGATACTGAAATCCAAGTCAGTGCACAAGCAGCCTTAACCGAGCCACATGCTTTTGCTAAGCATATATACTGAAGGTTCAAGAACTTAGGCGGTTAAGAGTGGGTCTAAGGAAGTAGGAAGAATGGATAAGTGACTAGGTCACCGGGCTACAAACTAAGTTGCTTCCTTATTTGAAATTTTTTTAGAAACACATTGTCAAAGCGCAAACACTTGTTGCAACACTAGAGATTTCTGTGTTGGAAAACATCTTTGACATGCATTCACAAGTCATACTTGAGCACATTTCTCTAACCAACTTGAAAGAGGACTATAAAAACCTCTTGGATTCTTTAAAGAAAACCCACTAGCATATTTTTAAAATATTATAAGTATACACTTTTGTATTTGGCATTTATATCAAAAAGGGGGAAAGCTAATGTATATGCCAAATTATGTGAATATATGCTAAGTGTACTACATACTACCGGGAGCATGCACTGAGGGGGAGAAATTTTTTTGGAAATTTTGGTATCTATGTATATATGGCAAAGTAAGAATAATTTTTGAGACATCAGGTCTATATACATTCAAGGTTTTGATACTAATGCCAAAGGGGGAGATTTTTATCTCTACTTGAGCATTAAAGATTGCCATTAGTATCAAAGATTATTCAATCGGTTACCTATGATATCTAGTCGATAAATGGAAGCTCTCCAAGCTATACATGTTGATTGGTTAACTACATAAGCCTTCACACTGAGTTATCTCTATTGGCAATTTGGCTGAGTTGGATGTTAGTGCATTTTCTTGTTGAATGCTAATACATAGCCCTGAGTGCTTAGATAGAACTCTCTCATTCCTAGACTTTTGACTCACACAAGAAAAAGACTAATTAACAAGGAGAAAATCCTTCTTCACTTTGAGCTCTAGGCTACAGGCCGATGTACCTATTTCATTCACTTCTTCAAAGGATCATAACACTAGTTTATATCCTTGATAAAAACTTATTCTTATCTACTCTTTCAAACATACATGAAAAGTAAAAAGTCATTTAAGTTTTGGTTGATGATGAAGTCCCTACAAGTTGAGGATAGACCAATGCCTTATCCTAGGGCAGAGAGTCAGAAAGAGAAACATATATCCACAGAAATATTTTAAATGAGACACAAATAGAATCCAGATGAATTGCCTTACAAGTCACCCTTTCTTAAACATATTTAATCATCAAATTCTTGTATCAGTCCCGAGCTTTCAGAAATTCATCTAAAGATTTAACCCTTTCCTTGAAAGGAACTAAAGACTAAATTCAAAAGTACCTTATAAATGGTGTCCTAAAACTACCTTACAGATTCAAGACACAAAAGCATTAGAATTAAAATAGGAAGACAACCAAAATAATGCAAGGGAATTCTGTTGTATTCAGGTAGAAATCAATATATCAATACATTCAAGATCTGACAAACATTCCTAAGAAGATCAACAATGGAGCCAAGCCTCTCTGTACAGTAAAATTTTCAACATCCCTTTATAATGATAGAAAAACTCGAGATATAGAAAAATTGAGTCAGTTCTAAACTAACTGACAACTATCTATCTTTGGCAAGAAAATATCTCTAGGTTCTTCCCACACCTTAATCTGCAACTGATTCCCCAAATTGAAACACATTATCTGCAATCATTTCTTTAACAAACTAATTCTGATTCTTGTCCTCAAAATTTGAACCCAAACTGCTCTCATCTACTTCACTGAAACTGAGAAATATCATTGCCATTTGATTTCTCATCATTTCCCATTTCTAGAAACATATAACACTTATATGTTTGGCCAAAAAATGAATTCCCAGGACATTTTTTAGTGATCAAGCTTGCCATTTTAAATTTTTTGAATATTTACTATAGTTCAGACTATGTTAATTTTTAAATTATTTAAAAATCTGCAATTTTATATCATTTTCTAATTACTTGCCACAGAATGCACCAGAACCTGACAAGTGTCATCATGCTATTTGATGCTCAGACTAAACCCTAGGTTATTTGTCGATTGGGAGAACTAGTGACTAGCCTATATCTCATAATCTTTGAATATACTCCTTAACTACAATTACCTTTGGTGACTTGGTGAAAAACCTATCTCCAATTCGCGGAATGAATCTTTGACCAGGGTTAACATCTAGAGAATGGGCAACTAAGCCCATTCTCCAATTCTCCAAATGCTTGCCACTAACTATCATGAACTCACCGATCACGTGACCACATACTCTCTGAATCACGGAATGTTAGCCTCTAACCACTAGCCATTTAGAGAACTAGCGACTGGCGGTTAGCTAACCACCCACCGAGTCACTCGGTTATCTCCTAACTGTCGATTCCTTCTCGCGACTTCATGCACGTCTACCATGTGTCCACCTTATCAACCCTGTCTCTGTCAAGCATCTACAAAAATTCCTCTAGGCCCATTGGCATGAAAATCAAGGTGATTGCATAGGCTTGCATGAGTAGAGCCTCCTCCATTTGATCTACTTTCATTGTGAGGGCTTTTGCCTATATTTACTATAAATTCCCAGTATAGCATGAATGTGGGACTATTAATTTAGAGGTTTTAAAAACCTCTCAACATTTCCCTTCAAAATTATGGGCCCCGCCATGCACAAAGAGCTCCAACCAAGTAGATCCACCAAGCGCCCATGGGGTTCTTTCTTTACAATGCATATGGGCGTTGGTGTATAAAAATAGCATAAAAGTTGCCCACCCGCTGCATGTGGGATAAAAAATTTCATGTTTCTCAAACCTGGAAGCCTCCCTCATGCACTGGCTTTTATTGTTGGTGTTTTCATATGGCTCCAACGAGACATCTAGTACTCTCCATTTCATACTCACGTAAACCCCTTGCAATGCGCACACCTTCACATATTCGGCAGGTTGGCTCCTTGTTTAATTTGTATGGTGGCTCACATATCAAACATGTAAGCACTCAAATTACTCACGCAAGGTAGCATGGAGGCCTCCCTCTACATTGGGTAAGTCTCCTTGATACTTGGCACTGGTTCCACCTAGCTTCAAGCAACTCCCTTCAAAAGAACATGCCTCTACATTAGTATTGTGTGAGGCTCCCCAAAATCTACATTGCACCTTCCAAACAAGAAGATACTGGCAACATTTCCTTTTTTAAAACAAAAACAATGGGCATGTTACATGACAGAGGCCCCCTTGCATTGGGTCAAAAATGTGCCTCCAATGCACACCTGGGTGAGCCTTCAAACCTCACGCAAGGCCTCCACAAACTCAAGTTACTAACTTGACACATGTGTTGGTGTCCCCCTCTTGATCCATGAGTTCATGTCTTTCTTGTGCTGGCATGTGAGCCCCCTTGTTTCACTTACTTGAATCTACCAAGACCTCTTTGTTTGACTTGCATGTGCGTAAGTCTTCTTTCATTTTGCAAGCACATCCATGCTTGTATGCAATGCCAACCTCCTTATTGGTTAACATGAGCCCCCCTATGCTTGCATAGGGCCTCTATTCATGTTGGATTTCCCTCAAAGTGTGTCATCCACCTTTTATGTGTTGGGCAATGCTTGTATTGCATGAGGCACCACTTTCTGCAAGGCATACTGTAATTTGAATGTGCCTCCTTCTTGACTGATTTAACAGACTGGCACCGTGACACAGCTTACACCTCCCCGCAATGCACTGCCAAAACCGACCCAATCTTCCAACTTGGTGAGCTGCTTTTGGAGTTCTAAGCACCTCACCTATGGTATGGTCAATCATTGGAGAAACAGATGTTTGCATCTATTGAGTCGCATAAGGTTGGGAATCATCTTTGGCATTTGGTAGCATCAGTTTGGTGTACCCCGGTGAAATGTATTTGGTGATGACAATCTTCAAAAGTACATTATTATGTGTAATATCTGTAATGTTTTTTGAAGAATGTCATGGCATGAACACTATCGGCATTGTTGGCTTTGTCCCTCGAGCAAATTACTGACATCTAGCACTTGTTTTGGAATAGTGTACTACATTAGTTCCCTTCATTTTTCACAAGAACCTCATACTTATGCTAGGTATGAACTTGAGTTGGCATCCACATATCCTACACAAGGCAAGAAACAACATTCACACAGGCTTCCAATCCATACAACGTGCCCCTATTCTTCAATGTTTGCACAAAAATAGAGCTCCCCTCTTTTATGTAATATATAATGTACACACCACATGACTTCGTGTTCCACATTTGTTGTCAATTTGAGTGCATCACCAAAATCCTCACATCTTTTGCAAAGCCAATCATATATTTTAACATGTCTGCTTGATCAACATTTTGCCGACCATGAACCTTATAACTAAAAAGATAAACATAAATTCCATAGCTCATGCATTTGTTAACGGCATTTGAAACTAAATCCTCACCATCATTGCAAATACAATAATCTAATATTTGAGGCACATTGGAAAGCATGGAACCAACTTTTACTTTCTAACATCACCAATTTGGTTGCATTTATTTATGGAATTTCCCAAAGAATCCACCACGTGGTTGCTAACACTCATCTGTGCTAAAACTTTGGAAGGTTCAAAATGATCTATCAACTCCTCCAACACATCTTCAGTCAATTGTAAATATAACTTCACTAAAACTCTATATTTACCTTTGTTTGCCCAAATAAAATCTCATGATAAGAACAAACCATAGTGCAATAGAAAAATGACCACATAAGCCATTTTCATGTTTTGGCAGGACTGACCAATAACACAACTGGCTCCTAAAAGCAGCTTCAAAAACTGACAAAAAGGCCTGGCACAAGGGCATCATCAACAAGACAAGATCACCTTCATCATTATAATACGTCGGCCAGAGGAAAACTCCCTAGAAGACTTTAGCCGAAAGTTGTCAATGATCAAACATGGCCAATTGAAAATAATTTTGTCTGCACTTATCAAATCACATAAATTGGCTCTGGAACCAGCCGCAAAAATTGATCGATTGAAAACTTTGAGAGCCACAAGCCTAGGCATTGATTCACCCTCACTCAAATAATATATATCCATCATTAGATTCAGTAGAAAGTTTAAATTCTAATCAAAATAAAATGACAGTCAACTTACAAGATATGTTCAGAATTTAAAATAGTGAAAAAAGCCTAGAAACTGGCTTTTGAATTGGCTTTGAAAACTAGGCTAAACATGACATCAGGATCCAAAAATAGGGGCATTAGTTCTTTATCATACATAGAGTATAATTCCATAATTAGGGCTCATGACGAATAACAAGGTGCAATTGGCAATCAAGCAAAGATAGGCTCTTAGAATTGCAAACTAGGAAACACAGCAAAACAGTGATTTGTGCATAAGGAATGACACTGGGAAAGTAAGCTAAAAGATTTGTCAAGACTTCTAACTTGCAATATTTGTAGTACTTTTAAATTATAACATAGTGGTACAACCTGTTCAAGCTCATCAATCATGGATAAAAAGTTATAACATCACGAACAGGGGTACAAATTAATCTATACATTTCACAACTTGTAAAACAACAGAAGTTTTGTCTGGAATCACATTTGCAAACTAAGCAAACGGTTTCGTCATGACTCAAAATTGAAACATAGGAATTATTTGACCCCTGGAGTATGATGCAAAAGGAATTTTCTCAATAGGGTCAACTGGGTCAAAGATATGACTAGTCAAACATGCCCTTCCAGAATTTTGAACAATTACACAAGTGCATAACAACAACAAACAACCAACTTTGAGGGGTTCAAAACCTAATCAAACGGATTTGAAATGACTTGAAAACTAGAACTGTAATACCCCAAAAATGGGCTATAAGTTCATTAATCTCCTACATCTTCAATTCGAACGAAATCGACATCAAAGTCCTAATCTAAGGCACATCTAAACATCATCGAATCTAACTGATTATTTTAAATTCTACATCGGGGAATATTCTTATTAATATTCCTAATCATCATAATTATCTTTAATTTTATAATTATTTGGCAATAAATCACATTTATCCTAAAGTTTGATTAATTAAATATTTTGCATATTTAATTAATTAGATTTAATATTTGCCACTTAGTTGTTTAATTAAATTTAATTATATCTATTATTAATTGTATTATTTAATTTTGACAATAAATCAAAATTCCTATGAATAATTGATTAAATTCTTATTTAATTAATTAAAGCATGTTGTCATTATTTAATAATATAATTTTTAATAAAAGTTTGGTAAAATAGTTAATTAACCCATAAATTAATTATTTTATTTCAAAAAGCAGTTAAGTTGAGAATAAATCACTTTATTTATTTATTAAATCATAATTATCCATGTGCACATTCAAGGACCAGTTAAACTCAAAATTGGAAAATCAATGCAAGTTGTTAGCTTTTTGAAACTCAACATCTTTTCGAGTTTTAAAGTTGATCTAAACTTCTAATTCAAGTTGAACTGTGCTTTTGCATGATTTTTGTGACTTAATTATCTTTATTTAAAAATAACTCAAAAATCAAGTTGAGTTATTTGAGTGATTTATGGCTTTTATCCATGCACCTCCAAAGCCTAGATTTCTATAAAAACAAGGCTCAGCTCTTCATAATTCATCTCTCAAATTTGCATCCAAGCATCTCATATTTTGCACAATCACGCTGGAGAATTGGAGGCTGAGGAATCAACTTGCGAATTCAAAGCTTTGTGAGATCAATTTCAATTGCATATTTTTTATATCTTAGCATAGAATTTCATAGTTTTCATATCATTGTTAGAATCTTCATTGTTAGATCATTAGCATTCATTTCATATCAGTTTTCAATAGCATTCATAGCATATCAGTTTATCATTCTTATTGCATAGAAAATATCAAAAATATAGATTAATTGCATTCAATTTCATATCCATCTTTTGCATTCAAATCCTTCATTTAGGTGTCATCTATGTCACTGATCTCGATTACAATCTGAGAACATCAATCTCGCACCTACTAGAAGGCAGTAAATCGCTTGGTTAGATAGATTTCAATTTTGCATGATTTTGATTATAGCTAACCTCTAATGTTTTACTGAAGTGCTGTGTCTACAGATTAGGTACAATTTTCACACAAACATTTCTGGCACCCACCGTGGGGCAACCCACCTTTGCATGCTGGTTTTGATTTTTTTGGGAGCTAAAACCCCAAAGTTTGAAAGATTTAATTTTATCTCCCAAACGGCTTGGAATTTTGGTATAAAATGTTTTTTGCAGATTGGTAGCATGTCAAGAAAGCTACAGTAAAAAATATAGAATTTTTTGAGATGTTTTGAATTTTTAATAAGTTTTTCTTGAAATTCCAAAAAAAATTAATATCTAACGCAAATCAGCATATTTTTTGGAAATTTTTATATTTTCGGAAAGCTCTTTAAATTTTACAGGGGTTCCATTCTTTGTATTTTAAATTTGGATATGATATCATAGCTCAAATAGTCAATTTACAAAAACTGGTCTGTTTTGATAAAATGGGTCTCTAGGGCACAAATGAAGAGATTTTTCTAAAATTTTTGTATTTTTGGAAAGCTCTCTATTTTTTAGTAGGGGTCTCTATTCTAAATTTCTATTTTTGTGGCCAAAATAATATCAAAAAAATCAAATCTTATTGACTAGGTCAAATGCAGTGCAAAAAACTTAAAATTTTGTGATGGGTATGCACTTATTTTTCATATGATTCAATGCATGATATGAGTTGTCATTTGGATTAATTTCTAGTTATTATTGCTCTTAAAAATTGATTTTTAGATCTAACCCTAGGGTTTTCATAAGTTGAATATACCTTGCATATCTTGTTTGCTTGTTGGCTTGTTGGAGAGTTCGTAGCTTGCTTGCATAGTAAAGCTCAACAAAAATTGCTAAAAATCAGGTAAAATCTACTAAGCACGTTGCAAGGATCCAAGGTATTCTCCTTCATCTATTAACATTTCAATTTGGACTTAAAATAAATCTCTTATGTGTCTGGCTTGTGTGCATCCTTTCATGCTTTTATCTATTTCTACACACTTGCATAATTGATACTAGGTTGTGACCCCTTAAGGATTCATTAAGTAGTCTTAGAATACTTGTGATTGATCTTGATTGCTATCTTGGGTTATTGGACTCGCTAATCCATCAGCCCCTCATTTCCACCCTGTGGTTGCAATATCAGCGCCATAAAGGGGAGGGGTCAACAGGACAGAAGCGTTAAGTGTTCCACTTGGCAACCCTTTTGTGCTTTTAGGAACTCACTTGCTTTCTAAGTTGGGGACTCATTTTTAGCTTGTGTGAGGTGTTAAGTGTTCCACCTTGTGGACTCATCTCATATTTGCTTTAAGCGTTAAGTGTTCCTCTTTCTACTTTTTTGATGTGTTTGGTAGATTTGCTTTCGGGAATACATCTGTGCTCACATAGTAATTAGGCCCTATGAACACTATTTGTGATTCTTGAGAGATTGGATTCCTAGCAAAATCCTTCTTGACGACAAAATCCTTGTAGGTAGGGAGGATACTTAGTGTGTTTCACATTCAACTTGGTTAGTGTGTCTTCTCTTATTAATCGATACATTCTCTCCCAGGAGAGGTTGATAGATCACGTGGGGTTGACATCACGAGCTTTGGTGAATCAAAATTGGTTAGTGTGTCTTCTCTTATTGATTGATACATTCTCTCCCCGGAGAGGTTGATAGATCATGTGGAGTTGGCATCATAGACCTTGGTGAAGCAAAACTTTATCTTAGCGTGTCGGATTAATCTGCTTGCTTTGTTTGGGTTAAAAGTGAAAAGGTGTCAAAAACCTTGGATCTAGAGCCAAGTCCCCTTGTGGTATACTATTGTGAGTCATCTTTAGAGAGGGTTAACCGTAGCGGACAATCCCTTCATAGGGAAAACTGCGTTGACGGAACCTCAAGCGGTAATAGCCATTTTCGCCATGGTAGTGACAACCGCTATATAAATGTCCTTGTGGAAGAAATCTCCACGGGTATGGTTCATTGTTGGGTTGTCAAATCTCCCTAGCAGCTCTTGAAGATTAAGTTCTCAGACTGTGTCAAAACCCTGGTGCGCCAGGATTGGAGTTCACCCTTTTGAATCATAAAAGTTGCAGAGTCAAACCATTACTAAAAACCCTACAGAGGCCAATTTTTCATTCTCAGGTATATGTGTGTTATTGCAAAACTTTTTAGAACATACACAATTAGTACTCTTAGGGATTAGCACAATTTGGTCACTTGATTGTTCATGCGCAAGGTTGCTTTTTCCCTTGTTCATTGTTTTCAAACGTGCTTGGAATCACTTGCTTGTTGTTTTGCATGTTTGTTTATCTACTTGGCTATTAAAAATGATCAAATCTGGTATAACCTTCAAAATCTGGATAGTACAATTTGCAAACAATCCAGAACTGAAAACCTTAAATTTTGTAAAAATTGAAGTAAAATCTTTTCTGGAGTCAAAAGTCATCTCAGGAGGTCAGAAAGTCATACGAGTTTTGTCAACTGTCATTTCATTGCTACCCAACTGTCGTATGATTTTAGCAACTATCATTTCATAGACTACCCAGTGTCGTACGAGTCTGCAGAGTGTCGTTTGGAAAAATTTGAGAGAGTTGTCAGAAATTGTCAAATTGCAAGATATCCAATGTTTCCAGCCTAGTTCCAAAATCTGTCAAAAATATCATTATGTCAGGAATAGAGCAGTAGCTATTGAGCATTCTACCATTTTCCAAGTTTGATCTTTTGAATCCAATCTAGTCTTCTGTTTGATCAATTTGAGTCATTTTTATCTCGTGTCAAAACCTTGTCATAACTATCAATCTTCAATCAATCTTCAAAAATAGACTAATTGTTGAGAACTCGTGTCCGCTATCTTTTGGGTGATCTTTCCCATACATCCAGGGCACAGTTTCCTTCACCCACATCTCATCAAACCTTCAAAACTATCATAATCTTGACAAGGTTGCGCCATCCAATTTTCTTGAATCAAATTGTTCTTCAGTTGTCTTCATCCTTTTCTTCTGTTTCATTCAAAGTTAATGGTGGAGACCAGAGCTTCTTCACACAAGAAATCAGAAGAAACATCTCAGAACTTACTTTTGACCAATACCCCGGGTCCAACTCTTGAACAACTCATCAAGTCAGGTATCTACGAAGACGATGGTCTCAGTAACTTTCGATTGAAAACTGGTTACATACCTCCTTTATCAACTCATAGAGGTAACCAGAAAACTCCTCCTCAATCTATTCCAGGGAGCCCAAAAACTCCTACCATGTCTCAAGCAGGGACAAACCATGGTTCTCTAGGAGGAAGGTCCCAAGGACACCATTCTCAAAATAATGCCGACCAAGAACCTACCCCCTCTGAAATCCATCGATGTCAGAATGATGATGAATTCAAGAGAATGATGAGGCATTTCTTGAAAGTGGATAGAGAGGCATACTTTTTACAATTAGCCCAGGAAGGGGCTAAGCTTCCTCCCAACTTTAACGTTGATGATATAATCACACATGAGGAAGAAACTCCACTCACAGCTATGACAAAATAGATGCATGCTATACAAGTTGAATTTAACAATCTTAAGAAGGAGAAGGAACCCAAGGAGTTCTCCATGGAGGCCCAATGTCCTTTCCCGTTTGACAAAAAATTGTATATGCCACCATTCCCAAAAAGAGTGGAGATACCAAAGTATGACAAATATGACAAACACTCTAATCCTCAAGATCATGTCAGAGAGTTCTGTACGCAATCCATGGAATTCATGCATGAACCAACTTATCTGATGCATCTTTTTCCTAGATCCTTGGGAGGAGCATCCATTCAATGGTTTTTGAGATTACCTTCTACGATCAAAAATTTTGAGGAATTGATTAAATTGTTTTATCAACAATATTCCTACAATATTCAACATCTGATTACCATGATCAATATCTGTAACCTCAAGTAATATCCAGGGGAATCATTCCTAACTTTTCTCAAGAGGTGGCGAAAGAAATTTTCTCTATATGCTAGACCAATTCCCGAAATGGAGAAACTTGAAATCTTTATCAATAACCTTGTTCCAGAGCTCAACTATCCATTACAAATGCAAGATCATGTATCTTTTGATAAAATGGTGGATAATGCAATCAAGATTGAGAAAGTACTTGTCAAGAAAGGAGAAATCACACTTCAAAAGGACAAGTCTAAATCTGGATCTAGCTCAAAAGATAAAAATAAGAGCTGGAATAGAAACAAAGGTATCATCTTTGATGGTGTTGTTGACACTATCCGCGCTCCATGAAAGGCACCGGCCTACAATCTCACCCCTGCCACCAAAGCCATTGAAGCTTCAGAGCAAAAATCTGCTGAACCATCTCCAAAGAAGTCATTCAAATGATGGGATAATAAATGAAAGTTTACTCCCCTAGGAGAATCTTTGGAATCTGCCCTGAGAACCCTGATAGCTGATAACATGATCTCTTTACCACCAATCTGAAACCCTGATCCGGATCCAAAACCATATTGGTGGAAAGATAATGAATTTTATGCTTTCCATCGGACTAAAGGCCACAAGACTAATGAATGCTTCCACTTGAGGCATACCATTCAAGACTTGATAGATCAAGGGGACATCATGATCAATAATCCTACCAGCAATAATGATCACACATCATTTACAAAACTGTTTCCACAACATGGCAAGGGAGTTTCCACTTCTCAGCCTAACATGGGGGCAAAAGTCAACTATGCCTACCCTAGAAACAATGCTGTCATCAATATGGTTGAACCATGTCTCTCTGAGAGCTGCAATGTCATCACAATTGTGCGAAGAGACTGAAATCATTCCTCAACTAATGTAGTTATCAGATCACAAGCTCAGGATCATCTGAAAGGACAAACACGAAGTTCATCTAATGTCCCTAAGATACCTTTCAACCTCACATCTGCTTCCAAACAAAAGGCTGCCTCGAAATCTTCCAATCCAAAGGATACAAGACCTACATCTTACAACATCATCCAACAACTCTATCATACCAATGCCAAAATCTCTATGTTTGAGTTACTTTGAATATCTCCAGCTCACAGAGATATCCTAGACAAAGCTTTGCTCGGCTCTAATGTTCCTGATGATCTAGATCTAGACAGGTTCCAGACTAGGTTGGTCATCTAACGTCTCCGCAATATATCTCCTTTTTAGAGGAAGATGACAACTCCCTAAGTCACCCACATAATTAGCCCTTGCACATAGAATTCTTGATCCAAAACCGTCGAGTCAAATGTGTGTTGATAGATGGGGGTGTAGGCCTCAACATTTGTTCTTACAACTTAATCACACAGTTGGGATTCTCAGAGATGGCTATTGATCCTTGACAGAAGATCACCATAAAAGCCTATGATGAACAAGAAAGAGCTTCTAAAGGCACCATTGTCTTACCTATCTGAGTGGGTCCGGTCATAAAAGATACCACATGTCAGGTGCTTGATCTACCATTGGCTTACAATATCCTTCTAGGGAGACCTTGGATACATGAAATGCAAGCTATTCCTTCTACGTACCATCAATGCTTGAAATTTCCCTATGAAGGAGTGGAGGTTACTATCCCATCAGATCTGAGTACAACTTGCAATACATTGAAGGAAAGTGCCGATAAGCCTGTTCCCAATAACAGAGAATCTTCCATCAAGCAACAAAATGTGGCTTCCACATCTAAGATGGACGACATTGCTAAAGAGATCAATATCAAAGAAAATGGGATGGGAGAATACACTATAGAGCCAGTCTTGTCTCTGACATCTCTCCCACTCTCACCTAAGTCATATGGACAATCCTGGAAGTAGTCTAAATCAGAACCTAAGGAACCTATGGAAGCATACAAAATAAATTTTGTGGTGGAGCAAGTATCCAAACAAGAATTTAAAGAGGATGAACCTATGCTGGCATGGCTATATAAAGAGGATTGTAAATCTAAAATTGTTCAACCTAGTCAATCTATAGCACCTACAATCCCTTCTAATTCATATGGTCCAGGAAACAACTTGATAGCCAAGATGGGATATTCCGGTCAAGGACCTCCAGGAATCAGAGGAAAGGATCTTGTGACACCCATTTCACATATTGGTAGAGCCAACAAAGATACTGGTGGCTTAGGGTTTAAGAAGAAACCCTATCATCTCAAAGGTGGTTGTTCTCATGTCATAAAACAAATTGCACCAGGAGAACCCCTTCTTAAGAAAGAAGAAACAGAACCCTCTGATGATGATTTAGATAGCTCTGAGCTTATCCCCTATGAAAAATTGCCTAAAGAGATCAAAGATCTTCTTGATGATAAAGATGATCCTATCAGAAGAATTAATGTAGTAGAAACACAAGAACCTACTGTAGCACAAGAGATGGCCAATCTCGAAGGCAATCAAACTGATCAAGAAGAAGGGGGTAGTTATTCTGACACTAATTCCCATGAATATGAATTCAAGTCAGAGACTGAGGGTAATCCTTCTTGGGGTATTCATCCTGATTTCACACATTTTCTAAGATTTCCTAGAGATCCTGAATCAGAAGCTGAGTCAAATGACTATGAATGGGGTGCCATTCCAGAAGAAGATGAGCTTATCATAGAGAAATATATTGATGTTATTCACCAATATGTATCTCAACCCAACGTAGGTCTGGAGCGAAACAATGAACTTAACATGTCTGATCCACCTATGGCTGAAGAGGACTCCCATGATGATGTTGAGCCTATTCATGAATTGACCATTTTGAGCTGTAATATCACCTTTGAACTTGAGCGTCAGGTTAGGACCAATGATGACATATCCATGTTTGTGAACACCATATCCCAAGCCTTTCCCGCTTTGACTATCCAACGCTCTGATCTTATCGACCAAACTTCCACAAACCCAAGCCACGGTGTTTACACCTTTTCCAGTGACTATGCCCTTGCTTGTTACCTCAATGCAGTCAAGCCTATGAGGACTTCCATCAGCGAATCAAGTGTCAGCATGACCAAGTCGGACATCAAATATCTTAGTCAAAAAAATAAAAATAAAAAGAAAAAGAGTTATGAGGGTGAAAACCATTTTGTGGCAGTCTCAGAACCTACAAAAGTAAAAAGAAAAGATGTATCTGAAGGTGAAAACCTCTCTGAGGTGCCTAAGGATGAGATATTTGATGTCCTTCCAAGTCATTTACAGGATAGATCTCCAGTTCTGATTGAGCCCACTCAATCCATCAATTTGGGTACAACAGAGGAACCACAATTGGTACATGTAGCACAATCTCTATCAGAAGAAGAGAAATAGAAATTCACTACATTCTTATCAAACAAAATGATCAAATTTGCATGGAAATATTCAGATATGCCAGGATTGGATCCCAATCTCATTATGCACCATCTATCCATTGCTCCTGGAGTAAAACCAATCAAACAGAAATTGAGAAAGATGCATCCTCATGTGGCACTCTTAGTCAAAGAAGAACTAGAAAAACTCCTCAAAGTTGGATTCATCCATGTCATAGACTATGCTGAGTGGATCTCTAACATTGTACCTGTTTCAAAACTAGATGGTTCAATCAGAGTGTGCACGGACTTTAGAGATGTGAACAGAGCATGCCCTAAGGATGACTTTCCACTACCTAACATTGATATGATAGTGGACACGACTGCGGGCTATGAAATGTATTCCCTTATGGATGGTTTTTCTGGATACAACCAAATCAAAATTGCTCCAGAAGACCAAGAGAAAACTGCATTCACATGTGCGTGGGGAACCTTCTGTTGGAATGTTATGCCATTCGGACTCAAAAATGCTGGAGCTACATATCAAAGAGCAATGACATCTATTTTTCATGATATGATGCATAAAACAATGGAGGATTATGTGGATGATACCTTGGAAAAATCCATGATTAGAACTGAACATCTAACAAACTTGAGCATGATCCTAGACAGAATGGAACAGTTTAGTCTCCGACTAAATCCTAAGAAGTGTGCTTTTGGTGTCACTTCTGGAAAGCTCTTAGGATACATAGTTTCAAAGAAAGGCATTGAGGTCGATCCAGCTAAGGTGAAAGCTATCATAGAGATGAAACCTCCCAAGAATATCAGTCAAATGTGAACTTTGCAAGGGAGAGTATAGTCCATCAGAAGATTCATATCATAGTTAGCTGACATATCACAACCTTTCACAAAGACATTACATAAAGGTGTGACCTTTGCATGGAATGAAGACTATGCAAAGAATTTTGATCATATCAAGAATTATCTCTCGAATCCTCCTATCTTAATGCCTCCTATTCATGGGAAGCCATTAATATTATATGTCTCTGCAATAGATACATCACTGGGGGCATTGCTAGTGCAACATGATGAAGACAAGAAAGAAAGAGCCATCTACTATATCAGTAGAACTTTAGTGGCCTATGAGAAGAACTACTCAATGATAGAGAAGGCATGTCTGGCTGTGATCTTTGCATCATAGAAATTGAGACATTATATGTTAGCTCATACCATGCACCTAGTAGCAAAAATTGATCCACTGAAATACCTACTAAGCAAGGCGGCCCTCACCGGTAGACTAGCTAAATGGGTCATGCTTCTAAGTGAATTTGACATTGAATATGTTGAAAGAAAAGCTATAAAAGGTCAAGTTATTGTTGATCAACTAGCAGATGCACCCATGTTTGATGATACACCCATGCAAATAGAATTTCCCGATTCCTTTATCATGCACCTCTCTTCTAGAGCATGGTGGTTATTCTTTGATGGCTCCTACACCCAGAATGGATCTGGAGTAGGCATATTGTTCATCACTCCTCAAGGATACTCGATACCCAAAGCATTCAGACTAAAGTTTCCTTGTACAAACAATATTGCTGAATATGAGGCACTTCTCAATGGTATGAAAATGGCAATACAGTGGAGAGTTACAGAGATACACATCCATGGAGACTCACAACTGGTTATCCACCAAGTCAATGATGTGTACCAAACCAAAGATGAAAAGCTCATTCCTTACAAGAGAATGGTAGATGATTTAAAGAAATACTTCATCTCTATCACATTTGAGCAAATACCCAGAACGGAGAATAAGGCTGTCGATGCAATGGTGACATTATCTACTCTCTTACAGTAGCCCGAACATGAACTACACCACGAGTTCCTGGTGGAAGCCCTATCCTATCCTGCATATGACTCCCCTGAAACCCACATGATCTGCACTATTGTAGGTTATGACTCATCTCGCTATAAAAATCTGTTCTCCTATCTCCACGACCAAATCATCCCTGAGTCCTTTAACCGCTTTGAGAAATGAAACCTTATCCGATCTACATCCCGATATGTCATCATTGGTAATGATCTATACAAACGAGGTCTAGATGGTACACTACTTAGATGTTTAGAATGGGAAGAGTCTCAACGTGCATTAGAGGAATTCCATGAGGGTATATGTGGGTCGCACTCAAATGGTTTAATGTTAGCTCAAAAACTTATTAGGGCTGGGTACTATTGGCCTGAAATAGAGAAAGAGGCTATTAAATTTGCTAAAAATTGTCAACGGTGTCAAGTACATGGCAACTTGATTCATGCTCCCGGGAGAGATCTGATTCCCTTTACTACACAATGGCCTTTTCAACAATGGGCATTTGATCTCATAGGTGCTATCCATCTACAGTCTTCCAATGGACATACCCATATAATCACAGCTACAAATTATTTTACAAAATGGGTAGAAGCAATTCCTCTAACACAAGCAATGGGGAAACAGATCTCTATGTTCATCCTGAACTACATCATTTGTAGATATGGGATCCCTCACTCTATAATCACAGATAACGGGGGACAATTCAAAAACAAGGATCTAGATGACTTATGTGCTAAATTCAAGATTACACAACATTGGTCTTCTATTTACTATCCTCAAGGGAATGGACAAGCTGAAGCTTCAAACAAAAATCTCTTGAAAATCTTGCATAGAACAGTGAATAAAACAGGAAGAGACTGGCATCTCATGATCAATCCAGCTCTCTGGGCCTATAGAACTAGTATCAAAACACCTACAGGGGCTACACCATTCACTTTAGTTTATGGGTCTGAAGCAGTACTACCTATTGAGGTTGAAATCCCATCACTCAGAATCAGAATGCATGGACTTGTCACCGACGATGACTACAGAGTGTCTAGGTTACAAGAACTGGAACTACTAGATGAGCGTAGACAAGCAACGTATGATCATCTCAGAGTATATCAGAAGAGAATGTCTAGAGGCTACAATAAGAAAGTCAGACACGGAGAATTTCAAGTTGGTGATCTAGTCTTGAGAGAAAATCCTAAAAATCAATCACATCGAGAACGCAAGGGGAAGTTCAAACCCAATTGGCTAGGTCCCTTTGTCATCACTGCTACTTTTGGCTTTGGTGCCTATCAACTCTCAATGACTGAGGGAGAATAGCTCCGAGAAACAATCAACGTTCTCCATCTGAAAAAATTCTATGCCTAAGGCATTTCGTCTATGGTAAAATGTCCTTAAAAAAAAAATCTTAAAAATCAGAATAAGTCTTGAAAAAAATGAACATCTTGGTGAAAACCTAGCAATAGGCACCTTGATGATTCATAAAAAAATCACAAAAATATCAAAAATTCAAAAAAATCAAAAAATATCAAAAATTCAAAAAAAATTGAAAAAAATGAAAAATACAAAAAAAAAAGAAAAAAAAAAAGAAAAAGTGCCTTGGTGAAAACTTGGAAGCAGGCGCCTTGGTAGCAAAAATAGAATCTCTGCCAAGATGGTGAAAACCTGGCAAACGGGCGCCACTTGTTCCAAAATGCTCCATCTATCAGCACAATCTTGGTCTTTCCCAACTTTCAGTCTTGCTTTAGTTTGTACATATCTCCCCATTTGTTTTTGCATATCTTGGTTTCAATAAGTCGGTCTGTACACCAATCAGCTCAAGCATCTGTATCCTATCAATGTTCAAATTTGGGGGCAATCAATGTCATATCCTATGGTCTCCCATGTATCTTAGACATTTCCTATTCAGTCAGAGTCCTTTGAAGCTTCCAGTTGAGTCAGTCAGTCTGTCTCGTCTCCAGAAAGGATTTTGCATCTACAACAATCAAACATCAAAACTCAATTGAAAACAATTTGTGCTTTTTATACTTTTATCTCCTTGTATGCTTGCTGATCCGCATTGAGATTTTTGCATATTGTGTCCCTTTGAGCTCTTCGATGATGTCCTTTACAGGATTTAGAGGGTGATGACTGGGGGCATAATCTTTTCTTTGTCTTCTGCTTGTATGTGAAAATCTAACAACTTTGGAAATTCTGGATTGAAATGATGTCCGACTATAAGAGCCTCTATCTCAAATTGGATGGCCATGCGTACCTCGACCATTGATACTCAAAAAATTCAAGGACGTTTGATCTAACTATTATCTTTTTAAAGTAAATTCTTTCTCCTACTGTGAAACGCGATCTTGCCTAAGGAGGTGAATAATAAAGGGTCACTACGGGTAATTCACACTAGATTTAGAATGATCTTTTGATTGTTTGATGTGTATGTTAAACACAAGGCGTACTCAGGTCATCACGACATGTATGTTTTGATGCTTCTACAAATTGCTATATCAAAATGGACATGATATTCAGGTCATCCTGGCATTTGTGCCTTGGTGTTTATATCTAATCCAACATTCTAAAAATAAAATCAATATTCATATGTCCATGGTTGTTTGACTAGTGGGGGTTGTATTGATTCTTGTGCATACAAATCGATATTCATATGTCTATGGTTTCATAGCTAGTGGGCATTGTATTGATTTATCCGGTTACCAAAAAGTTCAATGATGATAACAAATCGACATATGATCAGTGACTAGGTCCTAGGTCTTAGGCTGCATTTCATTTTGCATGTCTCATATCATTTTGCATGTCTCATTGCATTTTGCATGTTTGCATGATCTCACAATGATTAAACGAACTTCAATGCTTAAATGATTCTTCAAATCGCATCTTCAAGTCTAACAAGAACTGAGTCTCACACGAAGGTTCCTCCAATGAAATAGCAAGTAGAATCCTTTTTCGGAATCAAAATTCAAATCTGAGATCATTCATATTATTAATTGCTTGCATAATCAACCTTCAATCATCACAGAAATCTAGTATTCAACTTAACTGATTATCTTACATCAAACTATCAAAATTTCAACTTGGTCAACCTTGGTCAACTCATGGTTTAACCTAGTCAAACTTGGTCTTCAGGACCTCCAAATGATGCAGAATGCGTTCTCAGACGTGTATAACCACTTTTCAAATCAATTAGCATGCTTCTGAACAATCACAATGCTTTTTCTTGTCAGATTTTAATTTTAATCCCGAAGGGGGCATGGTATTGCACATCATTCAAAGTCTGTCAATCAAATCTATCAATATCTTTCATCAGTAATCAAGACAAACAATCATGTCTAGTTATTGATTCATCAAAAGACCTCATCGCTCGGGGAAAATCTATCATCACTTGGGGCATATCAGATTCATCAAGATCCATATCAATCTAGTATTCTCTTAATCTTGTAAACTGTATCAGTTTTTGCAACCATCAGATCATAGTGTTCTTTCCTTGGTTCTTCGGCAACTGAAGGATTCGGATGTGATACCTACTAGTTCTGCTAAGACAATCGAGTCTAGAATAGGTCACTCACTTCTTATCAATCCTAACGTTCAAAATCAGGTATTTTGACACTTTTTCGCAATCATCGGTTCATTGCTGCTATAGTAAACATTATCTCTGGTCATTCAAGACCTCCTATCTCAATATCTTTCAATCGGTTTCTATCTTGAGATCGGTTTATCTTTTGAATCAGTTTCATATCTTTATCAAACACAGACTATCTTTGAACCACTGCGCTTCGCACAGTAATTCAAAGAGTGGCAAAATGTAATACCCCAAAAATGGGCTATAAGTTCATTAATCTCCTACATCTTCAATTCGAACGAAATCGACATCAAAGTCCTAATCTAAGGCACATCTAAACATCATCGAATCTAATTGATTATCTTAAATTCTACATCGGGGAATATTCTTAGTAATATTCCTAATCATCATAATTATCTTTAATTTTATAATTATTTGGCAATAAATCACATTTATCCTAAAGTTTGATTAATTAAATATTTTGCATATTTAATTAATTAGATTTAATATTTGCCACTTAATTGTTTAATTAAATTTAATTATATCTATTATTAATTGTATTATTTAATTTTGACAATAAATCAAAATTCCTATGAATAATTGATTAAATTCTTATTTAATTAATTAAAGCATGTTGTCATTATTTAATAATATAATTTTTAATAAAAGTTTGGTAAAATAGTTAATTAACCCATAAATTAATTATTTTATTTCAAAAAGTAGTTAAATTGAGAATAAATCACTTTATTTATTTATTAAATCATAATTATCCATGTGCACATTCAAGGACCAGTTAAACTCAAAATTGGAAAATCAATGCAAGTTGTTAGCTTTTTGAAACTCAACATCTTTTCGAGTTTTAAAGTTGATCTAAACTTCTAATTCAAGTTGAACTATGCTTTTGCATGATTTTTGTGACTTAATTATCTTTATTTAAAAATAACTCAAAAATCAAGTTGAGTTATTTGAGTGATTTATGGCTTTTATCCATGCACCTCCAAAGCCTAGATTTCTATAAAAACAAGGCTCAGCTCTTCATAATTCATCTCTCAAATTTGCATCCAAGCATCTCATATTTTGCACAATCACGCTGGAGAATTAGAGGCTAAGGAATCAACTTGCGAATTCAAAGCTTTGTGAGATCAATTTCAATTGCATAGTTTTTATATCTTAGCATAGAATTTCATAGTTTTCATATCATTGTTAGAATCTTCATTGTTAGATCATTTAGCATTCATTTCATATCAGTTTTCAATAGCATTCATAGCATATCAGTTTATCATTCTTATTGCATAGAAAATATCAAAAATATAGATTAATTGCATTCAATTTCATATCCATCTTTTGCATTCAAATCCTTCATTTAGGTGTTATCTAGGTCACTGGTCTCGATTACAATTTGAGAACATCAATCTCGCACCTACTAGAAGGCAGTAAATCACTTGGTTAGATAGATTTCAATTTTGCACGATTTTGATTATAACTAACCTCTAATGTTTTACTGAAGTGTTGTGTCTACAGATCAGGTACAATTTTCACACACACAAGAACATAGGTTCTTTGATATGCATACCAAACATCCTCAAAGTAGTGGGTCGTGAAACTTTTTTGGATGCAAGATATTCAAAGGCAAACTGGGCTACTGTACTTTGTTTGACAGTTAGGTAGAATTGTGCAATTGACACTTGCTCAAAATGGGACTTCACTGAATGAATCGAGATGACAAAATAACACCATGGAATGCATGCATATACTGAATGGAGTGTGTAAAACACCCATAACACCTCAAAGGCTTCAAATTGATAGACGAGTACATATGCATGAAAAGCACTCAAAGGGCTTCAAACTATAAAAATTTAACATGGTATTCAAAACCCATTTTGCATTTTTAGTCCCAACATTGGATACATAGATGTTGTCATTATGGAAATATATGTTCTACATCAAGATCACACAGTTCGGAGAGAAAGTATGACAGAGCGCAATGTAAAATTATCTAAGTATGAGACAGTGTGTTTCTACCAGTGTACCCGATAACAGTTTTTTTTAGCGATGTTGATTGGAGTAAGTTTAGTGCTTGCGCACTTGAACATAGATACTATGGTGACTATTGAAGACTCACCTAAAAGTGCAAGTCAGTAAGGTATGTATGGAAGAAGTTATGACAATTTTACTAAAGACGATGTTAAGCCGACAGGATAGATTATGAAGACATAATTGGTAAAGAGTTAAGGGATTATTTCATTTATCAAAATAATGACTTAACAATATAAAGGGATGGCATCCTAGATGTTAACCCTTGGGTAAAGATATTTTGTATTATGTAAGCCGACTGGAAGAGTTATTAATCTTAATAACTTGTATAAAGATGTAATGATGTAATGTAAAAAGAGAGACAAAAATGATATGATATGATATGTATGTAATAGCGATAGTGAAAGAGAAATGAAGAGATATTGATGCGAAGTTATATATTACTTTTTTGGGTAGTGGGCTCATGTGGTAATCATATTTTGTACTACCAACTCCTAACAGGGTTGAGGCTTCTAACAAGGCTTATAGTCCCTTAATCAGGACTAAGACACTATATACATGTAATAGACTCCTAACAAGGTCAACATACTTAACAGGATACTTTTGATTTCTTTGTGGGTGCCATCCCCACTGGGGTTTTCCCTTGGCCAAGGTTTCCTCAAGAACAAACAATGTGTTATGAGTTATTTTGTTTTATTGCTATGCATGTTGTTTTGTTTCCTATGTTATGCATGCACTATGATAATCTGTTATATCCATAATTGGGAAAAAGTAAAAGTTTGTAGAATACTGATTCACCCCCCCCCCCCCTCTCAGTATTCCCTATTTCTAATAATTGGTATTAGAGCTTAGTTACTCAAAAAAGAATCATTAAAGGAAAGCCTAGCAAGAGCTTGAGTAAGATCTCTATGGATATAGATTAGCTACAGAAGAATCTTGAAGAAGCTCTTGAACAAATTGATATGCTTACTAATGAAAGAGACACTCTGAAAGGAAAATATGATGATGCAAAGAAGCTCACTGAGAAACTAAAAAACTAGTTGGAAGATCTAAAATTAGAAAAGGAATCTAAAATAAAAATTGAAGATTGTGATGACAACTTAGAAAAAGAAAATGAGATACTTAAACATGAACTGAAGATAGCAAATCTAAAGCTAAGTCTGAAAGATGGAAATGACAAGAATGAAGCAAATCTAAAATCTAAGAATGAAAATCTGAAGATCAAAAATGAAGGACTAAAATCTAAACTTGGTAAAGTAACATCTGAGCTTGAAAAAGTCAATGTGTAGTATGCCGAACTTGAGAAATACAATACAATTGTGAAGGGTGAACTGACTCAATCTAAGTAGCAACTTGAAAGACTATATTCAACTAGTGAGAAGATTGATGAGAAAATGTCTTATCAAAAACCATTCTATGATAGAACTAGTCATGGATTAAACACATCTAAAGCAAGTGAAGAAAGTAAGGAACCAGATCTGAAAAATGTCTGAAAGCATAGATGAAAAGAAATCTGATGAAATTGACAAATCTGAAGACACAACTAAAGAAGAAGAATCACCTAAACAAGAGGATTCATCTAAAGGTATGCAAAGAGAATTCAAAGGTAGATGCTTTGCTTGTAATACTATTGGTCATATGAAAAAATATTGCACCGGTAAGCAATTCAAACCCCTTAATGGTTATTGTTATAATTGTCATGGTTTTGGACATAGAGCTATTGAATGTAGAAAACCTAAACTTGTTGAGAATAACAATAGTAGTAGAATGTTTAGAAGTACTAACCATGCAGATAAGAAACCTATTGAAGATATGAATAGAAGAAATGGAGTAGTATGTTATAGATGCAACAAGGTTGGACACATTGCTAGAAATTGCAGCTCACATATGAATCAGCCTAGACCAAGATATGGAAACAATGGAATAGTTTGTTAGATATTTAACAAGATTGGACATACAACAAGGTTTTGCAAAATGGACAATAGAGTTTTTTTATCCTAATCCTAATCCTAGAAGTCATGCAAGGAGAAATAAAGATACAAGTAACAATCAGAAAGGATGTTGTAGTAATTTAGAAGAAGTGAAGTTTGTTAAAAGCACAAAGCAAGGAGACATATTCAGCACTGAAGGTAACCAGAAAGGTGAAGTATCAAGTGGTAAGAATGAATTGCTACCTAACCCATCTCTAAGTACTTAATTCATGAAAATTATAGTAGAATAGGAACTTAGATTAGTGTAGAAGTTGATATATGATGAATTGAGTCCTACATAGTTAATGAAAGGTATTATATGATGTAATGATGCTATGGTTAAGAGCGCATAGAAAAATATTATGTTTTTTGAGATCACAAGGATTTTTAAGTTTTGCAGGTTGACAAAATCAGATTTTTGGAAAGAAGCGGCAAAAGAATTGAATGCAATGTTAGATCTATGTGAGATAGGAATGATAAAAGGTTATGATCGATATTATTTGATCATCTAAGTGAATACAAACATTAAGGAGATTGAAGAGCGATGATTTGAGGCATTTTGCAAGGATTTGATGAAGATTTTTTTGTGTTGAATCTACGCAAGCCCTAAAATCACGGAATCAAGGTATTTTACTTGATAGATATTTAAATTAGTTAAGTAATTAGTAGAAGTCATGGATGTTTCTTTGATTCACAATGTAAGAGATAAGAATAGACCTAAGATGAAAAGAGAACTAGTAGAACCCTTGGAAGATGATCCTAAGTTAGCTTTATCATCCATGCCTGACAGAGTTTTACATCTAGAAAATATTAGAAGTTATCTTGGATGTAAGCTAGAGACTCTCAGTGATAGTGATTTCATAGAAAAATATTAGAAGATCTACAATCAGGATATGTCATTGAAAGTAGGGTTTGAGAATTTGAAAGATAATGAAATTGTTAAGTATGCCTTACAATATGAGTTTGACAATGAAGAATGTACTAAGATTATTTTAAGCAAAATTCATAATGGGAAGTTTTGGTTAGATGATAGAGTGATAGATATCATAGCTAACCTAATTCATGAGGTAACTAGTCTTTCTAAAACTGGAGCCATTCCTTTGAATGAGAAGAACATGAGGAAAATAGTTATAGACAACACAAATTCATCTTATAATGGCAAGGGTATAGTAATTAGCAAGATTCAGCAAGATGATGCGAGATATTTGTGTAAGATCCTTACAACTAAATGTTTTGCTAACTCTAGAGAAGATGACATGGCAGCATGAATGATACATATAGCATATTGAATGTGTGTTGATATAGTAAAAGTTGACATGTGTGAGATTTTGAGAATTCAATTGTTTGAGAATTTGGAAAAGATAAAGAAGACTAAGTATTCTTAGTTTAGATTCTCATCATTGATCACTTATATGTTTTTCCATTTGTTGAGAAGATTTCTTTACACCATTGGAAATGATTGGAATGATGTCCAAACCGCAATGGAAAGGATTAACCAAGTGTATTTGAGACATGTTATTGATAAGGTAAATGAAAGTGCAATGTTGGTAATCAAAACATTTTAGAATTTGATTACAAGCAGAACAAGGATCCCTCAATCCTTAGTAGAAAAATATAAAAATGAGATATGTTTCATGGTTGATACTGACTTTACATACATTGAAGTAGTAGAACCTAGAGTAGAGTTCATAGACCCTCTTGGCTATGAAATCTCTGAGATTGAGACAGAAGAATATGTGAGTAGACTACTTAAGAGAAAGATAGACATTCATAGTAACAGGTTTGGAACCTTTGAGGAGAACTTTAACTCCGCAAAGACTATCCTTGAAGAGAAGAAGTCTAAGAAAAGAGTTGAAAGTACAATCAAGAAAATACTAAAAGATACAGGAATGACTCGACATGAGTTCTTGATAGCCAAATAGACAATAGCAGTAGTTAGAGAAATTGGACAAAAAGAAGTTTTGTATGTGACACCTTTATCATCAGTTGCAGTACAACAAGAAGTGACACATGTAAAGGTAAAAGTAGAAGAAACAGAGAAAGATCAAGAAGCAACAAAATCCATTAGATCAACCTCCTCCACACCTAGTAAAAGATTGAAGGAGATTGCTACTAGACCAGGTAAGAGGTAGAAGACATTAGTGCCACTAATTCCAAGAAAAATTGCAGAGATTAAAGATGATGAAAATACTCTTGTTAAGAAGAAAACTTGGAAACCTAGAATTGAAAAAGTGGATGAACAGATTATACAAGATGGAGACTTTACAAAGATGAATAAATATTATGATCTATATGATTATGCATAAAGATTGAATCTAGAAAATGCAACGGTGAAGCATATGGTTTTGTCTGATAAGAAATTTGATACAATTTAGGGTAAGATATCTGATGACTTGTATAAGAAACTTATAGATAGAAAGAAAAGAGCATCAGAGGAAGATATAACTATAAGAGAAAATTTTGTAAGAAAGCTATGTGATGTGAGAGATGAAGAACACTTCAAATAGATCATGAAGGATCTGAACACCCATTTGAGAACCAAGAAGAGAACTATTTAGATTATGGGAGGTAAATATGAAGAAATCAACAAGGAAACAGAACAAGCAATTTTTAAGGTTACGACAGAGAATGCTGGAAAACCATCAGTTGCAGTAGAACCTACAGAGCAAGAAAAAGAAGTAGAACAATAGGACATTCCCTCTCCACTAGGAATCAATATTGAGGATGAAGCTATGAATGTTGAAGGAACAAAGATCACTTTGGATAGTGATGATAACCTATTTAAGAACCTTGAAAATATTGTTGACAATTTGGCTTTTGAAGAGTGGGATAGTGCCAAAGAAGAAAGGACAGAAACTAGAATTGTAGAACCTGTAGTGATAGAGAAGCAAGTATTTGTTCCCACTCTTGAAGAAATCAGTCAAATTGGTTCTATATTTGAGAATTTGGGAAAGGAAGTAGATGATTATGATCAGATGGAATTGATCACATCTTTGAACAAGATTATTGGAAAGAACAAGAAGGTAAAGAGTCTTGAAGGATGCCTAAAGGAGCTTACTAAGAAGTTACAAGGCATTGTAACCACACAAATTACAAAAATTGACCCTCTAGAAAGAGAAAAGAAAGTAATGAACACATTTGATGATGAGTTTACCAACTTATCTAATATTGCAAAGGTAAAGGCTCAAGTAGCCTATGAGGCCAAAATTCTTTTGGACATAAGTCAGAACATCAGGAATGATAGCAACAATCTTGATATCTACATAAAAGATTTTAGAAGGAATTTAGAAAGAGGAAAATCTTTTTACATTTAGTGTACAAAATTAGAGGACTTGATAGTAGAGGAAGTATAGAAGATGAAGACTAAGGAAGTAGAAATTCAAACTGAGATAAACCTTCTTTCAAGCCCTAATGTGAAGGTACTTGATGTTGAGAAGAAAATATGCAAGATTTATGATGAAATAAGAATTTTACAAGATGACAAGGACAAGAAGCTGAAGAGATTCACTCTTTTAAGAGAGCATGTTTCTATAAAATTGATCATTGTTGAAGGACAATTGGAAGAATATCTTTCATCCAAGACATCTTTTCAAAAGTTTAGTTTTTAGAATCTCCAAGCATGTGAAATTGTGTCTTATGGATTGTGCGCACTACTTAGTGTTACAGATTTGATTAAGAAGTCCTAGGAGAAAGAGTTAGAGGCCATGAAGATTAACTTTGTAGATTTTGTTGCAAGCCTTCCAGCTTTGCAATATTGAATCAAGGTATAACACTCTTGTCTGAACATAGTTTTGTCACCCTCCTTACCTTTTTTTGTCATTGTTGTCAAAGGGGGAGAGATATATAGTAGAAAATTGATAAGGATACATACTCTTAGGGGGATTATAGTATATAGAGTCATAAGGATAGTTTATACATATTTTGTACTATGGCCACAATTTTGAAATTTTTTGAAGCCTAAGACTTAGACAATTTTCTCATATGTTGCCACCAATGACAAAGGGGGAGATTGTTGGCAATTTGGCTGAGTTGGATACATAGATGTTGTAATTATGGAAACATATGTTTTACATGAAGATCACACAGGTCAAAGAGCAAGTATGACAGAGCGCAATGCAAAATTGTCTAAGCATGAGACAATAGGTTTCTACCAGTGTACCCGATGACAATTTTGTTTAGAAATGTTGATTGGAGTAAGTTTAATGCTTGCACACTTGAACATAGATACTATGGTGACTATTGAAGACTCACCTGAAAGTGTAGGTCAGTATGGTATGTACGGAAGAAGTTATAACAGTTTTACTAAAGATAGTGTTAAGCCGACAGGATAGAATATGAAGACATAATTGGTAAAGAGTTAAGGGATTATTTTTTTTATCAAAATAATGACTTAACAATATAAAGGGATGACATCCTAGATGTTAACCCTTGGGTAAATATATTTTGTATTATGTAAGCCGACTAGAAGAGTTATTAATCTTAATAACTTGTATAAAGATGTAATGATGTAGTGTAAAAAGAGAGATGAAAAATGATATGATATGATATGTATGTAATAACGATAGTGAAAGAGCAGTGAAGAGATATTGATGTGAAGTTGCAAGCAGTATAAGGTTATGTACCTTGACTAGTTTTGTAATCAGTGAATATTGTATATTACTTGTTAGGGTAGTGGGCTCATCTGGTAATCATATTTTGTACTACCAACTCCTAATAGGATTGAGGCTTCTAACAAGGCCTATAGTCCCTTAATTAGGATTGAGACACTATATACATGTAATAGACTCCTATTAGGGTCAAAATCCTTAACATGATACGTTTGATTAGTGGATCTTTGTGGGTGCCATCCCCACCGAGGTTTTCCCTTGGCCAGGGTTTCCTTTAGAACAAATAATGTGTTATTAGTTCTTTTATTTTATTGCTATGCATGTTGTTTAGTTTCCTATGTTATGCATGCATTAAGATAATCTGTTATATCCATAATTGGGAAAAAGTAAAAGTTTGTAGAATACTGATTCACCACCCCCCCCCCCCTCCCAGTATTCCCTATTTCTAACAATCTCAAGGTAGTACCGAAAACATAAGATAACAGTTCTAACCGAGCACCAGAGTAGTTTTACCAAGCATCAGTGTATACTGATACTGAGCATTAGTAAACACTGAGCAGACTGGACAGGGAGCACTAGTATAACTATCGAGTAGTGTTGATAGTGTTTACTGAGCAATCAAGGAAACGACATAGTAATCAGTTTTGGCACATTTATCTATATAGATGGTTACAATAGAATGATAAAATGTTATACCAAGATCAAGGATCATTTATTATGGATGTAATCATTAATTGTGATGATGATCTCTATGTAATTGTTAGATCTATGTTATTTTTGTACATCGTAGATCTTAGGGTTTTCCCTAAGATATTGTAACCTAATTTTGTTAAGCGGCAAAAGTAGTATGCTATATATTTGTATTTCATGTCATTTTGACATATGTATGAGGAGGATGTTATGTTTGGTATGAACAAGCAAAGGAGATCTTGAAGCTAGAAGCCAACATCAAGATATTAGTTATTAGACAGAGAAGAGCAGAATACAGAGACATTCAGATTAGGCAGAATCAGACAAGGCTACCGAGCAGTTCAGAGATAAGATTTTCACACATCAAGGTGATATTTATTTAGTACTTAATAGATTTGTTTCAGACAAGGTTAAGTTGTCATTTTCATATACATCTTATTATTTTCTAATCATTGTAATAGAGTTAGCAAAAATATCTTAACAAAAAAGACCTAACAGTCTTTTTATAAATCTCTTAACCGAGTACACACTCAAGTAGTGTTGTTAAAATCCTATAACTAGGTAGATCTAGTTGATCTAACTGTTACTCCTAAAAGGGTAAGATCATCAGAAGTGACAACTTGTAGCCCTAACAGGAAAACTTTATTATCTGCAGTAGTGAAGAATTTGTGGGTGTCATCCGCACCGCAGTTTTTACCTTCTAACAAGGGTTTTTGCATAACCAAAATACTTGTGTTATGTGACTGAATTGTTATTTGATTTCATGCAATTTACATTTTCAAGTTAATTGAATGAATGGATTCAATTGGGTAGACTAGTATACTACTATTTTGCGGAGTAAGTTTCTAGTTGAAATTTTTGTGAGCACTGATTCACCCCTCCCCTCTCAATACCCTAACTCTCCATTCCAACACTACCACCTAGCTTGAAATACAAGTAGAAGAAAATATCAAATTGGAGGGAAAACCTAGTTCTAAGATCCTAAATTAGATTGTGTTGCTTGATAGGAACTGAAAGAGTTTTGAGGACTTATTAAGTCTAAAAAAATTTATGACAAAATAACAAAGACATCGAATCAAACAAGAATAGGGATACACAACACACTAACCAAGTAAAATAGGGGGTCAATTAACATGAAAACCAAGGGAAGCACATAGTTGTGAGTAAAAATGATGAGGGATGTGTGTAAGGTATAACAAGTTTCAAGTAGAAGGAATAAAGGACCAGAATTTATAGATAGAATTATATAATTTTATCATTTCCATTCATAGCTACATGTTCAAGCTAGAGAAAGCTAATGAGGTTGAAATCAATCAAGTAATTGAGACTAATGCCTTATTAGTTTTTTATAGATTTTATAAGGTGGGTCATTTTTTAATTTGCAATGATGCACATAGCTAACATATTTTTCAAGGAGACTATGAGATGACATGGGTTACCCAAAAGCATACTAAATTATTAGACATGGATGTAAAAATATTTGTACATTTTTGGAAGACCTTCTGAAAAAATATGAGTATATTCCCAAAGTTTAGTTTAGAAAGTCATTAATAGATTAATAGATAGAGTGAACTTATAAATGTAGATGTAGGAAATTGTCAAGATTTTTAATATGCGATAAAATTAGGAAGTAGTTAGTGGTATGGATGAAAATGTAGATTTTCACAATTTTGGTACTTAGACAGATTTAGATAATGTGTAAATAACTTTTAGTTTTGATTTCAATTTTTTTAAACAAAAATCAGCCCATATAAAACTTTTAATAAACTACTAACAATTATTAGTTTTTTACAAAAACACTCAAAAGTTGAATCTTAGTTTTCTAAATTCTAATAAATATACAATGAAATGTATCATTTCAAACATCATACTACTTTTTTAAATATCTTTAAAGGGTGAAAAAATATGACTACAATATTAATAACACTAAATCCACATATTAATCGTTTAGAAAGCCATATGATTTTTAAATACGAAAATATTTTTATATTTTTTTTAAGATGTTAGAATTCCATATAAACATTGGACATTAATATTCCAAGTTCACAAATATTTTGAAACAGAATAAATGTAAAATTGTTTTCGAGAACTACAAGAGTCATCAAATCACAAGAAATAGATTGGAGACCCCACATAGACTAACATTTTCTCTTAAAATTTAATAAATAAACATTATGTTATGAAGAAGATTGTCAAAAATGTCTTCTTACACGCTCACCTTTCCAAAAGGAAAGGTCATCAAACAAAAGAATTAAAAGCTGCCACGTGGAAATGATGGTATTTTTGGTGTTTAAAGCATTGGCAAGTAATTATCATTTCCTTCCTCAAACTTCACAATGGTTGTAAACTTGGGGGGGGGGTGTGAAATGACACGCCTAAAATATTGAAGTGGAATGACAACCCTATGACAAATATTATAGCTTTGTAATCATTGAAATTTGTGATTTCTTTTTAAGGGGGCTATAGAAGGGATGCCATGATTTATGTTACTTCTAGTTTGTAGAATAAGAACTATTTACACTAAAAAATAAGAAAAAAATTTATATAGGAAAAATATTTTTGTATTGGAATATTTGGAAACTAATTTTTTTTTCCTATGATATTACAAATAAAAGTGAAATCTAAAGATGTTTCATATATTTTTTGGGTTCCCATATGCAATAGTAGAATGAAGGTCTAAATTGGATTTCACTCAAATCTATAATTTTTTTCTTATATAAATAGTATTTTTTAGGGTTTGTTATGGGTTGGTATTTTAATCGTCTAAGAAATTAATTCTTGAGTGTTTATCTATTATAGATCTATTTATGCAAATTAGTTCTATAATTAGGTGTAAAGTTCATGGTAGAATACATTTGTATTTTATCATTGATAAATCAATATGACTTTCTTTAATTCTTGTAATACAATTGTATAAGAGATTCGCTAGTTCACATTCAAGAAATACAATTAATCTTTTTACTAGGATTTCATTTTTTTTAAATCTTTTTATTAGGACTTCATTTTTTTTAAATCTTTTTAATTTGATTTATGCAATGTGTAAACTAGAAGTGGATAATTAGATCATGTTAAATTGTTGAGGATAAGCATTTGATTGTAAAATCTCTACAAGATAGAGCCAAATCAATTATGATTACCAAAAAATGTTAATTATTATGTCACTTGTTTTAATTTAAATTTAGCTAAATTTGTCTAATATTAGGCATTGATCTCTATTGATTGTAGTTGATTCCACATCTCAAATTTACAAATAAAAAACATGTCTAGAAATAACATGTGGGGGTCAAGTTTCCAAAACAATGAGCTATGTAACTTTCTCATTCTCCCTGAGTTTGAATTTGTTCTTTGCATGGTGCTCATTGTGTGGGGAGATGTTAATGTTACAATGATTTTAGAATAACTAAGTGGAGGGGGGGGGGGGGTGAATCAGTTATCATCAAGTTCAGATGTACCAATTCAACTTTCTAGCTCTTCAACAAACTCAAATCTAATCAGAAATTCACTCGGTCTCTATAGCATACATTAGTTACATAAAACTTGTAGTCCATTGTCCAAAAGTAATCAACTTGTAGAATATAAAAATTTCAACAACATTCACATCAAATAAAATTCACACAAGTATAACACCGGGATTTAAAGTGGAAAACCAATTTGGGAAAAACCAGTTGTAACATGCTACTGATTTTCACTCTTCTGAAGTGAGCTCTGTGAGAAGCCAACCTTGTTAAAGGTTTACAATACACATTCTTAGGTGTGACCCTATTAGAGGATTTAATCACCCTATTAAGAGTGGCCTGGTTAGAGGGCTTAAGAATATTTCATCAGAATGTCACCTTAATTAAAGGGTTTACAAAATGACTGTTAGGTCAACCTTGATTAAAGCATTTAGACCAATACAATGGTTACAAAGTAACAGTAGGTTCTAATCTAAAATATACAACTCACTTTGCAAATACAGATCAAATTTTCTCATATGCTGATTTACTGACTGGACTTCATTTCCATCTCCATCTCTAATCTACTTGAAAATTCTCTTCAAGAAATCACTACAACTCTATTTAGCTCTTCAAAGCTTCACCTTAGCCTTCTTCTTAGATTCATTAATCAATAACATCAACCTCACAATTAGGTCATCCCTACACCTCCTTGATCAGGTAGATTAATCTTTTTTTGCTTAATCTCTTCCATAGATCTTAGATTTAGGTTAGATTCATCAAATCCTTCCATCATTTTGTTTTCCTTCTTTTCTTCTAGATACATGTCCAAACTTCTCTTTGAATCCAAAATAAAATGGTTTACCATGCATTAAATGCTCTATATCATTCATTAATATTTTCAACATGTTTTACATATCCCAAGAATTCAACTATGTCGGTTGGAATTCTCAATTATTTCATAAAATGTAAATTACTGACACTTGGTCAACATTGTGTTCATGTCCTCGATCATTACTGGATATCTCAGTCATCGCTAAAACTTTTCTTCTTGGTAAACACTATCTTTGCTCAGTTAATTATCTGTCACTTGGTACTTACTGATGCTCGGTCGACACTAGATTTTCTCGGCATGTACTGGTGCTCGGTCGACAATAGCATCACTCGGCTTAAACTAAATTTCTTCAATTTTTCTCGATTAAGCCTATGTTTATAGTCTTTCTTCTTCACTTGGTGTTAAAGATAAACAACACATTACCTTATCAATGTGCCAACTAATCAAGTACCTATTGAAGTATCATATAATTCAACCTTTCCTTAGGTCCTCTTTTTATCTCCTCTTTTCAAATCCTCTTCATCAATCAAAAGATATGGTACTCTACTAGATAGAAACTATCTTACCAGTTAAGGTTTGACATATGTTGGCTCTTGGTTTAGCAAGATTTTAACTACCTTTATTAATGCAGAGATATGCCTATGGAGTAGCTTACATCCCATAATTAGTACATTTATACAATAACAAGGACCAATGAACAAAGAACTAAGGCTTTCTACACTTTGAACTCTACAAAATTCAGGCAGGTGCACCTAGGATTAGGATCACTTAATCTTAATCTTTTCACTAATCCTCACAAAGAAGATATATGCCCATAATACTTCTTTCTATCTATGACATAAAGGGATAGGATGTGAAGCTAAGCACACTATCAAGTTACTCATAAATAAAGCAGGGGCTATTGCTATTAAGTCCACAACTACTGACTTAAAGATTTAGAATTTGATTTGATTTAAGTTTTTGGTGGAATGGATCTCTGAAATACCCCAAATCTGTCATAGACTAGTGCCTTATCCAATGGGAAACAAACTCAAATGAACATTGAAATAGAGATCTATGAAACAAGAAAACAACATATTCTAATATGTTGATGCCTTACACCAATCATACACCATTGATCAAACCATACTTAAGAATCCACCTGTGTACTCAGATATGTAACACATCTGAAAACCAGTCATAAACTCAGTTGTTTCTATGAAAACAACTCTATTGCAGACATCTTCAGACATACAATAGAAATACTAAAATACCCTTGATGCTCTAATCAATAAGATCAAGAACCAAATGGAGACAATCTGATAGTAGTATGAATATGTTGAAATCTTATACATAAGATAGACTTGTTATAATTTACATTCTTACCTGAAAGACCAGAAAGGATACAAGAAACACCCTATATGAAGAGAAGAGGGAAATATTTACAGAAGGAACCATTCATGGAACCAACCCTAAAAATTACAGAGAAATTGGAACCCCTACTAAATGATCCTGGAAATCTTTATAAAGGATTGCAACAAGCTTGGGATCATTTAGGTCTACAACCACCAAGTACAATAAGAAATGAACGAAATCAGGAAAGCCTAGAAACCTAGGAAGATCAGATCAAATCTAAGGTATAATTATTTGGGTTTCTCATCAATAGGCTAACTACAATTATAATTCACCGATTTCTTCTTGTATACAAAACAACTTTAAATGCCAGAACCAACTGTAAATTGCATGAATTAGGGCATGGAATTCTCTGACATCCATCAAACCCTAGCTGCCCTATTAAAATATAAGTTCTCAGCATTAACTTGGCATGGCACATCAAGCAACAAAATCATATTAGACGGCTACCAATATCTTCTTCTCATCAATCCTCACCTGCAACTGTCCCTAGAACAAATCAAATTTAATTTATCTTTTTTGTATCTAGTTCAGTGTTCAAAACCCTGTATAGAAACCCTAGCAAAAGAATTCAAATTATCAGCCCTAACGGTTAACTAGCAAAATTAAAACATGGTCATTAATTTCTATCCCTTCCTGGCATGAGATCGGGCGGTTCTCATTAAATGACAATAGTCACTTAAACCTTTTAAAATTACCCAGCCACATCATCATATCTTGCCATCCAATCAGAATCAAGCACCTCAGCACACCTGGCCACTGGACCCACTTTGACCTCGGCAAGCTTCCTTAACCCTAAGTCATCTAGTAAACACATAACTAAAGGCATTCACTAGGTCGCGACACATTTTACTTAACCTGGGTCTAATCACAAGATCACGCGAATGAAGCATTCACTTGATCACTAAGTCTTTTACTAACCCTAAGTTTTATCAAGCAAATAAGCACTAGCAGTTGATCCTATCCTCATCATGTGGCTATCGCTTAATCGCTAAGGCATAAACTTAACTCACCTTTAATCATGTGATCCAGCGACAAAGGAAAAATCTTGACTTGTCTTTAATTGTGGTCATATTCAGAGACTACGTGACTGAGAATTCTCATATTTGCTAGATAAATGCTTGACCCTGGGTTAAATCATGAGAACATGTGAAAGCCTCAATCGCCAGATCACTGAATGATAAACTTAACCACCTAGTGCTAACCTTTCTTTGACCTTGACTTAACCCAAGCCCATCTGGAGATTATGTGAATAAAGGACTTCATTGAGTCTCTTAATCATTTTCTTAACTGGGGTTAAGTCCTGAGAATATGTGACTGGGGCAATATCCAAGTCACTGAATCTTTTCTTTACCCTGGATTACATCTGGAGAATCAGCACCAACCGCCCGATCAAATCAGCATCAACGGTCCCTACTATATCTTTGAGCCTTTGAAGACTTGACTGGATATTTGGAAAATATGCAACTAAAGGAAAACATAACCATTCACCAAGTCGCTGGATGTTAGGAACTTAGCCTCCAAGATCAGGAGAATACACGAACATTGTATTCACCCATTCGCTGAATGAAAGACATAACCACCAAGGAACTTAGAGAAATGGTGAACGCCTCAGTCACCAGATCGCTAAATAGAAACATGACTACTCAGGCTGGGAAATAAAACATGTGCAGAATGGGGACTTAAGTGGCTAGGAAAAGGTAATGAAGAAATAGAAAGGGCTAGGGTTTTGGACTTAGACAATTTTATGAAGCCCTAGGACATGGATTAAACCCTATTTCTTAGACCTTCAAGTAGCCATATCTTTCTGGTTTTTACACTTGAGCACATGCAATATTAACTGGACCTTGGTCACATCTTGACTAATCCACAACTAAGCTCACAAGCTATGATACTTGATAAATCTTCTTCACTAATAAAAACAAGTTACAGCCAAGGCAAGATAATTTTCTTAGGGTTTTTGCTATGACAGGAAGATGGGCTAACATTGGCTCTGTCTGGGGATGCATGCCTCTTGCAGGCATGAAAAGGATTTAGAATTTTTGGAGGAAGTAGACCACCCACAGGACAAAAAATGAAAGGGAATCTTCTCAAAAAATTAACAGACTGGAAATAGGAAAGTGGGAAAGGAAACACACAACAAGTAGGGAAACAATTGTACAATATGTACAAATATTTACAGGCAGCCTCAAGTTCTAATAATGAGAATCAGTACTTACCTGTATCAAAGATATAATTCTCATCTCTATGCATTACAGGTAAATTGAAACCATTATTTTTGCCCATATGACCAAACATGTTTTCATTAATCTTCAACATATCATATGGAAAATAACCAGCACTCTCACTATCAAAGGGAATTTGGACATCACCAAAACACTAAAGGTACTAATCAATGTGTGACATAGAAAGGTCACACTCCTTAAAGAATCTATCCAACTAAGGAGAAAAACATCCTGACTCCTCATCATAGCTGGAAACATGCTGGCCTCTTTCAAAATATACTTGAATATCAAAAAAGATATTTTGAAATTCAAGCCTTTGTACATCACACAAGTGCTCAAGAATATTTCTTTGATCTGCAACTTGTGGCTTCAAATTCAGCTTATTTGGGAAACATCATCATGTTGGACTGGGAATGTAAAAGACTCATGTTTTTCCTGATAACTGATATATCCTAGTTGATTAGTTTCAAAATCTCTTGAAAACAAAGCATTAACACTCTCTATATCCCATTCCTAGAGAAATGAACATACCTCTGGCTGAAGCAAATAATTTGATGTAGAATTTGAAACCTCTCTTAGCTCTTCATAAAAATTTTCAAATTGTGGCATGAACAAATCAGTAAGCAGTCCATTACACATGCCATCATTTTGGCATATGTTTCCTTGACATGAATCACTGTTGCAGGGCACACTATCAGTACTATCAACTTCCCTTTGATAGGACATTGATCTCATATGATTACCAATATTAAAACCACCAATGCCCAGATCAAACAAGCTAACCTCCATTTCTAGTTCAAGAGAGAAATGAGCCACCATGGTTTCATATTCAGGCTCATATGAACTTTCATCTATCCTAGGATTAACAAATTCATATGATGAATCAAAGGATGAGAGCATAAAAATTGAAAAATCAACTTTGTCCTCCTTGTTAGCTAAAACATAAGAACTTGAATCAGATTCCTCACTAAGCTTCCTATAAACCATTTCCTTATCGTCAAGAAGATTAGGGTCACTTTGGCTCCAAGAAACCTCTTTCTCACTATCAGCACTACTGAAGTCTGATAGAAACTCATCATTTGGGGCTTTATGATCATCTAATGAAAGATCTGCCCCCTCTTCATTTTCAATACTTGACTGCAAACAATTTGTTTCTGCAGCCTCACAACTAGAATGACTAGTTACAAAATTACTTCGTGTGTAACCCCTGTATATATCTATCTCTACATCAAGGACACTTTTCAATTCTTTACTAACCATGTTAACTCCCATACAAGGGGCAACCATTTCTTTTTGAAAAAAATCTTCATTTACATTTTGTTTAGAAGCACAATATGAATTATGGTTAGTAGGATCGGAAAGGATAGAAACACTTTGACATTGACTCTCACTTCTTGATACACACTTGTCTTTTTTATCTAATGCACTATGACAACAAACTCTAGCAGACAAAAATGCTCTGGTAATCCCATATTTTAGGTTATTTTCAATATCCATCATTGTAGTAAAAGCCTGATGTAAATTATGTGGCTCTTTATCTCTCAACAAGAAGCTCATCTTTCTACCAAAAGCACCCAAATAAATCACCAAAAAAATCTGATCATCGGGCCTATAGCCTTTTGGAATATCATGCAATGCCTTTGCAAATCTAACGTTGAATGATGGAACTAACGCATATTCTTGAATTTCAATGTCCATGAAATTTTTCAACACACTGCTTGCATTCATCCTTTCAACAAACTACTCCATGAAAGCTGAACTCAATTCTTCCCATGAAGAAATAGAATTTGTTGGTAAAGAATTAAACCAAACCCTGGCATCATCTTTCAAAGTTTGGACCAGAAACTTCATGAAGATATCTTCACGACAAATATCAAAGTCTCCCATCAGATTAGAAAAATCTTGAAAATATTTATATGTTGAATCTGATTGTTTCTCCTTAAACTCTTATAAATGCTCCCTAACTTGGCTAGGAATCTCATTTGGGAAACTATGAATACCATCAAAACACAACGGCTCATACCTTTGTACAGAAAATTTTTTGTATGAATCCATAATGGATTGTGCCTTTACTTAATGAAATTCTTAGGTTTTATCATGAATAACTTATGCAACCATAAGGACATCTAAATCACACATATGTCTCCAAATAAAGAAACCTATATTTTTCAACAAATCTGGAGAGATATGTAGACCCACAATCCAAAAGTCCCTCCTATGGTGACTTCTTCACCCAATAAGGACCATGCAAATACAAAACATTAAATGGAAAATACCTAGTAGTACTACAGTTGAAATTTAACTTATTGACAGGGAAGCAGGGCACATTTAGAGCCTTCTTTGTAGCTCCATCAGGTAATTTTCTTGTAGATTTGACACCTCCTTGAAGAGGAAATATTTTACTTGTTTTTTGTATTTCTTTCCAACCAACCAAAACTTCACCAAGATCTTAAAACCTATTTATCAGGACTGCAAATACATCTTTCATACACTGATCAAATAAAGAACTCAGAGTCGCCACTCACAACTTGGTGAGATAATATAATTATTCTTTTTTGAATCTAACTCTATACTTTCAATGGTAACTACTGGATATGATAAATAAGCCATCCAGGAGTCTAGCTCAACTTGTACCCGTGTTATTTATAGCTTGCTTATAACACCAGAGATATCAAATTGGATTTAGCATGACTATATCATCTCTATTCCCTAGTAGAGTCACCATTTTGTTGGCTCTTAGTTTAGCAATATTTTAACTACCTTTATTAATGTAGAGATATACCTATGGGGCAGCTTACTTCCCACAATCAGTACATTCATACAAGAACAAAGACCAATGAATAAAGCACTAAATCTTTCTACACTTTGAACTCTACAAAATTTAGGTGGGTGCACCTAGGATTAGGATCACTTAATCTCAATCTTTTCATTAATCCTCACAAAGTAGATATATGCCCATAATACTTCTTGTTATATGTGACATAAAGGGATAGGATGTGAAGCTAAGCACACTATCAAGTTACTCACAAATAAAGTAGGGGCTATTGCTATTAAGTCCACAACTACTGACTTAAAGATTTAGAATTTGATTTGATTTAAGTTTTTGGTGGAATGGATCTCTAAAATACTCCAAATCTGTCATAGATCAGTGCCTTATCTAATGGGAAACATAGTCAAATGAACATTGCAACAGAGAGCTATGAAACAAGTAAATGATAGATTCTAATATGTTGATGCCTTACACCAATCATACACCATTGATCAAACCATACTTAAGAATCCACCTGTGTACTCAGATATGTAACACATCTAAAAACCAGTCATAAACTTAGTTATTTCTACAAAAACAACTCTATTATAGACATCTTCAAACATACAATAGAAAGACTAAAACACCCTTGATTCTCTAATCAATAAGATCAAGAGCCAAATGGAGAAAATCTGATAGTAGTATGAATATGCTAAAATCTTATACATAAGACAAACTTGTTACAATTTACATTCTTATCTGAAAAACCAAAAAGGATACAAGAAACACCCTATATGAAGAGAAGAGGGAAATATTTACAGAATGAACCATTCATGGAAGCAACCTTAAAAATTAAAGAGAAATTGGAACCCCTACTAAATGATCCTGGAAATCCTTATAAAGGATTGCAACAAGCTTGGGATCATTTAGGTCAAAATTAGGTCTACAACCACCAAGTACAACAAGAAATGAAAGCAATCAGGAAATCCTAAAAATCCAAGAAATTAGAACATCCATCAAACCCTAGCCACCCTATTAAAATATCAGTTCTTAGCATTAACTCGGCATGGCACATCAAGTAACAAAATTAGATTAGACAACTACCAATATCTTCTTCTCATCAATCCTCACCTGCAACCATCCTTGGAACAAATCAAATTTGATTTAGCTTTGTCATATCTGGTTTAGTGTTCAAAACCCTACGAAGAAACCCTAGCAAAAGAATTCAAATTATCGGCCCTAATGGCTAACTGGAAAAATTAAAACATGGTTGTTGATTTATATCCCTTTCTAGTAGATCGAGCAATTCTCATTAAATGACAATAGTCACTTAAACCTTTTAAAATTACCTTGCCACATCATCATATCTCGGTATCCAATCAGAATCGAGCACCTTAGCACACTTGGCAACTAGACCCACTTTAACCTCGACAAGCTTCCTTAACCTTAAGTCATCTGGTGAACACACAACTAAAGGCATTCACTAGGTCATGACATATTTTACTTAACCTGGGTCTGATTAGGAGATCATGCGAATGAAGCATTCATGTGATCACTGAGTCTTTTATTAACCCTAAGTTTTATCAAGAAAATAAGCACTAGCCATTGATCCTATCCTCATCATGTGGCTATTGCTAAATTGTAAAGACATAAACTTAACTCATCTCTAATCAAGTGATCCAATGACAAAGGGAAAATCTTGACTTGTCTTTAATTGTGGTCATATTCGGACACTACTTGACTGAGCATTCTCACATTCACTAGATAAATGCTTGACCTTAGGTTAAATCATGAGAACACGTGAAAGGCTCAGTCACCATATTGCTAAATGATAAACTTAACCACCCAAGACTAACCTTTCTCTGAAATTGACTTAACCCAAGCCCATCTGGAGATTACGCAAACAAAGGACTTTGTTGAGTGTCTTAATCATTTTCTTAACTAGGGTTAAGTCCTAAGAATATGTGACTGAGGCAATCTCTAAGTCGTTGAATATTTTCTTTACCTTGGATTACATATGGAGAATCAGCGCCAACCACCCAATCAAATCTGCATCAAGGGTCCCTATTATATCTCTAAGCCTTTAAAGACTTGTCTGAATATTTGGTGAATATGTGACTAAAGGAAAACATAACCATTTTCCAAGTCACTAGATGTTAGGAACTTAGTCATCAAGATCAAGAGAATATGCGAACATTGTATTCGCCCAATCGCTGAATGAAAGACATAACTGCCTAGGAACTTAGAGAACTAACAAATGCCTCAATCGCCAAATCACTGAATAGAAACATAACTACCTAGGCTTGAAAATAAAACATGTGCAGAATGGGGACTTAAGTGGCTAGGAAAAGGTAATGAATAAATAGAAAGGGCTAGGGTTTTGGACTTAGACAATTTCATGAAGCCCTAGGACATGGATTAAGCCTTATTTTTTAGACCTTCAAGTAGCCATATCTTTCTGATTTTTACACTTGAGCACATGCAATCTTAACTGGACCTTGGTCACATCTTGACTAATCCATGGCAAAGCTCACAAGCTATGATACTTGATAAATCTTCTTCACTGATAAAAACAAGTTGCAGCTAGGGAAAGACAATTTTCTTAGGTTTTTTGGTATGACAGGAAGATGGGCTAACAATATCAATGACAATATAATAATTATTTCAATTGTAGTTTCCAACAATCTCCCTCTTTGGAATTTATGGCAACACAATATAAACACCGCATGATTTACTATACAATCCAAAATATTTGCACATCAGATCTTCATTAATATCCTTAGCTTCATTCTGATTCACATCCAAGTACCAGCTCTTTCTTTGATAAATTTTACTTTTCTTGTTCAATGAATCTCTTTCTATCTCTCTCTCTCTATCTCAATTTAGTGAATCTCTCCCTCAATGTTGTATCTCTCTTCTGTATCTCTACCTGTTTGACAACAATGCCAAAGAAACTTGTATATGTCACTTGCATCTTTACCATGTAGATTTGTTCATGTCAGTTCTCTATGTTGTATACACTCCCTCTTTCATCTTTCTTATGATGATTTACATCTTTGTTTTTCTTCTCACATCTCTAGGCAACTCCTAAAGTGTGACCTCTTCTGCATCAGTTTGTCAGATATTATGATTAGCACATTTGATGCAGTGCTCCTATATGTTTCTAGGTAGCCTCAATTAGTGGAATCACCCCTAACTTACCTCTAATATATTCATGAGCATCTTTAGGTAATGCTTTTGTGAATATATCTGCTAATTATTCCTTTGTATTCACATATTCCAATCTCACTTCTTTGTCTTGATCTAACTCTCTCAAGTAATGATACTTGATAGCAATATGCTTAGTCTTAGTGTACATAAAAATATTTTTTGATATGTTAATAGCACTTGAATTATCACGGAAAATAACAACCACCTTAGTGATTTCCTCCTTCATACCTTTCAACAATTGTTTGATCCACACTAAATTTGAACAATTCACTATTGCTAGTACATATTCATCTTCTGTTGTAGATTGGGAAATGAAGTTCTATTTCTTGCTTGTCCAAGAGACTAACCTCTTTCCTAGAAAGAATGCTCCACCACTTGTACTCTTTTTGTCATCCACATTTCCTACCCAATCTACATCAGTGTAAGCTTTTAGTTCAAACTATCATTCTTATTGTAATACAATCCATAGTCCTATGTTCCTTTTAGATATATCAATATCCTTTTCACTTCCATCATGTGACTCTCTTTAGGATTTGCATAAAATCTTGTAACAATCCCAACTGCTAGGGCAATATATGGTCTACTATGGAAAACATATTGTAACTTTCCAATCATAGATCTATACAAGGTTTGATTGACTTCAGTTGTATCATTAGTTTTTGATAATTTTTGTCTAGTGGCCATAGGTATACTTACTGGTCTAGAATCTTCCATACCAAAAATTTTTAGTATCTCCTTAACATACTTAGATTGAGTAAGATAGATACCTTTCTTCATCTAATAAACTTGAAAACCAACAAAAAATTTGATCTCACCAAACATAGACATTCCAAATTCAATTTGCATCTCATTTGAAAAGGTTTGACATAGGTTATCTTATCGTCCAAATATGATATCATCAAAAAATATTTCAGCTAACAAAATGCCTTTACATTTTTCAATCTTCAAATATAGATTGTTATTGTCATTTGTCCTTACAAATCCAATATTTATCAGATAATTGTGCAATCTCTCATACCATGCTCTGGGGGATTTCTTTAATAGATATAGTGCCTTATGTAGTTTACAAACCATATTCTTCTTGCTTGGATCAAAAAATCCTTCTGGTTGTTCAATCTATACTTCTTCTTCCAGTATCACATTCAGAAATGCAGATTTGACATCCATTTGATATACTTTGAATCCTTTATATGTTGCATATGAAAGTAGAGTCCTCACTCCTTCCAATCTTACAACTAGGGAAAATTTCTCCCCATAGTCAATGCCTTCTTCTTGTGCATATCCTTTGCATACCAATCTAGCTTTGTTCCTAGTGACTTCTCCATGTTCATTTATCTTATTTCTGAATACCCATTTTGTTCTAATAATATTCTTGTCTTCTGGTCTCGACACTAGTGTCCAGGTTTTGTTTTTCTCTATCTGCTATATTTCTTCATTCATGGCTTGTATCCAATCTTCATTTTCTAAATAATCTTTTACTATCTTAGGCTCAAATTGACATAGTAAGCATGTATGATCTTTCAACTTACTTCTTGTTGTAACTCCATATTCTTTATCTCCAATAATTTGTTCAGTCTTATGATGTCTTCTTACATATTGTGCCAATGTAGGTTCAAATTTCCTTACTACTTGATCTTGATCTTCAGGTTCATCTTGTAGATTCTCTACCTCTTCTTATGATTTCTCAGTAGCATCCTCCTGATCCTCGGAAGTTTCTTGGTGTGGCTCAATAGATTCATGTTGTTCCTCAGCATCTGGGTGTGATGCATTACTAGCTTCTCCTTGTTTCATGTATACAAAAGATCTGTAATCTTCAGGTTCTTGCTTTCACTCAACTTCATTCTTTTCTATATATTCATCAATTCTAATATTTGCACTTTCCACAATTTTGTTAGTGTTAGAATTCAAACATTTATAAGCTTTTCTCTTAGTGGAATATCCTAGGAATATGCCTTCATCACTTTTTGCATCAAGTTTTCCATTCTTATTGTCTTTCAGTATATGACATTTACTTCCAAAGTCTTTAAAATATTTCACATTACATTCATATCCATGCCATAACTCAAAAGGTGTAGATTTTGTACCTTTCTTGATTTGTACTCGATTCAAGGTATAAACAGCTATACTTACAACTTCTCTCCAATACTTTTGTGCAACATTCTTCTCTATCATCAGTGTTCTAGCACAATCCATAATTGATCTTTTTCTTCTTTCTGCTATACCATTCTGTGGAGGTGTCCTAGGTGCATACATCTATCTATTTATTCCTCTATCATTATAGAATATATTGAACTCATTTGATATAAACTCTCCTCCTCTATCAGATCTCAAGAATTTTAAGATTTTACTTGTTTCTTTTTCAAATTTTTCCAAATACCACTTAAACAACTGAAATGAATCAGATTTTTCTTTTAAAAGCATCACAGTCATCATTCTACAATACTCATCAACAAATAGAATGAAATACTTTTCACCACAGTAACTTTTCACACCTATAGGTCCACAAAGATCAATATGAACCAATTTCAAAATATTTTCAGAAGTATATGTCTTGCTCTTAAAACTAGACTTTGTCATTTTTCCCAATTGACACTATTTACACATCACATTATCAGGTTTCTTCAATCATGGAAAACCTCTAACTTTCTTCATTTTACTGATATTTACCAAATTGTCAAAGTTTACATGACACAACCCCTTATTCCATAACCATACATCATTAAAGTGTGCAAATAAACATGTTTCTTCAGATATGTATAGATAGAACAAATTACCTCTTATCTGTTCTCCACTTCCAATTAGTTCACTAGTGGCATCAAATATTTTGGCCTTTCTGTGGTGAAATTCAACTTGGTAACTAGTACTATTCAACTTTGCAACACTCAATAAATTATTGTTAAGACCTTCAACCCAATAAGCATTATCACATCTGATCTTATTATTTAATCTCATTGATCCTTTTCCTTTCACATCACAAGGTGCATCATTACTAAACTTAACACTTCTACCTTTGTAATGATTTAGGGTTTCAAACTTACTTTTATCACCAGTCATGTGATGTGAGAAACCACTGTCAATAATCCATTTATCACCTTTACTCACATATGAAATAAGTGTAGTTTTCTCATCTTCATCATAATCATCTTTCATAGCAACATAAACAACCTCTATATCACATCCATCAAATTCACTAGTTTCACAATTATTTTCCTCTTCAGCAATATAGAAAGATTTATTACCTTTATCTTTGTAGTATTTGTACCTTTGGCAATCTCTGTCATTTCTTTTGTCTTTGTACTTTCTTTCCCTTCTTTCATCCTTGTCAGTCCTGTTAGGGCATCTTGCTGCAATATGGCCAACTTTGTTACATGAAAAATAGATTATAGGAAGTTTACCTTTGTGTTTTCCTTTTCCTCTGTGTATCCTTCTAGCCATAAGTGCCTCAAGATCATCTAGATCATCATCATAAGTATCACTATCACTATCATTGTTACTGTCACTTTTCACACATCTTTCTTTTCTCTTATTAGACTTATGAAGAACCATTTGAGATTTGAATGCAGATTCAATGTTGTGAATAGTGAAATTATCAAAATTAGACAGCTCAAAAGCGGTAAGCTTTCCAACAAGACTTTCCAAAATTAGGACATTACCAGGATTACATATTGATTCTTGTATTGTAGAAACTCTAATAGCATAGATAGGAAGTAAAGTACTCAACACTTTCCTAATAACAATTTCATCATCAATGTTTCCATTAGCTCCTCTAATAGCATTTACTACCTCCTTAATTCTGCCACAATATTGAGCAACATTTTCACCTTTTTTCATTTTCATTTCATCAAACTTACCTCTCAAGCTTTCAATTTTGGCTCTTAGTACATTTGTGTCCCCACCATAGATAGCTGCTAGAGTGTCCCACATTTGCTTTGCATTAGTACAGTCCTTGATGTCTTCAAATTTAGGATAGCTTAGGGCAGACACAATCTCCAAAATTTCCTAATTTGATGAACTACAACTGATTTAGAACCAGAATGAAGAATCTATAATTCAAAGATTACACAGGAATTGATGATTAGACATGCAAGATGATTAAATCAGTATTATGTTGTCATTGATGTCAACTAGCTTGACAGTACTTATCTTTTAAGTTACTATACTGACACATCTGGAGGAAGTTGAAAGAGATGAAGAATAGAAATATCTACATGAGGAAGATGTATATGACAAATGAGGATAAGGAATACATTGAATAACTTGTTGATGAGTCTATGACTTGATGGAATTGACTTTATTATGTTGCATTCATCTATGATGAAGAATAGAGTTGAAAGACACAAAGTAGTGTTGTCAGTAAATAAAGCATTTCAATATACACTGATGAAGTGTAGTGTATACCGAGCGCAGTATTAATCGAGCTTGTGTTCACCGATGCATTTCTTTGTTAACCAAGAAAAATAGAAAAGAATTAAATGATCATTTTAGCCGATAAAGTGATGAGTTGTAAAGTGTATGAAATCGAGGTAAAAAATAATGTTTGTTATGAAGATCGACAGCTAACATAAATCAAAAGGGATCTAATGGAGAAGATTGAAACATGTTACTGACACATCAGCCAAGGGAGCCTAAAGCGGAAAAATCTATGAATATGATTAAGCAGCAAAATCTAATGGAAGAAAAAAGAAATGATTTACTCATCTATATAAGAGACATTGATTTCAGTATGAAAGGATGTCAGAAGAAGGATATACTGCAGAATAATCACGTGAAGAAGTTTTTATAATCATACTAGTTAATAAGAACTGAGCTACAGAGAGTTATTACTGACGGACAGTAAGTTGCTACAGTATTGAATCTGAAGTGTTATATTGGTCAAAAGTATTTGAATGAGCTGAACATTGATCTGTAAAATACAAACTGAAGTTGTATTTAGGAAAATCACCTACTGTTACACATTTAACCATTGTACATAGTTAAATCTCTTAACTGAGTGGACTATGAAAGTCTTTTGATGTTTCATTCATAGAGTGAACATTGTTATCCTATCAACCCCAGAGTGACTATTGGTTGGATGATAACTTTTGGTCTAAAATCCTCTAACAAGGTCACACCTAACAGTGTGTTTGTAAACCTTTAACAGGGTTGGGTCTTCACCGACCTCACTTCAGAAAAGTGAACAATTTTGGGTTGCCGGTCCCAGATGGTTTTTCCCTTTACAGGGTTTCCATGTTAAATCTTTTGTGTTATGTGTTGATTGTGATATTTGTTTGTGATCATACTTTGCATATTGCATGTTAGATTTAATTGGTAATTAATATAGAGTTTAGATTGTCAATCGGTAAATACAGAGATAGTGGAAGTATTCTATGGTTATCGACTTGCAGAAGTAGTAATATTGTTTTGGATTATACATTTTCAATTGGGACACTAGATAACTGATTCACCCCCCTCTTAGTTATTCTAACAATTGGTATCAGAGCGCTAGTTGCTTAGAATAGAGTTTTAAGGACTTTAGCAAAAAGGTCTCAAGATATATAAGAGGGAAGTGCCAAAGCTAAACAAAGATAACTTCACAGTATGGCAAAGTTGGATGAAGTTGCACATATCTAGAATTGGGAATTCTGCACTAGAATTGATGGAGAATGGATACATTGAATCGACACCAGGTCTGCTGGCTCGTGATCAACTGAAGGATAGGCATGAACACAATATCACTATGATGGAACTTGTTGCTGCCTATACCGATGCCAAATTTAATGACATCAAGGAATGTGATACTGCTAAGAAGATGTGGGACAAATTGACTCTAATATACAGTGGAGATGTGAATGTCAAGAGAGCCAGAGCAAAAAGCCTAAGAGGTCAATTTGATGATATGAAGATGAAAGAAGGTGAGAACATTGTGCAATACACAAACAAACTAAGTGGTAGTACATGTTATTAGAGCATTTGGTGGAACTATTGATGATGAAACAGTGATAAGAAAGATTCTCAGAACTTTGCTGCCAATTTATGCGATCAGGATCTCTGCAATTCATGAAATAAGGGCTACATCCAACCTCACCCTTGACACTCTGATCAGTAAGCTTACAACCTTTGAATTGAATAAATTTGACAATAGTGTTGTACCTTCTATTGAATCCACTTTCATGTCCTCTTTGAAGATTGGTAAGTCTAGTAGCAAGATTGATAAGAACAATGACAGTGACAGTAATACCGATGATGAACTTGATGAGCTTGAAGCTCTTATGGCCAGAATATTGCCCAAAGGTAAGGGAAGATATAGAGGCAAGTTATCTCTAACTTGTTTTAATTGTAAAGAAGTTAGCCACATCACTGCTAGATGTCCAAATCAGAAAGATGATGATAGATCCAAAGACCGATTCGAAGGAAGGTATAGGAGAAGAGTCAACAGAGGCTACCAACACAACAACAGAGACAACCAAGATAGCTATGAAAAAGGGAAAAAGGTATGTTACATAGCCGAGGAATTTGAATCTAAATCTAACACCGATGATGATGTAGAAGTAGTATTTGTTGCTATGAAGGATGATTCAGAGGAAGAAGAGAAACATGAGGAGATAACACTGATCTCTAAAGTAAATAGAAATGACACATGGATCATAGACAGTGGTTGCACACATCATATGACTGGTGATATAGAGAAATTTGATCTAATTGATGAATATGATGGTGGATCTATTAGAATGGGAAATGATGCACCTTGTATGGTGAGAGGTAAAGGTTCACTGATGATTAATGATAGAATAAAATGTGAGAATGAATACTGGGTAGATGGACTAAACTACAATTTGATAAGTGTGGCATAGCTAAACAACTTAGGTCACCGACTTTCTTTTGAGAGCAGAAAGGTAAGAATTTATGATGATGGAGGAAGACTTGTTGGAACCAGTACACAATCCATAGGTAATCTATTTTATCTTGATATTGATCAATCTTCTTGTTTATAATTAATGAAAGATGAAGATGCATGGTTGTGGCATAAGAGGTTATGTCATGTGAATTTTGATAACATGGTCAAGATTAGTAAGAAGAAAAGAGTTAGAGGATTTCCTAACTTGTCTAAACCGGATCATGCTATGTGTCATGAATGTTAGAAAGGTAAGATGACTAGGTCTAGTTTTAAAAGAAAAGACTACTCAACAAAGAAGATACTTGAATTAGTTCATACTGACCTATGTGGTCCTATGAGAACTCAGAGCTATTATGGTGATAGATACTTTATTCTTTTTGTTGATGACTACACTAGACTGATGACTGTTATGTTTCTGAAAGAGAAATCTGAAGCTTTTAAGTTGTTTAAATGGTATAAGGCTAAGGTAGAAAAAGAGACTGGAAAAGAAATCAAATGCGTAAGATCTAATAGAGGAGGTGAATTTATCTCTGATGAATTTACTAATTTATGTAATGAGAATGGTATTAAGAGACAGGTCTCTACACTATTAACACCTCAGTAGAGTGGGATTGCTGAAAGAAGAAATAGGTCAATCATTGATTGTGCTAGAACACTAATGCTACAAAAGAATGTTACTCAGGCATACTAGAGGGAAGCTATCAGCACAGCTGTATATGTGCTTAATAGAGTACAATTGAAGGACACCAACCAGACACCTTATGAGCTATGGTTTGGACACAAACCTACTATAAGTTATTTTAGAATTTTTGGAAGCAAATGTTTTATTCTGAAGGATGAGAGAAATGGAAAATTTGATTCTAAAGGTGATGAAGGAATATTCTTAGGATATTCTACTAAGAGTAAAGCATACAAATGTCTGAATAAGGTTACAAATAAGATGATTGAAAGTACTAATGTTCATGTTGATGAGTATGATGACATAAACATAGAAGAAAGAAAGGAACCGGAAGACTATGGTAGATTCACTTACATTGAACTTCATGACTATCTACCAAAGTTGCAACCTGTGATAACCGGTCAGCAGGAAAATAACCCTGAGGAACAGGAAAGGGAAATTGATGAACAAGATGGTGATACCGAGCAAGCAAATGAACCTAAACAGGATGAACAAGAAAGAAGAAACTGAGTACTGGCTAGTTTTGTTAGAAGACTTCATCCTGAGACACAAATTATTGGAAACAGACAAGATGGAATGCAGACTAGAAGCAAAAAAAGACAAGGTACATGTTTAGTTTGTGAATTTGAACCAAAGAATGTGAAAGTTGCATTAGAAAATGAAGAATGGGTTAATGCAATGAAGGAGGAAATAGAAAAAATAGAGAAAAACAAAACTTGGTCCTTAGTACCCGGACCTAAAGATAAGCATGTTATCGGTACTAAATGGATATTCAAAAACAAAATGAATAAAAATGGTGAAGTGACAAGAAATAAAGCGAGATTGGCATGCAAGGGATATGCACAAGAAGAAGGCATTGATTATGGTGAAACATTTGCACCTGATGCTAGATTGGAAGGAGATAGAATGTTACTTGCATATGCTGCACACAAGAAATTTAAGGTTTATCAAATGGATGTGAAATCAGCATTTTTGAATGGTATACTTGAAGAAGAGGTCTACATAGAACAACCTGAAGGATTCATTGATCTAGACAACAGAAACATGGTATGTAGATTACACAAAGCTTTATATGGTTTTAAGTAAGCACCGAGAGCATGGTACGAAAGACTACATACTTACTTGTTAAGTATTGGATTTGTAAGAACCAATGAGAACAGCAATTTGTACATGAAAGGTGATACTGATGACACTATTATCATTACTAAAATTTTTGTTGATGATATCATTTTTGGAGGTCAAGATCATATCTATAAATCTTTTGCTAATGACATGAGGAATGAGTTTGAAATGTCTATGTTCGGAGAGATTAAGTTCTTTCTCAGATTACAAGTGATACAACAGAGTGATGGGATATTCATCACACAGTCCAAGTACATAAAGGAAGTCTTGAGTACATTTGGCATGGAAGATGCTAAACTTGTAGGAACACCGATGGCTACTGGAAGTAAATTGACAAAGGAAGATGAAACTACAGAGGTAAACTAGACACTTTACTGATCCATGATTGGTAAGCTAATGTATGTAGTTCACAGTAGACTAGATATAGCACATGTGAGAATTGTTGCTAGATATTCTACTAATCCTAGAGAATCACACATGATTTCTACTAAAAGAATCTTAAGATATCTGAAAAAGATAGAAGATTATGGATTATGGTATCCTAAGGAAGATAAGTTTGAGCTGAAAGTTTACACCAATGCTGATTGGGCTAGAAATGTGGATAATAGAAAAAGTACCACCGGAGGAGCATTTTTCTTTGGTGAAAGACTTGTAACCTAGACAAGTAAAAAGCAAGCTTGTATCTCTCAGTCTACAACTGAAGCAGAGTATGTTGTTGCTACTACTAATTTCTCAAACATTACATATATCAAACAAGTGTTGGAAGGAATGAATGAGGTAATCACTAACCCGGTGATCATATACTGTGACAACACAAGTGCAATTAATATCTCAAAGAATCCTACGATGCACTCAAAGACAAAGCATATATCAATTAAGTATCACTACTTAAGAGAAAAAGTGCAAGAGAAGCAAGTAAAGTTGGAATTTGTTACATCTAAAGAACAACTTGCAGACATTTTTACAAAGCCTCTACCGAAGGACACTTTTGAATATTTGAGGACTAGACTTGGGGTCCATCCCCTATCTATTGGTCACTAATGTGATTTGGATGTTACATCAGCCTAATCTTATTAGAAGATCATCCATGTTGATGCGGCATAGTTCACACTTTGAATTTTGTTCATGGTTGTGATTAAGTTTGAAGAACTGAAACAGTTTTGGATATCACTATACTCAAGTATAGAGGGAGTATTGGACACCAGAGAGTTATTTAGCTACTACAAAGCTGATTATTTATTTTTTTCTTTGGCATTGTTGTCAAAGGGAGAGATAAATAATATGAAAAGAAAAGGAGATTTTCACCGATGAGAACTATCTCAGGGAGAGATGATCTGAAAGGAAATTGAGAATTGAAAAGGTTATGTTATATATACAGAATGATAAAGTTGTATTTTATAATGTTGTTTTTAGTAACATAGTGATTAAACATATTAAGCTAGGGAGAGATTACACTACACAGCATTTGATCACAAAGCTGTAGAAAACATGTTTGGTATGTGTATGGTACATTTCATATTACTTGAGTTGCCATCAATGCCAAGGGGAGAGATTGATGAACTACAACTGATTCAGAACCAGAATGAAGAATCTATAATTTAAAGATTACTCAGGAATTGATGATTAGATATGCAAGATGATTAAATCAGTATTATGTTGTCATTGATGTCAACTAGCTTGATAGTACTTATCTTGTAAGTTATTATACCGACACATCTGAAGGAAGGTGAAAGAGATGAAGAACATAAATATCTACATGAGGAAGATGTATATGCTAGATGAGGATAAGGAATACAGTGAGTAACTTGTTGATGATTCTATGACTTGATGGAATTGACTTTATTATGTTGCATTCATCTATGATTAAGAATAGAGGTGAAAGACACAAAGTAGTGTTTTCAGTAAATAAAGCATTTCAGTATATGCTGACAAAGTGTAGTGTATACCAAGCACAATATCAACTGAGCTTGTGTTCACCGACACATTTCTTTGTTAACCGAGAAAAACATAAAGAAATTAAATGATTAGTTTAGCCAATAAAGTGATGAGTTGTAAAGTGTATGAAATTCAGGTAACAGATAATGTTTGTTATGAAGATCGACGGCTAACATAAATCAAAAGGGATCTAATGGAGCAGATTGAAACATGTTACTGACACATCAGCCAAGGGAGCCTAAAGCGGCAAAATCTATGAATATGATTAAGCAGAAAAATCTAATGGAGGAAAAGAAAATGATTTACTCATCTATATAAGAGATATTGATTTCATTATGAAAGTATGCCGGAAGAAGAAGATACTGTAGAATAATTGCATGAAGAGGTTTTTCTGATCATACTGGTTAATAAGAATCGAGCTGCAAAATAGTTACTGAGCTACAGAGAGTTATTACCGATGGACAGTAAGTTGATACAGTATTGAATCTGAAGTGTTATATTGGTCAGAAGTATTTGAATGAGCTAAACATTGATCTATAAACTACAAACTGAAGTTGTATTTAGGTAGATCACCTATCGTTACACATTTAACCATTGTACATAGTTAAATCTCTTAACCAAGTGGACTATGAAAGTATTTTGATGTTTCATTCATAGAGTGAACATTGTCATCCTGTCAACCCCAGAGTGACTGCTAGTTGGACAATAACTCCTGGTCTAAAATCCTCTAACAAGGTCACACCTAACAGTGTGTTTGTAAACCTTTAACAAGGTTGGGTCTTCACTGACCTCACTTCAAAAGAGTGAACAATTTTGGGTTGCCAGTCCCAGGTGGTTTTTCACTTTACAGGGTTTCCACATTAAATCTCTTGTGTTATGCGTTGATTGTGATATTTGTTTGTGATCATACTTTGCATATTACATGTTAGATTTAATCAGTAATTAATACAGAGTTTACATTGTCAATCGTTAAATACATAGACAGTGGAAGTATTCTATGGTTACCGACTTGTAGAAGTAGTAAAATTATTTTGGATTATACATTTTTAATTGGGACACTGGATAACTGATTCACCCCCCTCTCAGTTATTCTAACATGATTGTGTTCTTGTTTTTCTTTCATCTCCTCGGTAGCCAAAGGTGCAACAAGTGTTACATATTTATTTTCCACATAGTATTTCGTTTAATCACCAATACTAGCTAGGTGCAATTTCATCAAACTCTGCCATGCAGGGAAGTTATCCTTGTTCATCTTTGGTACCTCCTTTTTGTACATATTCATCACTAGCTTCAAGTACCTTTAAAAAAATTCTCTAAAAGCACCAATAGCTCTGATACCAATTGTTAGAATGATTTTAAAATAACTAAGAGGGGGGGTGAATCAGTTATCCTTAGGTCTAGATGTACCAATTAAAATTTCTATCTCTTCAACAAACTTAGATCTAATAAGCAATTCATTCGGTGTCTATAGCATACATCATTTACATAAAACTTGCAGTCCACTGTCCAAAAGTAATCAACTTGCGGAATATAAAACTTTCAACAACATTCACATCAAATAACATTCACACAAGTATAACACCAAGATTTAACGTGGAAACCCAATTTGGGAAAAACCACTTGTAACATGCTACTGATTTTCACTCTTCTGAAGTGGGCTCTATGAGAAGCCAACCCTGTTAAAGGTTTACAGTACACACTATTATGTGTAAGCCTATTAGAGGATTTAATCACCCTATTAAGAGAGACCTTGTTAGAGGGCTTAAGAGTATTCCATCAGAATGTCACCTTGATTAAAGGGTTTACAAAATGATTGTTAGGTTAACCTTGATTAAAGGATTTATACTGAAATAATGGTTAGAAATTAACAATAGGTTTTGATTTGAAATATACAAATCACTTTGCAAATACAAATCCAATTCACTCATTTGTTGATTTACTGACTGACCTTCATTTCCATCTCCATCTTTGATCTTTTTGGAAATTATCTTCAAGCAATCACTACAACTCTTTTCAGCTCTTCACAACTTCACCTTAGCCTTATGCTTAGATTCATTAGTCAATACAATCAACCTCTTCCACATACTTTTTAATCTCACAATTAGGTCATCTTTATACCTCTTTGATCAAGTAGATTAATCTTTTTCCTCTTAATATCTTCTATAAATCTTAGGTTTAGGTCAATTTCATTGAATCCTTCCATCATTTTGTTTTCTTTCTTTTCTTCTAGATACATCTCCAAACTTCTCTTTGAGTCCAAAATAAAATGGTTTACCATGCATTAAATGCTCTATATCATTCATTAATAATTTCAACACATTTTACATATCCCAAGAATTCAACTATGTCAGCTAGGATTCTCAATTCTTTCATAAACTATAAATTACTAACACTCGGTCAATATTGTGGTCATCTCCTTGGTCGTTACCAAATATCTCAGTCATCACTAAAACTTTCCTTGTCAGAAAACATTGTCTTTGTTTGGTTAATTATCTGTTGCCCGGTAATTACTAATGCTCGGTTGACACTAGATTTATTTGGCATATACTGGCACTTAGTTGACACTAGCATCACTCGACTTAAACTAAATTTCTTCACTTTTGCTTGGTTAAGCCTATGTTTTCAGTATTTCTTTTTCACTTGGTGTTCAAACAACACATTACCTTGTCAATGTGGCAACTAATCAAGTACCCATTTAAGTATCACATAACTCAATCTTTCCTTAGGTCCTCTTGTTATCTCCTCTTTTCAAATCTTCTTCATCAATCAAAAGATATGGTACTCTACTAGATAGCAATTGTCTTACAAGATAAGGTTTGACATCAATGACAATATAATAATTGTTTCAATTATAGTTTCCAATAGTTATTCCCCCTCCTTTGTACACCTCTAAGACTCCCACTAAGCCCCTCATTTTATTTACATGAGGGACCCACTTTTGAGGATTATGTGGTACATTTTGGTCCCCCTGTCAAACCTTCAATTATGGCCTATAAGATTCCTAAAGAGTTAGTTTTGAAATATGCTCCTTTAGTTGAAGGATTGTCCATAGAGGATAATGATGGGTCCTTTATTGTGGCTAAAACTTTGAAGATTTTGTCTTTAGAATATTAGGTGCATAAATAAAAATCCAAGGGTTGTAAGAGTATTCTCCTTGGTGGAGATTTAGTTCATGCTCTTTCCTAGCATTGTTAGGAATAGTCCCAAGAGATAACTGAGAGGGGGAGGTGAATAAGTTATCTACAAGATTCAATTCTTTATCTAATTAAGTATAATAAAACATAAACCATAAACACAATGAAAGAACACATGAACACAACACCAATATTTTGGTTACGGGGAAACCCAAATAGGTAAAAACCCCGATGGGACTTGATACCAACTAATATTATGTACTAGTGTATAATGATCCTTGTCAGAAGATCCTTAACCTTGTTAGGAGTTTCTTTATAATATATTAAGTACATTAGACTTGGTCAAGCATTAGACCCTATTAGGAGTCTTTTACAATTGTCCCTAGTAGGGGAGAGGATGCACTGTCCAAGAGCGCACTGCTCAAAGTGGTGAAGGCTACAACCTTCTATTTAACACATACACACTATATCTGGATCTTGCTGAATTGCACTTTGACCTGCTATCTAGATCAGTTCCAATGAATAGCACAAGTACTTTAATTGGTCACATAGACCTTCCGATGGCTCAACACTTCGCACACTTTGCTATGCTCTACTTAATCAACTATGAACCACACTCAAGAAATCACAAATGACTGCCTATAAATATCTTTCCTCTAAATGATATAATAAAGTTATCCTATTAGAACCACCTTGAAATCATATTAGAGAAACCATAACTAACTCCAATAAATATTTTTTCGGTTCTACTATGTACGCAACACATTATGGGACCTGTCCAATCAAATAATTGTAGATGCATGCTACACATTGTCGGCTCTACCAAAACAACTGAATCTTACTCAAGCTGAATTAACTCATGTGCTCTTAACCAAACATCAATAACACTCCTCTAAGCTTAACTCTAAGGGTGCATACCCTAAAGATAGGCACAACTCAAGAACCAATAAAATCTCTATCAGCTCTTGTGAATAAACACAGGAAACTGTTGTTGGCGAATAGCGACTGCATAACTTCACTTCTACTCAATATCAGACTATGCATCCATAACTAAAACATCAATAACATGTCTTCAACATATATCCAAGCACACAAGGCTCCATGATAACTGTACAGACAACCATACACAAAGCACTGCCTGTTACTCTGTCAGGAACACTGTTGACACTAGCTATTATACAACTATTTGTACTAATAGTTAACCTCTACACCCATGATATCATGTTGATATCATGTCCATGATTCATATATTGAAAGCTTAATACATAAGACTTCCATGCATACTACTTTCTATATGTTGTCATCAATGACAAACATACAGTTAGTATTGGCCTGCTGGAAAATCTCCAAGAATCTCCCCCTTTGGCATTGATGGCAACATGTGGAATGAAAAACCACCACCAACCCAAATGAACATTTCTTTTATAACATTCTCCATTTCCTCTTCAAAACTCTCCCAAAGATGAATCCTCCATTTGCTGTAATATTTACTAATATTCTTCATTTTCTCAACTGTACTATTGTCATAATTGAATATTGCTCCCCCTTAGTATATTGCTTCTCCTTTTGCTTCTTTTTTTCATGACTCTATATATTACTCCCCCTTTTCCATCAATGGCAAAGGGCGCCATTCATTTTAAGCACTGGTACTACTTCTGAGGTAGAGTAGTCAACCTTCCATCAGTCCCTGAGGACTAATGCCTTTCCTTCTTCCTTCTAAGCAGAATCAGGGAAGGGAATGACTCCCAACTTCTCCCTGAGATACTCAAAAGTATCCTTAGGCAAGGACTTTGTGAATATATCTACCAACTGATCTTTAGTACTCACATAGTCCAACTTGACTTCTTTCTCTACCACTTTCTCTCTTAGGAAGTGATACTTGATCTCAATGTGCTTTGTCTTTGCATGCATCATAGGGTTCTTTGACATATTGATAGTGCTAGTGTTATCACAGTGAATAACAATAGGATAATCAATCTGAATTCCAAAATCCTTTATCATCTGCTTGATCCAAACAATTATAGAACAATTCAGGGCTGTTGCAACATACTCCGCTTCTACTATTGACTGAGAAATACAATTTTGTTTCTTGCTTGTCCAAGTGACAAGTCTATCACCAAAAAATATTGCTCCACCTGATGTACTCTTTCTATCATCAACACATCCTGCCCAATCTACAGTAGTGTACATATGAAGCTCCACATTTTCTGAATTAGGATACCCTAGACCATAATCTATAGTGCCATGCAAGTATCTAAATATTATTTTTACTACCATGAGGTGACTTTGTTCAGGTTCTATTGAAAATCTTCCAACTATGCCAACTGCATTGGAAATATCAGGTCTAGTCTGAGTAAGATATATGAGTTTACCAATCATAGACTTATACAATGTTATATCTATTTCTGGTGAGTCATATTCTTTTGTAAGCTTGCATCCAATGATCATAGGGGTTCCTCCTGGCTTGCAATCATCCATCTTGAATTTCTTTAGTATCTCTTTCACATATTTTGATTGATTAATAAAAATTCCTTTTTCTATCTGCTGCACATTTAGTCCCAAAAAGTATTTGATAGGACCAATCATACTCATCTCAAACTCATTCTACATTTCTTTGGAAAATTCAGCACTGAGTTTGTTGTTACCTCCAAAGATAATGTCATCAACAAATATAGCTTCAAGTAGTAAACCTTTAGATGTCTCTCTAATGAATAGATTACAATCTGCTGCTCCTTTCTTGAATCCAATCTTTGTTAAGTATCCATCTAGTCTCTCATACCATGCTCTAGGGGCTTGCTTAAGCCCATAGAGGGCCTTTTTCAATCTGCATACCATATCAGGTCTATCTAATAAGGTGAATCCTTCTAGCTGCTCAATGTATACTTCTTTTAAATCTCCATTCAAGAATGCTGACTTGACATCCATCTGATAAAATTTGAAGTTTTTGACTATAGCATAGGTTAGAAACAACTTAATATCTTCTAATCTACTCACAGGTGCAAATGTGTCTGAATAATCAATGCCTTCTCTTTGTGCATATCCCTTACATACTAATCTTGATTTATTTCTTACTACTATACCATCTTCATTCATCTTATTTCTGAATATCCACTTTATTCCAATCACATTCTTATCACTAGGTCTTGGGACCAATTCCCAAGTGTCATTCTTAATAATCTGATCAAGTTCTTCTTTCATAGCATCATGCCAATATAAATCATTACAAGCATCTTCAACACTTATAGATTCAATCTGAGATAGTAAACATACCGCTTCACTGCTAGCTGAGTTCTTTGCTTGTGATCTTGTCAAGACTTTGCCGCTCTAATCTCCAATGATGTCTTTCTTGGAATGATTTCTAGATGTAAACTTTGGAACTTTAGGTGATGTTGACTCATCAGCCTTAGAAGTACTTTCTTCACTTGTCTCAGGGTCATTGAAAAATACATCAATACTGTCAAACATTTCCTCAATGACTGTCTCACTAGTGGAGGGTCTAGGTTCTTCTTCAATCATGGGTGAGTAATCATGATATCTTTCTTGAACCATAAACTTTTCATCAATCTTTACATGAGCACTTTCTATGATCTTTTTCAATCTTAAATTGAAACATCTACAAGCTTTACTTTTAGTAGAGTAACCAAGAAACACACCTTCATCACTTCTTGCATCAAACTTGCCTACTGCTTCATCCCTCTTGATGTAGCACTTGCTTCCAAATATTATGAAGTATTTTACTGTGGGAACATTACCAAACCATAGCTCATAAGGTGTTTTGTCAATGCCTAGCCTCAATTGAATTCTATTGATGGTATAGACTACTGTATTGACTGCATCTCTCCAATAGGGGTGTGCAACTTTTCCTTCTATCATAATGGTGTGTGTTGTATCAAGAATGATCCTATTCCTTCTCTCTACAATTCCATTCTACTGAGGGGTTCTAGGTGCACTTAACTGTCTCTTTATGCCATGTTCTTCACAGTACTCATAGAATCTATCAGAGGTGAATTCTCCTCTTCTAATCGATCTCAAACATTTTATCTTTAGACCAGATTCATTATCAACCTTAGCTTTGAATATTTTAAACTTCTCAAATTCTTCTGACTTATCTTTCAAGAACGCAACCCACATCATCCTAGTATAATCATCAACAAACAAAATGAAATACCTTTCACCATAGTATGATCTTGTTTGAGTTGGACAACATAGGTCTATATGAATCAGAGCCAACTTGTACTCTGCTAAATTTTGCTTGCTCTTGAATGAATTTCTCATATGCTTCCCCATCACACATTCCCTGCATATAGTATCAACTAGCTTTGCTATGCTAGGTAGATCTCTTACTACCTTTACATTGCTTATCTTTACTATGTTATCAAAATTGATATGACATAGTCTTTTTATGCCACAACTAACTGTCATCAACTTTAGCAACAAAACAACTTGCTTCTGAATTGAGTTGAAAAACATTACCTCTTGTCTTTGAGCCTGATGCAATCATAAAACCATCCTTTTTGTTAATGATGCATTTTTCATCTTTGAACTCCAACTGATAGCCTTTTCCAAGTAACTTTCCAACACTGAGAAGGTTATGTTTCAAACCATCAACATAGAGAACATCATCAGTACTATTCTTTCCATCCAAAGTGATGGCTCCTCTGCCAACTATTGGTTTAGGAGTGTTGTCTTTGAATCTAACCATACCGCCATTTTATTTGTCCAAATGAAAAAATCTTCCTTTATCACCTGTCATGTGATGTGAACAACCACTATATATAATCTAGTCTATCCTTATGTCAGCTTGTGAAATCAATTCTAGCTCTTGATTCTCTTTCTTATCTTCATGAACTGTCTTATTATTCATTTTGTCTATAATAGCAATGAATCCAATTTCTTCTTCACCAAATTCTTCATCTAAAACTCCATCTCCAGCAGAGTAGCATTCCTTAGAATACTTACGCTTGTAATCCTTTTTGAACTTTCTAGCTCTAGTAGGACACTTAGATGCAAAGTGACTGATCTTATTACATGAAAAGCACTTAAATGGTAATTGACCTTCAAATTTTCATTTTCCTTTCTTTTCTCTTTTGGAAATTATAGCAATTAAATCATCTAATTTTTTCTCTTCATCATCATCATCAAAATTACCAGAAGTGTCTGCAAATTTCTTACCATGAACTATTTCTTTGAAGGTTGTCTCACTCTTTGGTTCTGTCTTCAATCTTGAAATCTCAAAAGCTGAGATTTTTCTAATCAAGGTCTCTCTCTTGAAGTTAGATGTAAGCTACATGGTCTCATCAAGGATTTTGATCTTGCTTTCATATTCTAGAGTAAGATTATTCATCAACTTGTCCATAATATCTTACTCTGAGATCTCTCCACCATTGTTCTTGATTCTAGCAATTGCTTCATTTATCCTTTGATTGTAAGCTCTGATATTTTCCTCGGGAAACATCTCTAATGCATTGTATCTTTTCTTCCATTTCTTTCTGTGTGCATCCTTTGCTTGTTTGTCTCCTTCAAATATGTCTTCTAGGCGCTTCCATATTTTGTGGGTTGTATCTACCTTTTTTATTTCTAAAAACTCACCATCAGATAGGGTGCTGATAAGGGATTCTTTAGCAATAGCATTCTGATGAAACAATTCCTTTTGTCTATCAGTAGCATCATCCTTTGCAAGGTCTCTAAGGTAGGAATCTTGGCTTCCTTGATAGTCACATCGAAAACTTCAAACACAATGCACTGAAAATGGGTTACCATCTTGTTCTTCCAATCAAGATAATTCTCTCCATCGCACTTAGGACTTTCTTTCTTGAAGTACGCCATCTGATCAACCTCAAGTTGTTAAACTTTCTCTGTGAGGTACTTGGCTCTGATACCAATTGTTAGGAATAGTCCCAAGAGATAACTGAGAGGGGGTGGTGAATCAGTTATCTACAAGATTCAATTCTTTATCCAATTAAGTATACTTAAACATAAAGCATAAACACAATGAAAGAATATATCAACACAACACCAATATTTTGGTTACAGGGAAACCCAAATAGGTAAAAACCCCGGTGGGACTTGATACCCACTAATATTCTATACTAGTGTATAACGATCCTTGTTAGAAGATCTTTAACCTTGTTAGGAGTTTCTTTATAATATATTAAGTATAGTAGACCTGGCCAAGGGTCAGACCCTATTAGGAGTCTTTTACAATTGTCCCTGTTGGGGGAGAGGACGCACTATCCGAGAGCACACTGCTCAAAGTGGTGAAGGCTACAACCTTTTGTTTAACAGATACACACTATATCTGGATCTTGGTGAATTGTTCTTTGACTTGCTATCTGGATTAGTTTCAATGAATAGCACAAGTACTTTAATTGGTCACATAGACCTTCTTCTGATGGCTCAACACTTCACACACTCTACTCTGCTCTACTTAATCAACCATGATCCACACTCAAACAATCACAAATGACTTCCTATAAATATCTTTCCTCTAAATGATATAATCAAGTCAGCCTATTAAAACCACCTTGAAATCATATTAGAGAAACCATAACAAACTCCAATAAACATTCTGTCAGTTCTACTATGTACGCAACACATTCTGGGACCTCTCCAATAAGATAATTGTAGACGCACACTACAGACTATCGGCTCTACCAAAACAATTGAATCTTACTCCTCAAGCTGAATTAACTCATGTGCTCTTAACCAAACATCAATAACACTCCTATAAGCTTAACTCTATGGGTGCATACCCCAAAGATAGGTGCAACTCAAGAACCAATAAAATCTCTGTCAGCTCTTCTGAATAAACACAGGACACTGATGTTGGTGAATAGAAACTGCATAACTTCACTTCTTCTCAATATCAAACTATGCATCCATAACTAAAACATCACTAACATGTCTTCAACATATATCCAAGTGCACAAGGCTCCATGATAACTATACGAACAACCATACACAGAACATTTCTTGTTACTCTGTCAGGAACACTGCTGACACAAGCTGCTATATAACTATCTATACTAATAGTTAACCTCTGCGCCCATGATATCATGATGATATCATGTCCATGATTCATATACTAAAATCTTACTACATAAGACTTCCATGCATGCTACTTTTCATATGTTGTCATCAATGATAAACATATAGTTAGTACTGGCCTACTGGCAAATCTCCAACAAGCATGCCCCTAAAGTTTTTGAGACTAAGAATGGAACTTTGATCAAGTTTCTTGAATCAGTAGTAAATCACATCTTTTCCTATATGAACACTACTCTTTTGGAAAAAAATTATCATTCCGTCCAACAATTAACATGGTTCATCACTGGATTGTGACTAATGAAAACTTAAAGGGAGTGCTACTAGTAGTGCTATTTCAAGTGACCTCTTTCTATTTAAGTTTACTATAGAAGAAGATCACATTGTTTTTCTCACACTAGGGCCTAGGTCCTATGGTAAGAATCACTTATTACTTTGTTAATGCAAGCCAAGGTTTGATCCTATTAAAAATATGAACAAGATTGTCTCTATTTGGATCCACTTACTTGGCCTCCCATAATATTTTTGGGATAAAAAACCTTTGAGTGAATTGGTAACTCATTTGGACACTATGATTCTACTAATGGGTGACCCAAGCTAAATCTAGGTTAGTATTTTCTTCATTTTTGTGTGAATGTTGATATTAATCAACCCTTCCTAATTTTGTATCTCTTCAATCTAAATTAGGAAAGTGGACCCAAACCATTTTACATGAAATGATACTATTTTCTACCAAAATTCCTTCAAATTAGGTTATCATATCTTTGATCAAGCAAAGCCCCCAAAAATAACTCTTGAAGTTGAAAGACCTAGTCCACCATATGAGTCAAGGAAAAATTACCCATTAATGAATTAGTGAATCCATAACTAGAGGTATAAATTGACTACCCCTTCACTTAGGAGATCCTTAAAACTATGGAAATCCCTACTTAATCTAGGAGTCCCTAGAAGTGTATACTCTAGTGGTTAATGATGAACCCTCTGAGAAACCTCTTAGGAAGGACAAATCCCTTCCTTCATCACCTTAACTCCTAGTCTGGATCTAAGTGGATCCATGTAGAGGAGACATCTCATCTAAGGTACCCATTAATTACTTACTCTTGAAAATGTATTCCCCATGTGGCTTTATTTTTTCCCCGAGTTCTATTTCAAGTGGTCCACTTGATGGGGAAGGATGGATAACATAGTATAAGTGTAGACACCTAAAAATCTTTTAGAAAATAAAGTATTTTTATTTTCTGAAAAATCCCTGATGACATCATCATTTATTAATTAATTATTTATTTTATTTATTTATTTATTTTTATGTCATTAAATCCCTTTTTCTTAATTAAAAATATTTAATTAAGAAATCCCTTCCAAAAATGTTTAAATCTTATTTAAACATTATCTCCTTATTTATTAATTATTTTAATTAATAAATTGACCAAAAATCTCAAAATAAATAATTTATTTATTTTTTACCCAAAAGTTGGCCATTTTTCCTTAGACCACTAACCTCTTCCAAAATCTTCTAATTCCTTCTTAATCTCGATTAAAAAGCTAATCCCATCTTTTCTAACCCTAGTCCCAAGGCCAAATATTTAATTAAGATTAAATATTTAAATTTCATATTTATTGAAAATATTTCAATAAATATTTCCAAAACTTAAGCTTTTGGAATGAATAAGCTTTTATTCCATAAAACTAAGGAGAAATCTAGGCTCTTCTAGAATCTTCTCAAATCCAACCTCTTCACCCATCCTAATCCTATTTTGTCCTAATCTAATCCTAATCCTACCCTTAAACCTTTGTGCAATCCTAACCAAGCTTAAGACTTTCCTAAACCAAAGCAAAGTCTTCCCTTCCAAATATTTCAACCATAAAGCATTTATTGCTTCCCCAAAGTCTTCAAAGCCTCTTAAAGCCCATTCATTGCTCTTACAAGTATTTATTTGGAGAGTTATGAGCTTGGAGCCCCCTTTGTTGACTCCTCTTTTCCCTTCCCTTCATCCACTCACCTTGTGACATGTGTCACCTCCTGATTGGCTGAGAACTAGCACAATCCATGTGCTTCCCTTTGAATGAATCTTGGCCTCTCTTAAGGATTTCAATCCTGGCCATTCATTCCTCCTACCCCAAGCCTTTAGAAATCCTATAAATACCCATCCTTTCAAGAGCAAATCAATCCACTTTTCATTCTCAAGCAATAGCAAACTTATAATGCCATTTTCATTCTAGACTTAGCATAAATCATCTTAATTAGTTTATTTTCAAAGTATTTTAGCTCATCATAGCTTAGTAATAATGGATTAACATAGCTTTTCTTATTGTTTTGCATAGCATAGCATCATATCACATCTCTAATTTGGTCTAAAATCAATCTTAGATTCCTCATCATGTAGCTTAAATCTCCATTAAAGCATAGCTTGAGTTCTTGAGGCCTTAGGGGCAAATCAGGTGTTCCATACCTGTTTTGTGCCAATTTTGGGGTTTTCATGAGCTTCAAATCATCCTAAATGCATTAGAGCATGCTCCAAATGCTTAGAGAGCACATCCACATCCCTCTAATCTGAGCAAATCAAACAGTGCATGGGTGCAAACTGTTTCTAGCTCAATCTGAGGTGGCTTTGCTTAGAGCTCTTTGTTTTTGTTTTGATTGTATGCTAGACTAAACTCTTAACATTTGATTGATTTGAGCCTTTCAAAATAGATAACAAGTACCCTCGAAAGCCTTGCTCACATTCTGGCACGCCCGGTGGGACCAAAACCACAATCATTTTGATGAGATTATACTTTATATGCTTGTATTTGCAGGAAACAAATGAAATGTCACCTTCAAGCAATTAAATGTCGCCTACAGTAATTAAATGTCACCTTCAAGCAAAGAAATGTCACCTTCATGAAAAGAAATGTCGCCTACATAAAATACAGTCACGCCTTCAAGCAATTAAATCACGCCTTCAAGAAATAAAATGACGCGTACAGACACTATTTTCACGCCTGGTTACTGGAAGATTTCCACCGAGCCATAAATTCTATCCTGCCTCTACTTCTTCTTCTGTCGTCTGCATGTAATGAAATCATGCCTTTGACGAAAGAAATCATGCCTCTGCATAGTTATCTATCACCTATAAAGGTACAGAATGTCACCTGTATGAATGAAATGTCACCTCTGAACTTTCCAGCGTCGTCTATAAGCTGGACAGTGTCACTTTTTGGTGTTTTTCTGTCTGGGACTGGATTTATTTTTTATTTTGCAAAAGATCAAACTCAATCTTGAATGAAACTAAAGGAAAGAACTTAGGTCCTAAGTGTCATTGTCAATTTGAAAATCAAACCAAATCTCGAATGCACTAAAAGGAATGAACAACTCTATTCCCTCTCTTGTTTCAGATTTCAAAGCAAGTAAACGAACACAATCTTGAATGATCTAAGGATAAAACAAAGCACATTTTCAAAGTTCCTAAATCAACTCGCAAATATCAATCTTGAATGCCCAAAAGGAAAGAACTTGCAAACGCTCAAATCATTTATGTTTTGAAGAAAAGAACAAATCAAAATCTAAACACGTGTGTCTTCATTTTCAAAAGTTTAAACATCACTTAATCAATTTGGAAAAATGAACAAACTTGCTTGATGTGCATCTAGGAGCTTTCATTTTCTGTAAATCCTTGTTAAAGTAAGCAACGTAGAACATTTGGACTCGGACAAGTTCACTTGTTCTACTTTTAGCGAGGCCTGTCCAGGGAGAAAAGTGCTTCCTCCTCAAAGAACGACCTCAAACCGGTATCCCCCCCGACCGGTATATAAATAAAGTGAAGGCAAAAAGTACTCACTTACATCTCCTAATCACCGGGCATCTTGTGCCAAATACAAATGTCTGAGGAAAGGTAAATATTCCTCCCCCAGCGTTGTTGGCTAGGCTCTTAAGTGAGTCACAGGTGGTCAGCATAACCGGGTATGGAGACTCCATGGAACTATTAAAAACCTGATAAAATAGAGGCTACCCTATCTACATCTGAAAGTATCAAAATCCTTGTGCAAGGACCGATTCCAAGGGGTTTACCGGGTCGCCTCAAGATTACTCACCATTTGTATTCCCTTCTGGGGGATACCAAGCTATGGGCAAGTGATTTTGATACTCACCTTCCTTAGGTAGATCTGTTTGAAGTGCTTGACAGTCAAAGACTCCGTGAAAACACTTGTTGAAACATACACTTTCAAAGCTTTATCAGAGTCAGTCATCCTGTTTGTATCCCGCAAGGTTGCTTTGCCCTTTGCGGAGATTGCTTTGTCAGAAGTCTTTTTAATTTATCCTTTGCCACTTGAGAAAATCAAACCAATCAACAAAATTGATATTCAGAAAATCTTGCAGAAATCAGATATCCAAAGAGCCTTTTGTTCTCAGACCAAACCTATCAGAATTTTCCAAAGATATGCCCAATTTGATCAAACATCCAAAAGCCAAGTTGCCCAAATCCAAAGATTATCAAGAGAAGAAAGTTGCAGAGAGGAACCTTAAAAGCCATCAATCCTTTGTCCAAGCAACCCAAGCAGAAGAAAAATATCAAGAAAGGCTTGATAATATTGGCTATAATGCGAGAGTCAAACAGTTTGCCTACCATTTCCGAGTAAACCATCACTACATCAACCTTGAAAGAGAAGATTAGCTGGATCCATAACATGTCCATTCTACCTTAAGATCTCACAATCTTATCTCGGCAGTCTATCATCCTAGCTTCATCTTAGTTTCATCCTTGCATCATCACCAAACCTTAGTTACATCCTAGAAATCCTTCTTAGTTGCATGCACCATCATCCTCTTAGCAGCATCATAGATCATCCATCCCAGTCGCATCTGCATCATCCCTTTAGAAAGAGCATTATTCCATCATCCTCCACCATCTTTTCATCAGCAATCCACCATCAGAATCCCATATCCTTCATCCAAATCCAGCATCCATCATCTAAATCAGAACCCACCATCTTTTGTACCAAATCCAGAGATCCAAAATCCACAAACACTTAGTGTTCAAAACCTTTGAATTGTTTCCATCCCTTATCCTAAATCAGAAAGCATCCCCTTTTTGATAGAGCATTGTCTAAAGGAAATCCAACCTTCCTTGCACAGCCTCATCATCTCGAGCAAGAGATTGGCTTGTATTGATAAGCATCTAGTTAACCAAAGATCATCAGTCTATCCTAGGTTGGCCCAAATCCTATCACTGATCCTCCATCAGGGAAAAAATAACAACTCATTGTTGACACTTAGTAATCTTCCACCAGCATCCCACCAATCCTCCACCCAATCTTGACCCAAATAAGAGCATCCCACCAATCCTCCATCATCACCAAGCTTTTTTACCAATTTGCCACCATCTCCCACCAGTCTTCCACCATCCTTGATCCAAATCCGAGCAGTTCATCCATCCTTGCATCGCATTCTAAAAATTCATCATCCTTAGAAGTTCCTTAAGCTTGCATCCACCACCCTTTAGAGTCCTTTAGGAATCATCTTGCATCCATCTAAGCATCTGCATCTCCATGCCTGTCAAGACAAGATCCAGATCTAGGAAGCGAAGGCACATGAATCCTTATCCAATCACCAGCTCATTTGATCCCAACATTTTTACCAGTGCAATGGTAGCCTATGATCCCCAAATACAAACTGGAAATACATGGGATGATCCCAATATCCCCTCAGCTCCTCTGGCAATAGAAACATTTGTGAATCACCTAGAGAATCCACCAACAGTCAATACACTCATAGCCCAAAACTAGCAGAGCATGTTCACTAATTTGGCACAAAGGCATACTCCCATCCCACCATATCTCCATCCTCGTATTCCCATAAGCACTATCCAAATCCCAGCACAAGTATACTCTCCATTCATCCAACCATTCCCTAATCCCACCTTGCAAACATCTCAAGCCACCTCCACCATTCCCCTTCTTCTGCAAGGAAGCTTCGCAAGCCCCGTAACACAAGCTGTCACACCATCTGCTCCATTCCCTATCACAGGTACTTCATCATCTGCCATGGCCTCCCAAGCTCTTGCACAAATCCAACACTTGTCACAAAATCAACTCCCACCTCTTACACATCCATTTACACAAGCAGCTCCATCTCCTTCCACACCATTCTTTTCAGGAGGGATGCAATCATCCTTCCCCCTTGCTCCACAAGCTTCAACATCCATACCATCTTTCCCAGGGTCAACACAATCATTTCCCCCTTTCACCCAACAAATGCCAGCATCATCTATTCTGGGGGTAGCGTAATCGCTCCCCTTTCCTCCTCAGCAAGCTTCCGCATCAACATCACCCTTTTCATGGGGAGCGCAAACGTTCCCTTCCTTTCCCCCCCAACAAGCATCTACCCAGACACAAGCCCATCAAAATGCCTTCACCACAGGGATGCCTTCCATGGGCTTTTCCAATCCACCATTCATATCCCAAACTCCCATCACATCCACCTTCCCGGCATCCGCTGCAACACAATTCCCACCACACATTGGCTCTCGTTGGGGCCTCACTCAAGAAGAAATGAAAGCTTGGGGCATACCAACCCATTCTCCTACATCTATGTTTGGAAACCAACAAGCCACCTCCTCACAAGCAGCACAGCAACCATCACAACTTCCACCAGCTTCATCCTTTGCAAACTATCCATTCACAATGCCTAATGCCTTTCAGCAAGTTCCTCCACCTCAGCAGCAAAGTTCATCCCATTTCACAAGTTATCTTGCCCAGCCACCCTTTGCTTCAAGCTTCCCCACATCAAATTCACCCTTAAGCAATGCAGGAATGCACCCGACCTACATTGGTCAACCACAGAGCCAAGTTCAGCAAGGACCACCTTACCAGCAAGCAGTGTCATTCCACCAACCTCCCCCACAACAAACCCCTATCATCCCCCAACAACAGCAAGCTTCCTCCTACCAGGCGCAGCAACAAAATCCCATCATCCCACAACACCAGCAAGAAATCCCATATCCATCACCACAATATCCCCCTATGCCACATCAGCAGTATCCTCCCTAGCAAGCATCACTCCAAGATCCACTCCAATATACCTATCCCGCTGGGCCATCTCCATATCCCGCTCCACAATACCCACCTCAAATGGGAGTGCCTGCTCCAACACCAATTAATGCCGAGTGGGAAGCTATGAAGAACGCTCTTAAAGAGCTCCAAACTGGTACTGAGAGCAAAACCTACAAGTTTGAAGAGGTGTGTCCTTACCCATTTGACCGATCCATTGCCGCTATTCCTTTTCCCAAGCACTTTGAGACACCTAAGTTTGATAAATATCGGGGGAAAGGAGATCCAATCAATCATGTTAAGGAATTCTATATGGCATGCCAAGAAGTGGCTTACAGTGATAACTATCTCTTGCGTTTATTCCCCAAAAGCTTGGGAGGAACAGCTGTTGAGTGGTTCTATAAAATACCCAGTGGGACCATCACAACCTTTGCTGAACTCTCTAAGAAGTTCATCAACCACTATGCCCACAATGTTGAGAATTAGTTGACCTTGTTAGATCTCTGCAACTCAAAACAGAAAGATGGAGAAAGCCTAGCAGAATACTTGCAACGATGGCAGAACCTTACCACCAGGTTATCATACCAACCGCCAAAAAAGTATTTGACCAAAATCTTCAAACCTATCAAGATATCAAGAGCAAGGGGATAGGTATTGAAAAGGGCCTCCTAGATGAAGGCACAATCCAGCACTTCAAAAATGATGCCCAAAAACCCAACAATGATAAATCCCGTTACTGGAATCGTAACAAAAATGTTGTTACTGATGGAGCCACTGATACCAAGCATGTCCAATTTGTTGTAGCTAGTCCTTCGTCAACTCCTGCATACCAACAACAACAAGCGCCCATCCATCAGCAACCTCCTCAAGTCCATCAACAACCCATGCAACAATATCCTTCTCAGAATAATCAGCAGAATTATCAGCAGCAAGCCCATCAAGCCTATCAAGGTAACCCAAACAATCAAGTCAATGCTGCCAATGTTGCTCCCAAGCAGAACAAACCTAGAGCTCAAAATTATCCAAAGAAGACCTTCACACCACTAGGTGAACCTCTGGATGTTATCTTTCATCGGATGGCCAAGGCCAACTTAATTACATATCCACCAATTCAGCCAGTTGATGATACCACCCCCAAGCCTGATTGGTACAAAGATCATGAGTACTGTGATTATCATCGTGTCAAAGGACATACTACCCTGAAGTGTATGAGACTCAAGAACTATATCCAAGATCTCATTGATGAAAAAGAGATTCAAGTAGATACACCTGCTCAAGCCTCACCAAATGCCAATTTACAAATTTATCAGAATGTGTTCCCACAACACAATGGTGGGAAGAATCAAGCTAATACCAATCATCCCCATAATCATGGTAAAGGCAAGCAAGAAGATCACACTACTGCCTACATCAATTATGATAAATTTTTTGGATGTATAACCCAAGTTGAGCCCACAGTCAATACCATCTATGTCAGAGGAGCAGACAGTCAATGTGTTGTTACCACCCGTAGGGGTCGAATAACTGTTGCTGGTGCCTGTCCAAGGCCAGTACAAAATGCACACAATGCATAGTACAACCTCACAGAACATCTTGGGAATACACCAGCCCAAATATCCATCTTGGACCTTCTCCGCACTTCACCTCTCCATCAGGAGATCCTCGACCGAGCTCTCAAAGAAGGACATGTCCCCACAGACATTAACACCACCCAGTTTGAGACCCTTGTGGGACATCTTTCCACAGCTTGTGCTTTATCCTTCAAACCATCCGACATGCCAGTCGTTGCACCTGACCATACCCTTCCTCTCTGCATTGCCGTCATGGTCAGAGACTTTTCCATCAAACGGGTCTTAATAGATAATGGCTCAGCTCTAAACTTGTGTACTTTAAAATTCATTCAGCAGATTGGGTTCACCCAAGCCGATATAGCACATGAAGTGATCACTATCAAAGCCTATGATAACTTGGAGCGTACCTTAGAAGGTACCATTACTTTACCCATTCAGCTGGGCCCAGCAACACAAGATACTATTTGCCATGTTGTTGATCTTGACCTACCATTTAATATCCTCCTAGGCCGACCATGGATTCATTCCATTAAGGCTGTACCATCTACTTACCATCAGTGCATCAAATTTCCGCATCAAGGCACTGAGGTTACCATCCATGCTGACCCCTAACCCTTCGCATACTATCGTGCGATGGAAGCATCATTCCCTCACTCCACTCATTGTCCTGGAACTAACATTGGTACTTCTATTGCCAGCTCATCCCGATCCCATTGCGATCCAAAAACCATTCTCACCTCCACCCTCTCTTCCGTCAAGATCAATAACCAGGGTTGTGGTGAATATAGCCTACATGATGCATTTTTTGTAGGGGCCCTTCCGCTTGATCCACATACTCAAGGGCGCCCAGATCACCAAAGCAAGCCTATTGAAGAGCATCATGAAATCAAGCAAATCGGATCTATGACTTTTGAATCCCATGGCAACATAAACAGTCAAGAGATGGATCCTGACATAAATAGGTGGTTGTATAAAGATCCCCCATCCCCTGACACTCAACTTCTTGGCTATTTCAAAGATAAATATCCAAAATAATATAAGTATGCCACTGAACAATGGCACTATCAAGGCGGTGGTCTAGGGCCACAAGAAGGTGGCAACCAATATCCCATCACACCATTAAAGAATCCTGAACATCAGGGTCTTGGTTTTAATACCCCTCGCCTGCGTATACAAGGGCCCAATACCGCAACTGGGGGCACCAACATGACTAGCGTTCCCCTCTTAAATAGCCAGGATGACCTCATAACGATCGAAGACATCCCTGAAGAGAAAGAAATCAGATCCTATGATGATATCTTTGACGATGACACCCTCCTGGGGACTTCTGTCCTCCGACAACTCGCCATAAATCTCATAGAACTTCCCCTCACCCACCCTGAACTCATAGACTGGGACCAACCAAGCATTACACACATCGATGAGTTCCAAAGCATGGAAGCACTCCTAGAATTCATGGGGGCACCAGGCCCATAATCAGTTCAAGATTCAGAATCATCTCACATCTACAAGCTTGACCCAGAGGGATACTTTGGGGAAGAGGTAAGCTTTGGCTGCAAAAGAGAAATAGAAAGAGTAAAACATGAGTCCTTATGTGAAAACCCTTCTAGGGCACATTCTGATTCCAAAAAAGTAAAAATAAAGAGCATATCTTCTAGTGAAAACTTGGCAATTCAAGCGCTAGAAGATGAAGACTTGCCTCTTCCTCCCATCCAGGATTACAGACCTGAGCAATCACCTATCATCATAGAAGAAACCAAGCCAGTCAACTTAGGTACAGAGGAATGTTCGAGGATCACCTACATTGCAACCAACATGACAGAAGGTGAAGAAATGGCTTTCACTGCGCTACTTCAAGAAGCTTCTACGAACTTTGCATGGTCATATGCACACATGCCTGGGCTTGATCCTAATCTTGTCATTCATCATCTAGCAGTGGATCCTAATGTCAAGCCAGTAAAGCAAAAGCTACGCAAAATGCATCCCAAAGTAGCTCTATTGGTAAAATCCGAACTCGAAAAGCTCCTAGATGCAAAGATTATCAGAGCTATAGATTACTCAAATTGGATCTCCAACATGGTACCTGTCACAAAGCCTTCAGGAGACATCAGAATATGCACAAATTTTAGGGACTTGAACAAGGCATGTCCTAAAGATGATTTCCCGCTACCTAACATAGACATGATTGTAGACCTTACAGCGGGCCATGAAATGTTGTCACTAATGGATGGATTTTCAGGCTACAATCAGATTCGTATAGCAGAAGTAGATCAACATAAAATAGCATTCACTACTCCATGGGGCACCTTTTGCTACAACATGATGCCATTCGGGTTAAAGAATGCAGGAGCCACATATCAGAGAGTGATGACAGCAATCTTCCATGACATGATCCACAAGATCCTAGAGGACTATGTGGATGATATTCTTGCAAAATCAAAGACACGCCATGGACACCTTGACATTCTTGAGAGTGTGTTTGATCGCCTGCAGCACTATGGGTTACGGCTCAATCCAAAGAAATGTGTCTTTGGTGTTACATCTGGAAAGCTCCTAGGTTTCATAGTATCGCGACGAGGCATAGAGATAGACCCCAAGAAGGTCAAAGAAATAATAGAGATGTCTCCACCAAGAACACTCAAATAGCTTAGAAGCCTACAAGGAAAGCTTCAATCAGTGCGTCGGTTCATTTCCCAGTTAGCAGACAAGTGCCAACCTTTTACGCATCTCCTATGTAAAGACACAAGCTTCAAATGGGATCCCATATGTCAAAGAAGCTTTGATAAGCTCAAGGAGTATCTTGCCAATTCTCCAATCCTAGTACCACCAATTCTAGGATGCCCTCTCATACTCTACATCTCGGCAACCACTACAGCACTAGGGGCACTCTTAGCTCAGCATGATGATGACAACAAGGAGAGAGCCATCTATTACATCAGTCGAACTCTTGTCGGATATGAGCTTAATTATTCACCTATGGAAAAAGCATGCCTTGCAGTGGTCTTTGCCACTCAAAAGCTTAGACATTACATGCTCAGTCACACAATCAAGCTCATTTCAAAGGTGGACCCCCTCAAATATCTACTATCAAAGACAACTCTCACAGGCTGTATGCCAAAATGGGTCATGATACTCAGCGAGTTTGACATCCAGTATATTGATCGCAAAGCAATCAAAGGGCAAGTCATTGCCGATCAGCTAGCAGAAGCACCACTGGTGGATGCCTATCCACTAATCATGGAATTCCCTGATGAACACTTATGTGTGATCGAAGAACAACCCATGTGGAAACTATACTTTGATGGCTCCTACACATCACATGGATCAGGGGTAGGAATCCTATTCGTCACACCTCAAGGTGACTACATTCCAAAATCATTCAAATTGCGATTCCCATGTACCAACAACATTGCAGAATATGAGGCACTCATCTCAGGTCTCAGAACAGCCATTCAGTGGAATATCACAGAATTACAAGTGTTTGGAGATTCACAGCTGATTATCAAACAAGTCCTAGATGAATATCAGACAAAGGATGACAAGTTGCTACCTTACAAAGAGCTGGTGGACAAACTAAAAGAGCATTTCCTACATCTATAGTTCACACAGATCCCAAGACTTCAGAACAAAGCAGCAGACGCAATGGCAACCATTGGATCCTTGTTAGAAATCCCACGCAATGCATCACAGTATGAATTCCTAGTCGAGCAGCTACATACGCCAGCTTATGAGAACGCCGATGCAGAAATGGTGTGTGTCTTGGTTGGTCCTCAGTCCCCATGGTACCACGACATCCACGCATATCTAAAGAATGGTATCATATTTCCTCATCTCACCAATAACCAATGCCAAAACCTTATTCGTAGAGCTTCCCGCTACACTCTTGTAGCCAACACCCTTTATCGTCGCAGGTATCACAATATCCTCTCTAGGTGTTTAGATTCGAACGAGGCCATCCTGGCTTTACAAGAGGTTCACGCTGGAATTTACGGTGCCCACACGAGTGGCATGGTTCTAGCTAAGCAGTTGCTTCGAGTTGGGTATTATTGGCCAACCATGGAACATGATGCTTGTGAATTTGTCAGAAAATGTTTACCATGTCAGCAGCATGCAAATCTGATTCATGCACCAGTACAAGACTTGCAGCCCATTGCGCCACCTTGGCCATTTTCATGTTGGGGCTTTGACCTTGTCGGCTTAATCACTCCCCTTTCCTCAGATGGACACAAGTACATAATAACTGCCATAGAATACTTCACCAAATGGGTTGAAGCGATTCTGCTCACCCTAACTACTGGCATCCAAATATCCAAGTTCATCCTTTACCACATCATCTGCCGCTTTGGCATACCATCTACCATTTTCACAGACCATGGCACACCTTTTGAAAACTAGCATGTGGACGATTTGTGTGCCAGACTCCACATCCATCACCATTTCTCCAGTCCATATTTCCCTTAAGGAAATGGCCAAGCTGAGGCAACCAACAAAACTATCTTGAAAATCCTCAAGAAGGTTGTCAATGATTCTGATCGTGACTGGCACCTCCAAATCAATCCTGCCCTTTGGGCCTACCGCACTTCCTATCGCACTCCCACAGGCACCACCCCATATTCCCTTGTATATGGTGCTGAAGCCATTCTGCTGATCGAGGTCGAGCTCCCATCATTGCGAGTCTCCATGAAGAACTACACCACTAATGAAGATTATCGTGTAGCCCGTCTCACACAGCTAGACCTATTAGATGAAAAGAGACAGCAAGCATATGATCACCTGGTTGCATACCAGAATTGACTCAAAAGGAGTTATAACAAGAAGGTCCATCCTAGACAGTTCCAGGTCGGTGACATGGTTCTCAAAGAAAATCAGAAGGTCCAAGCAAATCGTGAAAAGAAAGGCAAGTTTGAGCCTACTTGGCTGGGCCCCTATGTGGTCACCTCATGCTTCGGCTCCGGAGCTTATCAGCTATCTACACCAGAAGGAGAGCCTTTGAATGATCCAATCAACATCATACATCTGAAGAGGTTCTATGCCTGAACCAGATCCTACATATTCAAAAAATCCATAAAAATTGGAAAAAAGCAGCAAAATACAAAAAAATCAAAAAATCAAAAAAAGCAAAAAAAAAAGAGAAAAAAAAAAGAAAAGAAAATAATCGTCCAATGGTGAAAACTTGGCAATTCAGGTGCCTTGGACAAGTATGTTGGTGAAAACCTGGCAAACAGGCACCATACATAATGGACCGAGTCATTATCTATCAAACTCCCATCCCCCATCCCACCATCTCAGTCCTTTTTCTCCCATCCCCATCCCCATCCACCATCCCCCAGCATTCCTTTCTCCATCAACCTTCAGCAACACCACCATTCCTCTTACACATATCTTGTACCATATCTTGCACATAGCTTGTACCATATCTTGCACATCTCTTGTACCATGTCTTGTATCCACTCTTGTATATCTTGTACACTCCCCTGTGTAGCGCAATCCTTCCTGTATATCCTGTATAGCGAGATCTTCCTATCCCCAATCCTGAGCTTTTGTACCTATTCATTGTATATGTTTTCCCGTCCGTTGTACATCAGTCCTTGTCAGTCCTGCAGCAGCATTTTATCAGAACACTTTGTCCTACCTAGCCTTGTACTTCAACAACATCAATTGTCGACTATTCTTGATCACTGTGATTATTCTTTGACTTCATCATTTGCCAGTGAACAACACCACTCATTCTCTCATCAATCAGTGGGTCCTTGAGGATGTATCCTTCCTCCTATCCGATCTAATCTTCCCCCCATCAAATCAGTCAAATCAAATCTCTCTCCTTGGCAAAGGATGTCTTTTTGGAGTTATCATTTTGACCTTGGATTTTGTCCTTTGGGTCTTGTTAATCTTTTACAACTTCTCATTGTTCTCTACTCAACGTCACCACGATCCTTTATATCATGGTGTGCTGCGAATGAGGATAATCTGGGGCCAGGTCTTTTGATCTTTTGCTTCTGCCTGTGAGTCAGTTGTGTGTTTGTGGTTTCTTCAGCATCATTTCCACCATGCCTCCTTCGGGTTTCATGTGTGATGCTGGGGCAACCCTGCATGTCTTTTTAGCGTCAGTCCTCTGCAACGCTGGTGACAAGGCCTTGTGATCCCAGTATCCTTGGTAGGTCTCTTGCATTGCTATATTAAACTAGGTTGTGCTCTCCATATTTGCAATTGGAGCTTCCCCATCTCCCCTGCATCCTGCATCATATAGATTAATCTTGCATCCTCATATAGCTGCATCCTGCATTTTGCATTCCCTCTCATCTTGCATTCGCCCATCTTTGCTCTTGGACGCTTGGTAATTTATCTCCCCTTCTTCCTAGACCCTTCCTTCTTTGTTTCCTTTCGAGAAAATTCCACAACGTTTACTCCTTGCGTTATTTTCTCAAGGGGGCACACCCCTTATTCTTCCAAATTCTAGCATTGGACATCTTATTTTCTTGTCTTTGACGCCATGCCACTTGCGGCATCGCATCAAAGAGGGGCAAAATGTAGACACCTAAAAATCCTTTAGAAAATAAAGTATTTTTATTTTCTGAAAAATCCCCGATGACATCATCATTTATTAATTAATTATTTATTTAATTAATTAATTTATTTTTATGTCATTAAATCCTTTTTTCTTAATTAAAAATATTTAATTAAGAAATCCCTTCCAAAAATGTTTAAATCTTATTTAAACATTATCTCCTTATTTATTAATTATTTTAATTAATAAATTGACCAAAAATCCCAAAATAAATAATTTATTTATTTTTTACCCAAAAGTTGGCCATTTTTCCTTAGACCACTAACCTCTTCCAAAATCTTCTAATTCCTTCTTAATCTCGATTAAAAAGCTAATCCCATCTTTTCTAACCCTAATCCCAAGGCCAAATATTTAATTAAGATTAAATATTTAAATTTCATATTTATTGAAAATATTTCAATAAATATTCCCAAAACTTAAGCTTTTGGAATGAATAAGCTTTTATTCCATAAAACTAAGGAGAAATCTAGACTCTTCTAGAATCTTCTCAAATCCAACCTCTTCACCCATCCTAATCCTATTTTGTCCTAATCTAATCCTAATCCTACCCTTAAAGCTTTGTGCAATCCTAACCAAGCTTAAGACTTTCCTAAACCAAAGCAAAGTCTTCCCTTCCAAATATCTCAACCATAAAGCATTTATTGCTTCCCCAAAGTCTTCAAAGCCTCTTAAAGCCCATTCATTGCTCTTACAAGCATTTATTTGGAGAGTTATGAGCTTGGAGCCCCTTTTGTTGACTCCTCTTTTCCCTTCCCTTCATCCACTCACCTTGTGACATGTGTCACCTCCTGATTGGCTGAGAACTAGCACAATCCATGTGCTTCCCTTTGAATGAATCTTGGCCTCTCTTAAGGATTTCAATCCTGGCCATTCATTCCTCCTACCCCAAGCCTTTAGAAATCCTATAAATACCCATCCTTTCAAGAGCAAATCAATCCACTTTTCATTCTCAAGCAATAGCAAACTTATAATGCCATTTTCATTCTAGACTTAGCATAAATCATCTTAATTAGTTTATTTTCAAAGTATTTTAGCTCATCATAGCTTAGTAATAATGGATTAACATAGCTTTTCTTATTGTTTTGCATAGCATAGCATCATATCACATCTCTAATTTGGTCTAAAATCAATCTTAGATTCCTCATCATGTAGCTTAAATCTCCATTAAAGCATAGCTTGAGTTCTTGAGGCCTTAGGGGCAAATCAGGTGTTCCATACCTGTTTTGTGCCAATTTTGGGGTTTTCATGAGCTTCAAATCATCCTAAATGCATTAGAGCATACTCCAAATGCTTAGAGAGCACATCCACATCCCTCTAATCTGAGCAAATCAAACAGTGCATGGGTGCAAACTGTTTCTAGCTCAATCTGAGGTGGCTTTGCTTAAAGCTCTTTGTTTTTGTTTTGATTGTATGCTAGACTAAACTCTTAACGTTTGATTGATTTGAGCCTTTCAAAACAGATAACAGGTACCCTCGAAAGCCTTGCTCACAATAAGAAGACTATAAATAAGAATATTAATGTGGGAATGTAAGAAAAGACTATTCATCCCTCCTAAAAACCTCACAAATTAGAAGGAAGTTGCAAGATAGATTAAAAATGGAAGGCAAAGAGCCTTGGATTCCTCCTCAAATTTTTTTAAATGAAATTCCTCTTCTAGAATATGGGAGGCCTCAATATCCCTCAAAAATAACTTAGACTCTCTAAACTTATCTCTTTGAAAATAAGATTGATATTCTCTTACTCCAAGAAGTCAAAATGACTAAAGATACTTGTCAATCCATTACTAATTTCTTATGGTCGGGTGTGAGGTTTCTCATCAATGATGCCAATAGTATCTTGGGTAGTGTTGTTACTATTTGTATCTCCAAAATTTTATTAAGGTCCCTCCTCTCCCTCTCTACATATAGCTTGGTTTTTGAATTATCCAACATGTAAGGCTCTTAGTTGTTGGTCAACTTATATAATCCTAACTCTTGTAACACCCAAAAATTTGTTTGGGATGCCATTTGTTTAAAACTATTGATTGATTATGATTTCAACTAGATGATGGTTGGTGACTTAAATATGCCCCTGTTTCCTTTTAAGAATCTAAGAGGTTTTGTGGAAACACTTAAAAAATGGTCAATCTATAAAATTTCATTAAAAAGATGATCCTAATGGGCATTGACTTGTTAGGCCAACCTTTCACTAGGTCCAACTACAAGAAAGGTACAAATTTTATCCAATTCAAGTTGGACCATATTCTAGTTTCATCTAATTGGTGCATTAGCTACAAACCCACTTCAATGCATTAAGAATGACTATTTCAAACCATAACCCTCTAATGATATTTTTCCCTAATAAACTTAAGAGGGGAGAATTGCTTTTGTTATGAAATCATGTGGTCTACCTACCCTAACTTTAGAAACTCTATTCTAAATTAGTGGATCACCCCCTTCAAGGGTATCACTATGTATAGGATGTCTAACAAATTGAACCTCATAAAGGAATAACTTAAAAGATGGAATGAGTTCACCTTTGGTGATATATTTATGGGGAAGAAAGAGATCTAAACATTAAGCTAACCAACATCCAATTGCAAATTACCAATTTGGAGATCATGCTAAGGTGACACACATTGGGGAGAATGTCTTGAGGGTAAAAAGGAAAGAGAAGTTAAAAAGAGAATAATTTTCTAGAAGCTCTAAGCCTAGGGTCCAATGGCTGAAGGAGGGAGACATTAACTCTACCTTATTCCACAAATCATCTATCAGTATGAAGAATATTCAATTGCTCAAGATGAAAATGATTAAATAATCATGGATGACACAAAGCTGGGTACAATGGCATCTAATTATTTTTACCATGCCTACATAGAGAATGACATGGTATATGACCCTATTTTAGAGGATCATCTTTAAACTACTTACCTATAACTCTATATGTGTACCATAAAACACAACTATTGGCCTCAATCAATAATGAGAAGGTTAGTGTTGGTACCTTTTCTATGGGTGGCTTTAAATACCCATGATAGAATGGCTTCCTCCAAACCTTCTTTTAGGAATTTTAGGATATTGCAGGGTATGACATTACTCTAGCTACTAAGGATTTCTTTTGCACCAGCAAAATTTTAGAGAATCTTATCAATTATTTTATTTCTTAATGTTGATGAATGTTGATCTATCAATACTCTCAAATGTCAAAACAATTAGTTTATGCAATATAGTCTACAAGATGTTCTTTGAAGTCTTGGTGAATAGAATCAAGTCTATGCTTGGTATCCTTATTAATGTGAACCAAAAAAGATGTACAACCTGGGTTGGAAAATCTTAAATGTAGCTTTCACTAGTCATGAAATATCACACTCTACGAATAGGAGTCACCTCCTTGACATAACCCATCTATGATTGAATCAACTCGTCTCACAGTCTCCTTATTAGGGAACTTTGGAAGCAAATACCTCATAATTTTTATTGGATCCTCTTAAGAGAAAAGAACAATTGAATCTTTAGGGAGGAAAAAATGACACCAAAGGAGGGGTTTTGTATCTTCTCCAAGTCCCTACAAGATAACATCAATGTTTCCCACTATACATCCTCAGCTTACCCCCCACCCCTTGACATTATATAAGGGTATCATTATCAAATTCTTCAATTGTAATAATTTTCAATAGAAATTACCTAAATAGACATCTTTATTACTCAATCATCAATTTAACCTTCTTTAATTATGCTACAAAACCTCTTTTGAACTCACCTTTTTTTTTCCTTTTTGATAGCTATGTAATGTCATGTATTAAATAAGATTATTGTGTCATTATTTATTTATTAAATAGAACCTTTAAATACATTTCTTCTTTTCATTTGATAACTACAAAATGATGAAATGGTTCACCACATTATACACCTTTTAGATCTAATCCATTATATTAATGTAGAGCTACCTTATCCCATGCTATTGAATCAAGAGATAATTGAACCAATAATATGAAGGAGTAAAAATGATAATGGCTGTATCAAACTCCTTATTTATGAAATATTAGAAGCCCCACAATGATTAGATTAATTTTTGCATCAATTTCAACATTATTACATTATATACTCAAATTTGTTATCATATATCCTAATATTGGATAAGTTTATGGTCAACATGCTATCTAACTTAATTAAACAAGATAATTAACTTTCACATCCCAAAATAGAAAATAAACAATTGAAATTGTATACATGTGCTGACAAATACATGGAACATAAAAGTTTCACCTAAAAATAGACACTCTCTTGATTTCTAGAATGCATTCAATTTTAACAAATTTCCAATATAACGTTACAAGAATTCCACCAAACTCATATTCACTATCGCAACCAAATTATATGCAAAGAGTAAAGACATCAAATTTCCAAATATATAAAAAGATAGAAAAAAAAAAAAAGAAAGAAAGAAAGATTGTGATCTAGAACGACCAATCACTAAAATGACATATATGGTTGCCCAAATATACTACAAAGTGTTGTAAAAATGTAAAATCCAAGACCTCAAGGAAAGTGGATCATTGTATTCCTCAAGGAAGATAAGATGTGTTGACACAACATGAACAATTGTTGTATTCAAAGGCATTCATCTAGACATACCCTAGCTTTCCAATCCCAACTTAATATTCTAAATCTGTTTAATTTATTATTATAAAATAAGTAACGAGCATCATATCTATGTAAGGAAACATTCCATTTGAGGATGATATTATGGATTTAAAGGCATTTATCTAGACATACCCTAGCTTTCCAATCCCAATTTTATATTCTAAATCTGTTTAATTTATCACTATAATATAATTAACGAGCATCATATCTATGGAAGGAAACATTCCATTTGAGGATGATATTATGGAATTAAATGAATGATTAAACGACACTGTAAGTCACATTTAGGACATATTTGTCAATGCCAGACAAGATTAAGCAAAAAATGGACACAGATGGAACCAGAAAAAACTCCAAGTGCAACCATAATACCAAAAACTCATTGGGTCCTATAGAATGATATCTCAAACAATTATCACAAACAGTATCTCAAAAGTAACATGACGAGCTAAGCTAAAGACCAATTCATAATACTTCCACAAACTGGAACGTACCATATTCTGTCGGTCTAATAATTGTTAGTAAGACCAAATTTGCATATAATCTCTGTGAAGCACAAATATTGGTGGTACACTCAGATAATTGGTGTTTGATGCAAACTTTTTGACGTTTTTCATTTGTCCGAGCTCTGGTACGTCGAGACCAAAGCATTGAGTGCACTGCTCAAATTGTCAATGATTTGAAACCCTAATTTGTCTTGCGCTGTGTGGAACCCACAAAAACTGCATTTCTTCCACTGCTCGAGGAAGGTTAATGGCTGGCATCCCATGACAAAGTTGGTATAAGCCAAATTCTACACGGAGATTCTCAGCAATACTGCCCGGCGGATTGTATGGAAGCGTAAACTTAGAACAGATTACATCCTTGTCGGATCACATGAATGGATTAGAAGTGGAATGGTTGTTTAAGGTCTTGTAGTAAGGATTTAGCTGTTAAAAAAGTTCTTTAATGTTTAAGTATATTCGAGTTCGAGTAGTTGATTGTGGACAAAGTTCTTGCACTTCGTCATTGTGGGCTTCATCTAGATTTATGATATTTTAAGCGAATTGTTCATGGAAATGGAGGGTGGGTTCTTAAGACCTCTTATTTGTAATATATGGTTCTTATGACTTCACGCTATATGTCAAAATATTTGAAGAATAAATAAAATAAAGAACACAAGTTGTGTAGCACTAGATCCTTCATGCAATTGAGAATTGATATCTTTACAATGCATTTCCCTAAACAAGTTCCCTTATGGCACATCCTTTGCTAATGAACAATACCCACAACTAAATAATTTGTCAATATATGTAGGTGGTTCATCATCGATTTCTCTTCTAATAATTTCTCATACCAATGATCCAAATAGACATCTTTAATGCTCAATTGTCCATTACTCAAGTTTATCTCTACCATTAAACCTTTTATTGAATCAACAATATTTGTGATGTTTATGGCTATATGATGTAACATGATATTAAATATGATCATTGTGTCGTGTCTTATTTAGTTGTTATAGCACATTTAAATATAATTATTCTCTTCATTGAATAGCTAAAAAGTGATAAAATGCCCCTACATGCTATCATCCTTTTGAACTAATCCATTATATTGGTTGCACCATTAAACCTTGATAAATTATCACAATTGAACCTGATTTCAAATAACTTCAAAATTAATATTTGAGGGATGTTGACTAGGTTTCACCACATGGCCTAATCCCATTTAGAAATGTACTAGTAATAGTGATAAGTTTGAACTAGAAGGAAGTATTATAGTAGTCGCCTCCTGCTTTCTAAGGTGACAATCATTTAATATGCCAAAAAGGTTGAGTCTAGTGTTATGACAATGTATTCACAATTTATACTCAAATGGGTAAGTGCACAAAGATGGGGGACCAAAAAGGGATATAAATTGTCACTTTTTTTTTAAATTAGCAAACTCTGAACTTCAACGAGAAAATCATGATATTTACACTCAATTTGAAGATGCAACAAGAATAAGAGTTGTAGTACTCTCAATCTAGTTTATAAATTACTATTTTTTTTTGCAATTGGTTGAGATTAAGGGCCTTAGAATGGGGGAGCACACAAAGTGGTCCTATTTTTTGTGAAAATACATAACATAACATTTGGTGTGCTCCCCCTAAAATGTCATTTGAATTTTTTAAATCACTATGGTGAGAATTTAGCTAACACCATGTAGTTTATCCCATAATTTTTGGCTTTTTTATGAGAGTATGACTTTTTACGATTTTTTTTATTAATAGGCCTTTCCATTAAAGTTTATAATAAAAATATACTATTCACAAAAAAAAGTTTGGGGGATATGAAATCACCCCATGAGTTTTAGACGAGCCTAGCTCGAATACCAATAGAAACAAAAAATACATGGGCAGAGCCTAGAAACTAGGGTTGCATTACATGGCTAGAGAAGTGTCGACTAGGGGAGGATCAGGATCATCTATTTTATCCCATACATCAGCGGAGTCTAGATTAGGGTCCAAGAGGGACCCACCATCTTTAGCTTTTTCTTCTTCCTTTGTATCTTTCTCAATTGGAGAAATAGCTAGAGCCATCCGCAAGAGCCACTTGGAAGAAGTGGCCCATCTAGAATCATCGTCGCCATCCAGCCACCCATAGCAACTCAGAGTGGCAAGAGAAACACTGTTAGTTGTTCAAGCTTGGAAAGAACCACCACGGAGTGGAGAAGTTGAGCAGTGCCTCCAAAAATCTCTACCCCTGCCAAAGTGGCAGCAAGGGGCCTAGGAACGCAATGTCTAAGAGTGGAGGATGGAGGAACTATGGCCATGATGGTGCCCACATGGTGGAGATCAGTCATCGAAAACAAAAATATCTAGTGTAACTCTAGCAACCGTAAAAGGGGCACTTCCCCAGTGGTGAAGTAACTTCTGTAAGTGAGTGACCTCAACAGCCACTTTATTGGCTTGCACCTGAATTTGCAGCATAACACTATTACATATACATGTTTTAGTGTACATTGAAACATTTATATCAAGAAAGCTATGAGTAAACAAGACAACATTTCTATCCTTCCAAAGAGTGAAGAGGATTTCCATCTTGAAAGCATGCCATATTTGCAAAATCATAAAGGGAAGCCTAGGAGAATCTCCCAATAGGACCATATGTCAAGAGAAGATTTCAGACCTAAATAGATGAAAAATATCATGAATATAAATCCAGTATTTGTGGGCTCTTCTACAATACTAGAAGATATGAATGAAAGTCTCAAGTTTCCCACAAAAAGGACACCAAGAATCTGGCACACCCAGATGTCAAAGCCTAGATTCCAAGGGTAAGCCTTGAAAAATAATACACCATGTGAAGTGAGCCACCTTGGGTTCCATGATAGCATACCAAACCATGAGAAATTTGAGTCACAAAGATTTTGAGAAGACTATAAATGCCATCATTAGTTAAGGATGAATACCATAGGCAGGTTGGGAACTAGCCACTAGTAACCCATCTTTGGCTTGTAGTTGCAAAATGAAGTACATGGAAACCATCCCCAGTCTTTCCACCATGGTTTGACAAAATGGATGCCAAGTTTGTGCAGCATATTCAAACCTTACCAAGACTACCAAGTCAAAAGTCCATCGATCTAGGTGAGAAATTTGAAAGTAGGCTTGCAAATATTCCTAGGAATAAAGATTCATAGTAGCATGAGAAAAAAAAATATCACGGAATGTGAATGCCATGTTTATGAAAATATAGAGCACAAATCCATGGGATTTTAGCCAAAGAAAAACCCTATGGCTGAATTAATGGAGACCACCAAATGTTATGGTGGTTAAATGAGAGGTCGTCATGAAAATTGGGCCCATCCTAGTGAAGGGATGGTTTGAGAGCCTCCCAAGCATGCCATATACTTTCGGCAAAAAAATTACCTTAGATCTAAACTACTTCTCTCATAACTAGAAGGCTTTGAAAACTAATCCCCTTTCTAGACGGATTTGTGAACAAGATACCCCGACAAAATATAATGCTTGAGAAGAATCTTCCAGAATTCATTTCCAAAAATGGCTCTGATAACCCATTTAGCACACAAGGCCAAGCCTTTCTTCTGGGTATAAATAAGACCTAAGCCACCAAATTCCCTGGGGAGACAACAATACTCCCAGGAAAATCTATGAGATCCATGGTGATCATCTCTAGAGGCCCATAAAAAATCACATAGGATATTTTCAATCTTACTATAAGAGCCTTTCAAAGGATCCCAACATGAAGAATAATACACATGAGTAGCAACTAGGACTTTAGAGAAAATTTGGAATTTACCAGCCAAGGACAATGACTTGATAATCCAGTAGTCCATTTTTTTTCTCTATCCAAGAAGAACCACATTCCAAAGGTCCACAAGAAAGCCTTGAAATGAAAAAGGAATGCCCAGAAAGTAGAATATTTCCTAGTGTTGGATCCACTTCCACCCATATTGAAGAATCCAAGGTGAAGCTAAAAGAAAGGATTGCCTGTAACATTGGGTTTTATACCACTGGATGGAAAACCCAGAAGCTTGATAGAAAGTGTCAATACATTAAAGGGATGCTTGAAAATTTTCCCCATTCTCAATAAAAGTGAGGAAAGAATCATTTGCAAAATGGTCATTGACAAGTTGAGAAGGTGACTCATGAAGGGAAACTCCCCTAACAAGACCATAAGGGATAGAAAAGGAAAGAATATATTGTTAATACAAGTCTGATTATTGAGAGGGGAGGGGTGATTTAGTAGTCAACAAATTCTCTAATTTCAAACTCTTTAAACTTTATGCACCAAATCATCCAATAGAAAATATAAATAGAAACTTTCAAAGTATGCATCCACAAATAATCAATCACACAATGAAGACACCATATTTTTCTCATGGAAACCCAAATGGGAAAAACCATGGTGGGAGTTGGTATGCACTAAATATGTACTCTTCTAGAATATGTCCTGTGAGGAGCTTACCTTGTTAAAGGTTTACAAAAGCATTGTTAGGTGCTACCTGGTTAAGGGATTTTCCTATAGATCTGTTAGGATCTTTTCCCTATTAGGAGTAGCCTTGTTAGAGGACTTTAAACATTCATTACTAATGCAACCTTGTTAGAGGATTTACAACAAAAATCAGTTAGGATCCACCCTATTAAGGGATTTTACTATTACAATGGTTAGAAAGAAACAGATAAAATGATCTATGAAATTGCACTACCTATACATGTTCATATCCTATTAAGTTATAAAACTCTTCTCCACACACTATAATCTTCTCTGGCATGATCGCACTTGATTCCTTCACTTTCTTTGTCATCAAATCCTTACGGAACTCGCAATCAGAAAATAACTTATTTTACAACTTTCCAATATCTAGATTTTCTTCCACCATCTTAAAATAAACCCTAGATCTAAGATATGAATGATCCAGATCAAATTAGGTAAGATACAATGTATCTAACAACTCATAAACTATTTTTCTCTGACAGTGTCAGCTTCCATATGGATTTCACCTTGGAAATTGAACCAGCTTCAAAAAAATTGTTTGACCAAAAGAAACTTCTTGAAGAATTCACCTTAAAGACATACCTTGGGTAATGTGATGTCAAACACTTTCTACAAATCATGGAACTTCCTTACTAATTCACTAAAAACATCATCGATCCCATTTCTACTTCAAATGTCTTCACCGATACACAAATCTTCATTACCTATTCAAGAACTTTGTCTTGATTACCTATTCATTATTTTAATACCACTTCCAGTCTATTATTCCATCTTCACTAGTCAAAAATATGATTCATGATCCTCAACATAGTATCTATATATTATTATTAATCATATCCTATGACCTCTTTATCAAACACTTAACCAATTTGAGATAACTTTCAAATCACTTACTAACTATTTTAGCAATTACCCGGTTTGATTTCATTCACACATAACCAACTCAATATTTCATATCAAAAGTCATGGTTACAAACTTAACATCACAACACATAATATATTCTTCTATTAGAATAGAAACTTTAGAAACATACTGCAACTCATGATTTACTCATACAATATATCTAGTAACATACTAAAAACACCTAGTCAATCAATTGACATCAATGAAAACCTAATAACTGATTCACCTGTCATTAAATATGTACCAATCTTTATCAATGCAACACTTGTTATCACTACTTTAGTTATGATAACAATTTATGCCTTTGGCATTGATGGCAACACTCTTATCTTCTCCTCTTAACTTCTGAGTTCTTCTTGGCATCATTATGTCTCTCTCATGACAATCCTCTTACTAACTTTTGCAAAAAATTTATACTTTTATCTATACCTCTGATCATATGTCTTCTCACTCTTTCATATTGATTCATCACCTACATATACTCCTCATTTCATCTCATCCTAATATTCCCCCTTTATAATGCATATTCTCCCCCTTTGACAACAATGCCAGATTTTTGTAATCATTCAATCATCTTTGGTCATGCTTGATTGTTCTTTGCTTGTTCTTTCTTCATTACTACGTCACAACATCATATTGAGACTTCTCCCCCTATGGATTATTCCACCTCTACATCAATCCATACACATGATATTCTGATAAACACATATGAATTGATGCAATCATCACATCCTCCCCCTTTGACAACAATGCCAGAGTTTTCTAATCATTCAATCATCATCGATCATGCTTGACTGTGCTTTGATTGTTCTTTCTTCATCACTACATCACATCATCATATTGAGACTTCTCCCCCTATGGATTAGTCCACCTTTACATCAATCCATACACATGATATTCTGATAAACACATATGAACTGATGCAATCATCACCATCCTCTAATTAATTTCTAATAGGGGAATAACCCCTAATCTACCTTTGAGATACAAAAAGGTATCCTTTGGTAATGACTTGGTGAATATATCAGCAACTTGTTCTTTAGTAGGCACATAGTCAAGTCTTACCTCATTCTCATGTGCCTTTTCTTTTTGAAAATGATATTTTATTTCAATGTGCTTTGTCTTTGAGTGCATCACTAGATTCTTTGAAATGTTTATTACACTAGTTTTATCACAATAGATAACAACTAGTTTTATGACCTTCTCATGAAATCTCTCAAGAATATGTTTTATCCATATCACTTGTTGACTATTGATAGAAGCAACAACATACTCTTCCTCTGCATTAGATTGAGAAATACAATTATTCTTTTACTAGTCTAGGAGACTAATCTTTCACCAAGAAAGAATGCTCCACCACTTGTGTTCTTTCTATCATAAACATTTCCTGCCTAATCTACATCAGTAAACACATTCAAAGAAAAATCTCCATCCTTACCATACCATAGGCCATAATCTTCAGTCCCCTTGAGATATTTAAAGATCCTCTTCACTGCAACCATATGTGAGTCCTTTGAATTTGAGGAAAACCTTGCAACAATATGAACAACATGTGCAATATACAATCTTATATGAACAACATACTACAACTTACTGATCATGGATCTATATAGAGTTACATTTACTTCTTTTGATTTATCCTCCTTAGATAGTTTGCAACCTCTGACCATAGGTGTTCCCACTATTTTTGAGTCATCCATACCAAAACAATTTAGAATTTCCTTCACATATTGAATTAACTGATGTATATCTCTTTCTTCATCTGATGCACTTAATACCAATAAAGAATTTAAATCTCCTATCATTGACATTTAAAATCCTTCCTTATTGATTCTACAAATGACCTACTCAATGCTTCATTTCCACCAAATATTATGTCATCAACAAAAAATTTAGTAATCAATATCTGGTCTTCACTTTCAGATTTTAGATATACATTATTATTGTCACTAGTTCTTGTGAAACCAATCTCAATAAGATATGCATGTATCCTTTCATACCATGCTCTTGGAGCTTGTTTTATTCTATACAATTATTTATGCAATTTCCATACCGTGTCTTTACCTTTTTCCAATAGCAAAAATTTTAGGTTGTTTAATGTATACTTCTTCTAACACACCATTCAAAAAAGAAGATTTTACATCCATTTGATAGACCTTAAAACCTTTATAAGTAGCATATACCAAAAGTATCATTACACCATCAAGTATAGCAACAGGTGCAAAGGTCTCACCATATTCCAATCCTTCTTCTTATGCATACCCTTTGTAAACTATCCTTGCCTTGTTTTTAATTACTTCTCCTTTCTCATTCAGATTATTCCTAAAGATCCATTTAGTACCTATAACATTCTTTTCAGTAGGCCTAGGTACTAAAGTCCATATTTTATTTTTTTCTATTTGATCTAATTCCTCTTTCATAGCCTTAACCCAATCATTATCTTCCAAAGAATCTTTAATAATTTTAGGTTCCAATTTAGATAGTAAACAAATACTTTTCCTTACCTTACTCCTTTTCATCACTCCAACATTTTTATCTCCAATAATTTGATCTTGAGAGTGATTAAGTTTCACATACCTTGGGAGTACCAGTTCTTTTCTTTGGTTACCTTCATCACCATTCATCGATTGTGCATCATTATCCAATTGTGGATCATTCACCACTTCATTTATCTATGGTACTATATCTGGCTCCATCATTTGAACATAGACAAAGATGTCATAGTCTTCTAGTTCCTTCTTTCTATCTTCCTCATTTTTCTCAGAAAATTCATCAATTCTAACATTTTCACTTTCAACCATCTTATTGGTATGCTTGTTCAAACACTTATAAGCTTTACTTCTAGTATAATATCCTATAAATATCCCTTCATCACTCTTAGAATCAAATTTACCATTTTCTTCATCCTTCTTTATGTAACATTTACTTCTAATTTTCTTTAAATAAATGGCACTAGGAGTATGACCATACCACAACTTGTAAGGTTTTTTTTTTGTACCATTTTTAAGTTGTACCCAATTCAAAGTATAGACAGAAGTACTTACAACTTCTCTCCAAAAGATTTGAGCCACTCCCTTTTGTATCAAAAGTGTTCTTGCATAGTCAATTATGGATCTATTCCTTCTCTCTGCAATTCCATTTTGTTAGGGTCTCCTTGGTGCTAACATTTGTCTCTTGATTCCATGTTCTTCACAAAATGTTGTGAACTCTTGAGAAGTAAACTCGCCTCCTCTGTCAAATCTAAGACACTTAAGTTCTTTACATTATTTTTTTTCAAATCTTTTTTTATACACATTAAACATGTAGAATGCATCAAATTTATCCTTCAAAAACATGAAAGACATCATTCTTATGTAATCATCAACAAACAAGATAAATTACTTATCTCCATAGTAGCTCTGAGTTCTCATCAGTCCACACAAATCAGTGTGTAAAAGGTTAAGAATTCTCTATGATGAATAGAATTTACTAGTAAAGCTATCTAATTAGTCAACTTTCCCAATTAACATTCCTTACACATAGCATTATCAGGCTTAGCTAAAGTAGGAAAGTCTCTAACATGTCTTCTCTTACTAACCTTTACCAAATTATCAAAATTAACATGACAAAATCTTTTATGCCACAACCAATAGTCTTCAACTTTAGCAAACAAATAGTGTTTATTAGTAGAGTTCAATTGGAATTTAGGTTACCTCTAGTTTTTTCACCAATTATAATTAGATCTCCAAAGTTTCCTAAGATCTTGCAAAAACCATTACAAAATTCTAATCTGAAACCTTTTTTATTCAGCTGAGCAACACTTAACAAGTTATACTTTAATCCATCAGCCCAATAAAAATCATCACAATTAGTGTCATCATTAAGTGTTGTTGAATCTTTACCCATTACCACATATGGAGAACCATTACCAAATATGACTGCTCCTCCATTACATTCCTCCATTGAAATGAATTTTCTTTTTTCACCGCTCATGTAATGAGTACACTCATTATCTATTATCTAGTTAGTATTTCAATTCATGCTTGAAATCAATGATTTTTCCTCATTATCTCCATCTACACTAGTTGAGGGTTCTTCTTTGACTACAAAAAAGACTATCTCTTCCTCATCATCTCTTCCATTTGATTTTTTATCATTCACTCCTTCTTCTAGGTAACATGCCTTCTTTGAAGTTCCTAAATCTTTTGAGCTTATCTTTCATGTCATTGTCAGGACATCTAGATGCAGTATGACCAATTTTGTTACATGAAAAGAGTTTTAAGGGAAGTTTTCCTTTGTACTTTCCTTTTCCTCTAGACAATCTCCTTGCTAGCAGTGCCTCCAACTCTTCTTGTTCTCTTTCCTCAGAAAAGATAGAATCATAATCATTATTTCCTTCAGAACTATTAGAGACTTGTTTTCCTTTCTTTGATGAACCAATGGTTAGGGAAGATTTGAATGCAAATTCTATTCTAGGCATATAGTTATCAAAATTACTTAGCTAAAAATTAGTAAGCTTGCTAACCAAGGAATCTAGAGTCACATTTTTAGGATTAATAGACCTCAAATCTTGTATAGAAGAGACTCTAATAGCATATTGTGGTAGTAGGGTTCTCAATATTTTACTTACCACTTCATCTTCTTCAAGTTGTCCACCATCTCCTTTAATTGCAGAAACAACCTCCTTTATCCTATAGTTGTATCAAGAGCAATGTTCTCACCTTCATGCATTCTCATTTCATCATACTTTCTTCTCAAACTATCCACCTTTTCTTTCTGAACATTAACATCACTACCATAAATTGTTATTAACTTTTCCCACATGTCTTTAGCATTATCCATATCCTTGATATCTACGAACTCAGCATCAGATAGAGCACTTTCTATTTCTATCATTACAGAGTTATGCTCCAGCTATCTCTTTGTTATTTCATTCGTTAGGGTTCCAATGGGTTGGACATACTTGGTTGTGAGATGAACCAATACTTAATCTCCAATGCTTCTAGATGCATCTTCATCCTCCTTACCCATGTAGAGAAATTATCCTTAGTGAACCTAGGTGCTTCCTTCCAATACATCTTCGTATCTTTTCCCTCAAACTATTAAGCTTTCTCAGTAGGGGAACTCGGCTCTAATAGAAATTGTTAATAAATATCTTATTACTGAAAGGGGAGAGGTGAATCAGTAATAAAAAAATTCTCTAATTTCAAACTCTTTAAACTTTATGCACCAAAACATTCAATAATAACTAATATAAATAGAAAATTTCAAAGTATGCATCCACAAATAATCAATCACACAATGAAGACACCATATTTTTCTCGTGGAAACCCAAATTAGAAAAACCATGGTGGGAGTTGGTACCCACTAAATTTTTACTCTTCTGGAATACACCCTATGAGGAGCTTACAATGTTAAATTTTTACAAAAGCATTATTAAGTGCTACTCAAAAAAGAGATTTTCCTATAAATCTATTAGGATATTTTCCCTATTAGGATCATCCTTTTTAGAGGACTTTAAACATTCAATACGAATGCCACCTTGTTAGAGGATTTACAACAAAGATCTATTAGGATCCACCCTATTAAGGGATTTCACTGTTATAATGGTTAGAAAGAAATAGATAAAATGATATGTGAAATTGCACTACCTCTGCATGATTAGATCCTATTAAGTTCTGAAACTCTTCTCCACACACTATAATCTTCCATGGCTTGATTTCACTTGATTCATTCACTTGCTTTGTCACTGAATCCTTCTGCAATTCATAATCAACAAATAACTTCTTTTTCAATTTTCTAATATATATATTTCCTCCCACCATCTTAAAATAAACTCTAGATCTAAGATATGAATGATCCAAATCAAATTCGGTAAGATACAATGTATCTAACTCATAAACCATTTTTCTCTGACTACATTAGCTTCCATATGGATTTCACCTTGGAAATTGAACCATCTTCAAAAAAGTTTGACCAAGAGAAACTTCTTGAAGAATCCACCTTAAACGCATACCTCAGGCAATGTGATGTCAAATACTTTCCACAAATCATGGAACTACCTTACTACTTCACTAAAAACATCACCTATCCTATTTCCATTTCAAATTTCTTCACCAATTCACAAATATTCATTACCTATACAAGAACTTTGTCTTGTTTACCTGTTCATTCTGTTAATACCGCTTCCAGTTTATTAAGCCATCTTCATCTATCAACAATATGAGTCACGATCCTCAACATAGTATCTAGACATTGTTATAAATCATATCCTATGACCACTCCATCAAAGACTACTGATTTGAGATAAATTTAAAATCACTTACTCTTTTTCACTAATTGTTTTAGCAGTTAACCAATTTGATTTCATTCACACATAACCAACTCAATACTTCATATCAAAAGTTGTGGTTACAAACTTAATATCACAACACATAACATATTCTTCCATTAGAATAGAAACTTCAAAAACATACTGCAACTCATGATTTACTCATACAATATCTAGTAACATATTGGAAACACTAAGTCAATCAGTTGACATCAATGACAACCTAATAATTGATTCAACTGTCATTAAATCTGTACCAATCTTCATCAATGCAACACTTGCATCACTACATCAATTATGCTAACAGATAACCAAACCCCTCAGCCCTAGCAACATTAAAAGAAGGAGACAAAGGGCACTCCTGGTGGATGGATCTGAAGAGGTCAAAAGGTGAGTATTGACGACCATTGATGGTGATGCAAGAAGTGGCATCCCCAAAGAGCATATGAATAGATTGAATAAATCCAAGCCAAAATCCAAGAGCCTTAAGCATCACAAGAATGAAAGGCCATTCAATGTGATCATAAGCCTTGGAAAAGTTAATTTTAACAAATATGACATTCTATTTGGAGTGGCAAGCCCATTCCATGCCTTTCCAGATAGCAATAATGTTGTCAAGGATGAATCTTGACTTGATAAAACTAGTCTTCTCAGGACAAAGCTTGAGCCAAAGGATGAGTCTAATTTTGAGAGCCAAAGCTTTAGCTATAATCTTATATGAGACATTAAGTGGAGTATGGGTCTCTAATTAAAAATATCCTTAGGATCTCTTGCCTTAGGGATGAATTTAATGTTTCCTTTATTGATAATCTGACCAAGTGACTGACAATGAAGAGCCTTCAAATAGACCTTATGAAGGATTAGACCAACACAAGGCTAGAAGGCTTTGTAAAACTCCCAAGGAAAGCCATCACAGCCAGGAGCTTTATCATCAGCCATAGAGGAAACAACTTCCTTGAGATCCTCAAGAGTAAGAAAATTCAAGCCTAAGGCTTGATGTTTCCTAATGCAATTAATATGGTGCATGTCATATATGGCATGCACCAAACATAAAAAATGCTCTCCATATGGTGTACACCAAATATGGTGCATGCCATATTTAACGTGTTCCAAATGCAAAAAATACATTTTTTCACCATCAAGTCACAATCAATCCCTTAACATGAATATATACATGAAATATAACATTTAAGTATAAGTCACATTTTAATATTTTTTTTCTTTCTGATACTCTAAGTTATATTTCACGTATATATTATTAGGATGTTTGAGAGTGGTTTTGAATCTGTAGGATTTATATTGTAGATTTTAGATTTTTTATGATCGTATAAATTTTTGGACTTGGTCAAATTTCAGAAATCAACATGCTCTTATTAGTATTATCTCATTCTTTGAATCTTACTCTCTTTATCTCCCTTAAATGTAGACCTATCTCTCTCCCTCTTCCCCCTCTCGCCTCTCTCTCCAATCTCTAGGTCTCTACCACCCTCTCTACCTCACCTTCCCTTTTGAAGGTGCATTTCCTATATTGATACGTTCTCTATCTCTCTCTCTGTGTCCCTCTCATATCTCTCTCATAAATCTCCCCCCCCCTAAGTCCCTCCTTCCCTTTCTTTTGTTCTCCCTTTCTATCTCCCCTCACTCTTTACCCCCATATCTTTCTCCTTCTCCCACTCTCTCTTATTTTCTATCTTTTTTCTATAGGTTATCACCTATCCCTCCCACCCTCTCTCCCCTCTCTAATTTTATCCCTTTGTCTCTCTCCTCCTCTATACCTCTCCATTCATTTATTTCTCTCTCCCTCTCTTATCTCTCTCATAAATATCCCCCTCACATGTCCCTCTCCCTTTTTATCTCTCCTCACTCTTTACCCTCATATCTTTCTCCTTCTCCCACTCTCTCTTATTTTTGTCTTTTTTATATAGGTTATCACCTATCCCTCCCACCCTCTCTCTCCTCTCTAAGTTTCTCCCTTTTTCTCTCTCCTCCTCTATACCTCTCCATCCATATCTTATTACACTTCTCTCTCTATCTCTCTCTCTCTCTCTCTCTCTCTCTCTCTCTCTCTCTCTCTCTCTCTCTCTCTCTCTCTCTCTCTCTCTCACACACACACACACACACACACACACACATGTCACCCTACCTCTTCCTCTTTCTCCCTCACTTTCTTTCCTTAAACCCTAAACCCTAAATACTTTCTCCCTTCCTCCTTTTTCTTCCCCCTCTCTTATTTTTTCCTCTCTTCCCCATCTCCATCCCTCTCTCCCTCCCCCCTATTTATCTCTACATTTCCCCTTCTCCCCCTCCCTTTCCCTCTTTCCCCTTATCTCACTCTCTTCCTCTCCCACACCTATGTGTGTGTGTAAACCTTATTTTTCTAAACACTAGACCCTATAACCTTAAGCCCTAAACCCTAAATAATTTATCCCTTCCCTCTCTCTCTTTCCCCCTCTCTCACACTCTCACAATTTTCCTCTCTCTCTCTCTCTAAACCTTATTCCCTAAACCCTTGTTAGTTCTCATATTTTCACCACTTAACCTTCAATGTAATGTGCCCACCAAGTGAATATCTAGACTAATAGTTGATTTGAGTGTGATGATTTTCTACACTAACTCTCTACTTATTTTGGAAGGCATAAATAGCTTCTTATGATTGAAATTACTAAAACTAAAACACATATGCTTTTAACCAAAAAGAAAATAAGGAAGGGAACTTTTAATCAAAAAATTTTCAAAGGTGAGAATCTCATGTATTTAAAGAAGACTAAAAGAACACAAAGTTTCCTCAAATTTAAAAATATCATCAACTATCATTGATTTATCATTTAACTTCGTACAAGTTTATCTTTAAATAGAAATCTACAAATTCATATCCATAAAACAATCCAATAGTATGCATAAGAATAACATCCAATAGTAATGCATTCAACATAAGATGAATGAGAAACCCATTAATCATAACACATAGTTCACAATTTTTAGGATAACTTTAAGATGCTATTTCATTAATATCTAAACATTCTTCTATGTTTTCTATATCTCGTCGTCAACACAAAAAAAATTAAGCAATATATACACATCTAGTATCATAACTAACTTTGGTAACCAATAGTTTCTTGAAGATAATTTCCCCAAAGATCAATGAAAGTATTAGAAAGTAATATAAAAGAAAGATGGCCCTCCAAACATATAGGTTTTTATCAACACCATCGATTCCCTTTTATCAACCCTTTGTGATTCACCTTCTTGGTCCATGTGTCCCACCTATTCTCTGACATATGTTTCCTAAACGTGTGCCTCTTGTTCCTGTACCTTTTTTTTGTAGATTATATACTTAGTAATGACTTCAAATAGTGTCTTGGACTGAGGTTTTCTTATTATTTTTACCTTCACCTTATATTTGGCTATGTTTTGCTCAGTGTCAACAACCTTTAGATGAAGTTCTTGAACTTCTTTAAAAATAGGGATGTTTACTACCAAATGCCATAAATTGTCTATTGTTTCTTCATTTAATTTCTTTGTAGAAAGAATTTCTTGTATTTTTTCTTTGAACTCATGAATTACTATAGAATCTTTTCTTAACTTTTCTTCTTCTTTTTCAAATATTTCTATTTATAGAAGTATAAAACAAGACACTAGGTTTTGAATATCATGTTGAAACTGAGCCAAGATTTTCTTTATATAATTATCCAACTCCTGATAAGCAGTGATCTTCCATTCCAATGTTCTCATCCCAAGTATAAATTCAAGATCAATTGGTCTACTTATTATTCCTTCCACTATTTTAGTTGTAGGGGACATCTTGGAAATCTCTTTCAAAGTTCAAATAAAACAACAAGTAATCTAGTTTCTCCCTTTTAAGGGCCAACCAATCATTTCTCCACTTCTCTAATTTACCAGTTATTAGTGTGTATATTTTCATGCCTTCTTGAATGAATGATATTACATCAATAATAATTTTCTCCACTCATTTTTCCATTACCAAATTAATACTTTGATCTCTTTTGATTTGCTTCAACTTATTAGAGTCTAGTCAATCAATATGAATAGACATATTTTTCTCAAAGGTTTTATCCTCTTCTTAAATAATAGAGACCAAAACATTTAGCTATCTTAGAAGCTCTAGATTCTTTTTTTCTTCCATCTTCATCTTTGAGCTAAGGCATCGATAGAAGTGGTAACATGTTAAATATCTCCATCTAAAGTAGGTAGACCCATGTGAATTTTGATTAAAGTAAAATCCCTTTTTGTAACTTCATGTTCATTCTTCTCACCAATGGGATCAGTTGTCTCCAAGAACGTCCATTCAGTTAAAGGATCTATCACCACCCTATATATCCTTCTATCCATTTTCTACTTGAGTCCCTTGTAGTAACTTGGTGATGATGTCTACTTTTGTTTCAACTAGAGACATATACCTCTTTTTTCTTTCTACAACTTCTTTCACCCAAGGGGATGAGGTAGCTATAGTGGAATCGGAGACATTGATAATGGCATTATTTGGTGGAGAAGTAGTAAACATCATGATAGAAATATAGAAGCACCACACAACTGAGATGGGGGGTGATTCAGTTGTGTCCTAATCACATAATATTGAACTGATTTACAAAATTAAAGCTTTAAACCATAGACCTTAATGTTAAACATGAAAGCACATGATCATAACACCACATTAACACATTAACACAAATATTTTTTTATGTGGAAACCCTGTTAGGGGAAAAAACATGGTGGGGGATCAAACCCACAAGATGATGTGCTCTATTAGAAGCACAATACCCGGTTAACATTAATACAAGGTGAACACACATGCATTTAGACACACTTCCTAGAGCTTACTATTCAATTACAAAAAGGGAAGGCTCATTTCCTTGCATAATAACTTGGACAACAATCCAATTTGTGGATAATAATCCACTGATTATGAATAGATTGATAGGATCTCCAACATGTCAATACAACTCCAATAAAGAACCAAAAATATCTTCCTCAATTTCAGATTTCACTCATAAATCTTCACATAGTCATCAATACATCATGCTCGTACACATCCATGTCTTCACACTTAAAAATTATTACATTCTTTTATACATTTCATCAACTTATTTCTATGAAGTTGGCCAAACACCTAACTATAAAATATTAATTCATTATAGCTCAATATATAATGTGATCCATTGAATGTCATCTAAGACATAGCAATGATCCATAACAATATCCTTGACCACACAATAGATCCATAAATTAGGTCATGATCCATCGCAACACGTTACACCAACTTGTTGGATATTGCTAATGCACTGGGGAGATTGTTGGATACATTTAATATGTGTAATAACTACGTTGACTGATGTTGAAATTATTTTTGTTGTCATTCATGTTTTGTCACTAATGTCAACGCATGTTTCTGTGAAGAGAACAAGTTGGTTATTATAGTGTACGGATACTGTACGGATGTTTTAGAACATGTAAAGTTAGTTGTGTGTATAGGAAGGTGTTTTGATCTTATATCTAAGATTGCATGATGTAATATTGTATATTGGCTGACTTACAGAAGATTTAGTGAAGATTGGCTATTGGACAGTGACAGTGGAAGTTGATAGAGTAAGTCTCTGAGTTTTGGGTATTTCTTACAGGCGATGAGGATTCATTATATGTGAGATTAAGGGATGAAAGATAGGGTACTAAAGAATGTTTGATGGTCTGCGCAAGGTACAAAAAGTAGGATGACATCATCTGTGGCATGTGTTCTGGAGATGACCTATTTGGAAGCTGACTTTAGAGATGTAGTGTGTATCATGAATGGCGAGCATGATTTATGGAATTCAGTCCCTAATTATTGAATTATAATTGTTGTATACATGTTTTAGATACTATTTGTATCTTAGCAAGGAGTTATGTAATTATTTGTATATTAGGAAAGCCCAGTTGGCCGACCTGATGATTTATTTTGTAATAGGATATTTGTAAAAGATCTTTTCTTTTGAAAAGATAATGGTAGATTGTATGTGCTGTAAAAGAGGATTGTGGAAACTACAAGCTTGTGTTTGTTGGATGTATAGCAAAGGACAAATTATATACATCATTGGAACTAATCAAGCAAAGATAGTTGCTATCGGCCAGTTCAAAGATTGTGTATCTCTTTACATACACTTGTTGCAAACAGTGAGTTCTGAAGGTGGACATAACCTTCTTTGGGCAATGAGTCTAGGCAGTGAGCCTACCCTTCTTTTCTTAACTCCTAACAAGTTTTTTCCTCTAGCAAGGACTATATACTGTAATTTTTTAATTGGTTCCTAACAGGGCTAGATCTTCTAATAAGGATACTATACTCTCAGTACATCACTAGTGGGTATTAATTCCCACCAGGGCTCTAAATTTAATAGGGTTTCCTTGACAGCCAAATATTGTGTTATTGTGTTGGCATTCATTGTGTTCATTTGATTTGATATTTTTTCTATTCAAATTTTAAAGTTTAATAATATGTCATACAACTGATTCACCCCCCTCTTAGTTGTATTGGTGGACTGTTATTCCTAACAATTGGTATTAGAGCTACTGGTCCTTAGAGAGAAAGCTTAATAGCTTGAGGTGATCTTGGAGATGGCATTCTATAGGAAGGATAGTCTGAAATTTGATCCTAAAAAATTTGATAGTTGGAAGAACAAGATGCGAACTCATTTTCTATGTTTGGGCATTGACTACTAGATGATTACAAAGAATCGGGTGGCTATGAAGGCTGAAGATGAATTGGAAAAAGCTACCGATGATGAAAAGAATATATTTTCATATAACATGGTCACAAGGGAAGTACTGATCAGCGCACTCTCTGAAGGAGAATTTACTAAAGTTAAAGATTTGAATTTGTCACACAAGATTTGGACCAGACTAGAAGCATTGTATGAAGGAGACAAGTTTACAAAGAAAGTGAAGTTACAAAACTGGAAAACAAGGATGGAGAAGCTATAAATGAAGGATGATGAGAACATTAGGGCTTATGTACAAATAGTTATAGAGGTTGTGATTGGAATCAGAAATTCTACAGGCACTTATGAAGAGGAATAAGTCATTGCAAAGATTCTTAGATCATTGACACCAATCTACAAGACTAAAGTTCAGGATATAGAAGAGATTATACCTTTGACTCCAAACTTTAGTAGAGAAATGTTGATTGCAAAGCTAACTACCTTTGAAGCTGCAAAAATGGGAGATTTTGTACCTAAATTTGAAACGACATTTAAAGCATCTTCACATAGAAAGATAATGTCTAGACTTCCAAACACCAGCAATGAGAACATAAAAGAAGAGCTTTGTGAATATGTTGATGAATGGGAACAAATACAAGAAGAGGAAAGAAAGCTAGATGAACTTGTTGCACTGATCGCTAGAAGAGAAAAGAGGGGTATAGGTAAATTTGAAGGAAAGTTACCTTTGAAATGTTTTTCATGCAATAAGATAGGTCACTTTGTATCTAGATGTCCTACAAGAGTTCCTAAACACAAACCTAAGTTTTTCAAGCCTAAGTATTCAAAGGATAAGGAATGTTATTATGCTAGTGAAGGTATTTCTAATGATGATGATTTGGATTATGAGGAGATTGGATTTATTGCTATTAAAGATGAAAAACCATTACATGAGGAAAAAGCTTTAGTATCACATGTTGATAAGAAATCTGAATGGATTATAGACAATGGTTTCTCACATCATATGACTGGAGACAAAAACAAGTTTGTTAAATTAATGAAGTATGATGGTGGTGTTGTAAGATTCAGAGATAATTTTCCTAAATCTATCATAGGAGTAGGATCTATTACTTTAGATGGAAAGACTAATACTGACAATGTATTGCTTGTTGATGGACTTAAGCATAACTTGTTGAGTGTTGGATAGCTAATGGATAAGGGATTTCAATTAAAGTTCTTTGATGGGAAATTTTTTATCAGAGGTAATATAGGAAACTTGATTGCAACTGGTACTAAATCTAGAGGTAATGTATTTGAGGTAAATACATCTAGAGCTTCTTGTTTTGTTGTGAAGGTAAATGACAATTGGTTATGGCACAGAAGATTTTTTCATGTTAATTTTGATAATACTGTGAAGGAAAGTTTGACTAATGCAATAAGAGACCTACCGAAGATTGTAAAACCATCTAACACCATATGCAGAGAATGTGTCATGGGAAAATAGACTAGAAGTAGTTATAAAAGTAAATCATATACAACAAAAGGAAAGTTGGATCTGGTACATACAGACCTATGTGGACCTGCAAGGGCAAGATCATACTATGGTGAAAGGTATTTTATACTTTTTGTTGATGAATTTTCTAGAATGATGTGGGTCACTTACTTGAAAGAGAAATCAGAAGCATTTGAAAAATTCAAGATATTTAAAGAAAAAGTAGAGAATGAATCAGGCTTAAAGATAAAATGTTTGAGATCATATTGAGGTGGATATTTTACTTTAGATATATTCAATTCATACTACGAAGAGTACAGAATACAAAGACATACATCTTCTCCTAGGACTCCATAGCAGAATGGAATAGTAGAGTGAAGGAACAGAACAATATTGGATGCTACTAGAACAATGTTGCTTGAAGGAAATATATATCGCGTGCATTGGAGAGAAGCTGTTGGGACATCAGTGTACATATTGAATAGAATTAAAATTAGAGAAGGTACAAGTAAGAATCCTTATGAATTTTGGTTTAATCATTCTCCTACTATAAAATACTTTAGAATATTTGGTAGTAAATGCTATATCAAAAAAGATGATGAGATAGGAAAATTTGATGCTAGAAGTGATGAAGGAATTCTCCTAGGTTATTCTACTAAGAGAAAGGCTTAAAAATGTTTTAATCTAAGATTAAGAAATATGATAGAAAGTAACAATGTGAAGATAGATGAAAAGTTTTATATACAAGAGAGAATGTATGATTGTAATCAGAATACAGAGATCAAGGATGCTGCTACTACAGAAGAAGAATAACTTGATGAGACTAAATACGAAAATGAGACTTGTGATGATGACACAAATGAGGCTACTAAGATTCCTAATCCGACATATGTAAAGAAAAACCATCCTAAAAATCAAATTATTGGTAATACAAGTCAAGGAGTAATGACTAGATTAGAAATTTGTTTGATTTCTCAAGTTGGACCAAAGACTACAGATGAAGCTTGTAGAGATGAATATTGGATCAAAGCTATGAAGGAAGAGTTAGATGAGATAAAGAAAAATAACACATGGGAATTGGTTCCTAGACCTAAAGACAAAAATGTAAAAGGAACTAAGTGGATTTTCAAAAACAAAATGAATGAAGAAGGAGTTGTTGTAAGAAACAAAGCAAGATTGGTATGTAAAGGTTATTCACAACAACAAGGCGTAGATTTTGAAGAGACGTTTTCTCCTGTTGCTAGGATAGAATTTGTGAGATTATTTTTGTCTTATGCTACACATAAGGACTTCAAGGTATATCAGATGGGTGTGAAATCTACATTCTTGAATGGGGATCTTGAAGAAGAAGTTTATATAGAACAACCTGATGGATTTCCTCTATGTGAAGATGAAGAAATGGTATGCAAGTTGAAGAAGACACTGTATGGACTAAAGCAAGCTCCAAGGGCTTGGTATGAAAGGTTAGACAAATTCTTACTTCACCTTAGCTTTAGAAAAGGTAATGCTAACAGTAACTTATATTTAAGAGCTAGTGAAGATGGAATTCTAATAATAGAAGTTTTTGTTGATGATATTATCTTTGGAGGGAATGATGAAATGTGTAAGAAATTTTCTAAAGAGATGGCAAATGAATTTGAGATGTCCATGATAGGAGAAATGAAATTATTTCTAGGACTGCAAATAAATCAGAGAAAGAAAAGCATTTTTATTTCTCAGACTAAGTATTTTAAAGAAATGTTGAAATTTTTTGGAATGGAAGACTCTAAACCAGTTGGTACACCCATGGTGACTGGTCATAAACTATCAAATAATGATGAGACAAAGTGTGTTTTTCAGACCAAGTATAGATCAATGGTTGGAGGATTATAATATCTGACTCACACCAGACCAGATATTGCTAATGTTGTTGGAATTGTGGCTAGATATCAAGTAGAACCTAAAAAGACACACCTAGTTGCTATGAAAAAGATATTTAGATATCTGAAAGGAACAATGGAATATGGCTTATGGTATGATAGAAATGATGACTTTGAACTTCATGCTTATTATGATGTTGATTGGGCAAGGAATATTGATGACAGGAAGAGTACTAGTGGAGGTGCATTTTTCCTTGGAAAAAAGTTGGTTTCATGGCTAAGTACAAAGTAGGATTGTATAGCTCAATCTACTGTAGAATCAGAGTATGTTGCTGCTGCTATTAACTACACTCAAATTGTTTGGATGAAACAAATGTTGAAAGACATTGGAATAAATTTTGATGAGCTAGTGGTTATCCATTGTGATAACACCAATACACTAAATATGTCAAAGAATCATGTGATGCATTCTAAAACTAAGCATATTTCTATTAAGTATCACTTCTTGAGAGATAAGTTAGTAGAAAAGGAAATAAGATTGGAATATATTAGCACAAAGGAACAGATAGCAGACATCTTTATAAATCTATTTCTAAAAGATACCTTTGAGTATCTTAGAGGTATGTTTGGGGTGTAGGCTCCTCCTAGTGTGAATTAAATGATGCAGGGATGCATCAGTCTAGAGGTTTGCAGAGCCTTATCATATTTTGGACTTGATGTATGGATCTACTCCTCAGGGGGAGTGATCGTTGAGCACAGTTGTTGAAGACATTTGATAACTTATGGCACTCTTTGCGATTGTTGTCAAAGGGGGAAAGAGACTATGTGAAAATTCTATAGGAAAGAGACTATGTATTGGGGAAAGAGACTATATGGTAAAGGTACTGAGACAATACTTTTGGGTTGATGGATTTTCCCATATGCTGCCATCAATTCCAAAGGGTGAGATTGTTGGATATTGCTAATGCATTGGGGATATTGTTGGATACATTTAATATGTTTAATCACTAGATTGAGTGATGTTGAAATTACTATTGTTGTCATTCATGTTTTGTCACTGATGTCAACATATGTTTCTGTGAAGAGAACAGGCTAGTTATTACAGTGTACGGATACTATACGGATGTTTCAGAATATGCAAAGTTAGTTGTGTGTATAGGAAGGTTTTTTTATATTATATCTAAGATCGCATGATGTAATATTGCATATTGGCTGAGTTAATGAAGATTTAGTGAAGATTGGTTACTGGACAGTGACAGTGGAAGTTGACAGAGTAAGTCTCTAAGTTTTGGGTATATCTTATAGGCGACGAGGATTTAGTGTATGCAAGATTAAGGGATGACAGATAGGGTACTAAAGAATGTTCAATGGTCTATGCAAGGTACAAAAAGTAGGATGGCATCAGTTGTAGCGTGTGTTCTGGAGATGACCTATTTGGAAGCTAACTTCAGAGATGTAGCATGTATCATGAATGGCGAGCATGATTTATGGATGTAGGTCCTTAATTATTGAATTGCAATTGTTCTATACTTATTTTAGATACCGTGTGTATCTTAGCAAGGAGTTATGTAATTATTTGTATATTAGGAAAGCCTAGTTGGCCAACCTAATGGTTTATTTTTGTAATAGGATATTTATGTAAGATCTTTTCTTTTGAAAAGATAATGGTAGATTATATGCGATGTAAAAGAGGAATGTGGAAATCGTGAACTTATGTCTACTGGATGTAGAGTACAGGATAAATTATATACTTCATTGGAATTGATCAAGCAAAGATAGTTGCTATCAAACAGTTCAAAGATTATGTATCTCTTTACATACACTTGTTGCAAACAGTGAGTTATGAAGGTGGACATAACCTTCTTTGGGCAGTGATCCTACCCTTATTTTCTTGACTCCTAATAGGGTTTGTCCTCTAACAAGGACTATGTACTGTAATGTTTTAATGCAGTCAAGGATGGTGGATCCAATGAAGGACAGTCCAAACCTTGCAGCTAGCAGAATTATGCAGTGGATTAATCAACAATGCAACACAAAGTAATTGTTTAACACTGATTTTCATTAACATGCCTGGCTATAAGGCCTTTCGGGTTAGGGCCAATTACAATCAGAAACAATTATACTAGATCCACAACTAGATCCAATACAATCTTAGCTAGTTCAGTTATGAAGACAATCAGAAGCTGATGGAAACCCTAAGGCAGATCTAAACTTGAGTTCGCGAGCCTCCAAGAAATCTCCTTGTTCCCAAGTATGCAACCCCTAGCTCTTCTACCAAGACTATCATATTACAATCTGATCTGCAAGAACATCAAGAACTTTTCCACAACTTCACTGTCAGGGTTCGCATTTGAATTCCAGATCTGCTAAGTCTCCCAATTCTGATCTTCCCCAAATCTTCCCCCTAAACATCTACCCAAGCCCTCCTTAAATACTAATCATCAACCACAAGTTGGCTGGATGAAACCCTTAATTCCCCAAAATAAATAATTAAATGCCATACAAATCAGCTTAAAAATGTATACAAACATTTAATTATGTATGTCAGCCCAAGACAATGGCTACCAACAATTAATTCACCAAGTTGGCTCAACAAATCACACAGAACTCCAGTCGGTAATTCAGGAATACAGAGCAACAGTAAAATTACCGAGCATGCCAGGCATCGCTGAGCACCACAAGCATGACTGAGCAACAATTTCACCGAGTGCCAGAGACTACCAAGTTCCTTCAGTGACTGAGATTCCTTTAATGACTGAGACCGTCGGTCAAGGTTGCAACCGAGTAAAACCGGCCAAAAATACAAACACTCCATGCAGTTTACTGAGGACACAGAATGCCCCTACCTTAACCTTGGATGCCCCTGCATCAGACACCCCATGTTCCAAAAGATGTTCATATGTGAGAAGGACATCTTTCAGGACTCAACACATAAATCCCAAACTGGTTCTTCACATACAAGTCGTCCACCTTTTCTTCTTGTAAAGTCTTCCACTTCAGTTTCCTTTGTCTCTTCATGTCTTTTCTTGACAATGTATAGGTCGGTTCTCCACAATGATCATTCATTTTATCAAGATCCACAATCTCAACTCATTTACCAATATTTAGGCTTCTCCTACCGAGTGTTGTATCCATCAGAGGCATCAATGAAAACTTCCTGTCATTCTGCTCAACAATAAACACATTTCTTACACAATCATAAATAGCTCTACAATCATATTGCCAAGGTCTGCCGAGAAATACATCACAACTATTCATATTCACAATGTCACAAAGCACAAGATCCTTGTACTGGCCAATCTGAACATCAATGAAGCATTGTTCTCTAACTTCCAAAGCATGAACATCTTGCAACCAGCCAAGCCTATAAGGACAAGGATGTTTCATTCTACTCAAACCAAGTTTTTGAACCAGGTCCTCAGCAACAAGGTTATCAGTGCTACCACTATCAACAATAACATCACAGAGTTTACCTTCAGTCTTGCATTGGGTCCTAAACAAGTTATTCCTCTGACAAGGTTCACCCTTTGCACTGAGCAATGTTTGTCAAAGCAGCAAGTTCTCTAATTCAGGTTCATTCTGAATGTTCTCATTCATCACAGCAGTTTGTCGATCAACCTTCTTATGTGTACATTCAAAAGAATGGTGTCCTTCCTCTCCACAGTTATAGCAATTACCTTTAAAGATAATTCTACATGTCTTCTTCTTTGGTTCCATAGGTTTCTGTTCATCTTCTGCATCAGTCAATTTATCCTTCACCGAGTGATTAATCTTTTCTTTCCCTCGGGAGTTACTAGGTTGTTTCCTCTTCAAATTATCTTCTACCTTCAGAGCATACTAATAAGAATCTTCAACAGAGTCAATCTTTAGCATACCAAGCTCATCTTGAATATTGAATCTCAGACCATTCACATACCGAGCTACCTTTTCCTTACCAAGCTCTCGGTGTCTAGACTAAATATTAAGTTTGTAGAACTCCTCAATATAATCTTCAACAGACAAATCTTTCTACTTCAGATTCTACAACTTCTTAAACAAGTCAAGCTCATAGTCAGTCGGTATGAACTTAGCTTTCAACTTAGTCACCATCAATCTCCACCGATTGATCTTCGTTTCACCTTCATCTTCTTGGTCTCTTTGTAGTTCCTTCCACCAAAGAGCAGCATGTCCTTTCAACTTTGTCTGTGCTAATCTTACCTGAAGAGGATCTTTGATTTCTTCCAACTCAAAGAAATCTTCAAGTTCACCAATCCAATCAATCAGATTGTTGGGTTTCAAAGTACCAGAGAAAGTAGAAACTTCCATTCGGTAATTACTAAATTGAGCAACAGGTCTAGGCAACCAAGCAGTTTTGTCTTCACCAGATCTTTTCCTCCGGTCATCACCACTAGATCCAATAGTCTCAAATTCTTCAGTAGCTTCTTCATAGCCATCCTTAGTACCAACATTCTGAGGTATACCAGCAACAGTTATCATGATCTCGATGACCATATCATTCTTCATCAATTCCATCTCAGATTTGAAATCTGATTTCACCTTCTCTGTGATCCTAGATTCAATAGTATCACAAAGATCTGAAATAACTCTAAGGTCCAATCTTCTTGGAGGCATTCTTAAAGATAAGAGAAACCCTCTACAACAAACCCTCATCGACCACCTTGTGACAATTTCCAAGTTGCAACAAGTCAGATCTCAACCTGCAATCTTGTGAACAACTAGGGCTCAATTTCACAAGTTCAGTGCTTTGGATCTGCAATCCAGATTGCACACAATCTTTGCTCCAATAAGATCAACTTCACAAGATTATCCTTTCTAGGTCAAGCTTCTGCTTCAACAAGATCTAACTTTCGCTCTAGCAAGAACAAAACTTCGCTCTGATACCACCTTATGCAGTCAAGGATGGCAGATCCAATGAAGGATAGTCCAAACCTTGCAGCCAACAGAATTATGTAGCGGATTACTCAACAATGCAACATAAAGTAATTGTTTAACACTATTTTTCATTAACATGCCTGGCTGTAAGGCTTTCCAGGTTAGGGCCAATTATAATCAGAAACAATTCTGCTAGATCCACAACCAGATCCAATACAATCTTAGCTAGTTTAGTTCTGAAGATAATCAGAAGCTAATGGAAACCCTAAGGCAGATCTAAACTTGAGCTCACAAGCCTCCAAGCAATCTCCTTGTTCCCAAGTATGCAACCCCTAGCTCTTCTACCAAGACTATCAGATTACAATCTGATCTGCAAGAACATTAAGAACTTTTCCACAACTTTGTTACCAAGCTTCGCATCTAAATTCTAGATCTACTAAGTCTCCTAGTTCTGATCTTCCCCAAATCTTCCCCCTAAACATCTACCCAAGCCCTCCTTAAATAATAATCATCAGCCACAAGTCGGCTGGATGAAACCCTTAACTCCCCAAAACAAATAATTAAAAATGTCATACAAGTCAGCTTACAAATGTATACAAATATTTAATTCTGCATGTCGGCCCAAGATAATGGCTACCAACAATTAATTCACCAAGTCAGCTCAACAAATCACACAAAACTCTAGTCGGTAAGTCAGGACTACCGAGCAATAGTAAAATTATCGAGCATGCTAGGCATCGCTGAGCATCATAGGCATGATCGAGCAACAATTTCACCAAGCGCCAAAGACTACCAAGTTCCTTTAGTGACCGAGCTTCCTTCAATGACCGAGACCGTCGGTCAAGGCTTCAACTAATTAAAACCAGCCAAAAATACAAACACTCCATGCAGTTTACCGAGGACACTGAATGCCCCTGCCTTAACCTTGGATGCCCCTGCATCATGTTTTAATCAGCTCCTAACAGGGCTATATCTTCTAACAAGGATACTATACTCTTAGTACATCATTAGTGGGTATTAATTCCCACTGGGGTTTTACCTTTAACAAGGTTTCCTCGACAATAAAATATTGTGTTATTGTGTTGGCATTCATTGTGTTCATTTGATTTGATATTGTTGTTATTCAAAGTTTAAATTTTAATAATCTAGCATACAACTGATTCAGCCCCCCTCTCAGTTGTATTGGTGGACTGTTATTCCTAACACAGCCATGTTGACCAAGAATGTTAAGAACAATAATCAGTAAACTTTTTCATTCTAAAAACATAGCTTGTGATCCTTAGAATCGAAAAACCAATCATGTTAAGGACAAAATTCCAAGTCCTAAACATGTCATAGCCTTCGCATCTTGAAATATTATCACACTAATCCACACCGATAAAAATATTGTCATAGGATCTCTTCCTGAACACTTTCATAACATCAAAATACCAGTCTCTAATAAATCATTTGTAACTATCTCAAATCATACTACAAACCTCTGTAACTTGACAGGGATCAAGTACATACATTCCTCAACACTCTGTAACTTTACATCATTAGATCTGCAACATAGGATTCTCACTATCTTAATCAATTCACTGAACATTCATGTAACATCTTTGCAATATTGTCACAACAAAGAAATATCTTGACCTTAATGAAAATAAATCTCTCAAATATGTGATAGAAATATTTGAAGCACATATTTGTACAATATCCCCCTTTGGCATTGATGACAACATATGATGTGAAAAAATAATCAATACCAATAATACCTTCAGAGTCTCTCTCTAGAAGATCTTCTTACCCATGGCAATAGTGTCTCCCCCTTATATACATACTCTTCTCTCCATCATAACTATTCTCCAAAAGAAAACATGCCTAACTCATCATATGTACACACTATTTTTTACATGACTTCTCTCTGCCTTTGACATCAATGACAAAGGACACATATTTACAACAAATTTGATAATGCAACAAAAGAAATGATCTCATACCTGAATAATATTCTATGATCATCTTCCACGGGTCTCTCTAATCACTAACCACTACCCCCCCTAAGGAGAAGCAATCTTACATCAATCCAAGTAAAAATAATATCTTTGTAAGTACCTTGGACTGATGCAACTTAATGCATCTCAATTTAGATCATGAGGGGATATCACCCCAAGCTTACCTCGGAGATACTCAAAATTATCCTTTAGCAAGGGCTTCGTGAATATATCTACAATCTACTCTTTAGTAGATACACATTCCATTTTGACTTCCTTCTCAACTACCTTGTGTCTCAAGAAGTGATACTTGATAGATATATGCTTTGTCTTTGAATGTAGCACTGGATTTTTAGAGATACTAATGGCACTTGAATTATCACAGTAAATGGAAATAGGAGCATCAATACTTACCCTAATATCTTTCAACATTTCCTTCATCCATACCACTTTTGTACAATTCATAGTTGCAACAACATATTTTGCCTCAACAATAGACTATGATATGCAGTTTTGTTTCTTACTTGCCCATGAAATCAATCTCTTTCCCAAGAAGAATGCACCTCCACTAGTACTTTTTGTGTCATCCACATTTCCTTCCCAATCAACAAATCAGTAAAAGAAAATAATGTAAAGTCATCATCCTAAGGATACCATAAGCCATGATCAATTGTCCCCTTCAAATATCTAAATATCCTCTTTATTGTAACAACATGAGATTCCTCTAGTTCTACTTGAAATCTAGTTACCATACATACTGCACTCATAATGTCAGGTCTTGTTTGTGTCAAGTATAGTAAACCACCAATCATGTACCTATATCTTGTCTGATTTGCATTAGGAGCACATCAACTTTTGTCAATTTGCAACCAGTCACCATAGGAGTTCCAACTAGTCTAGAGTCTTCCATTCCAAATATCTTCAACAATTCCTTTACATACTTAGACTGAGAAATGAAAATTCCATTTTTAAATTGTACAATTTGCAAACTAAGAAATATTCTATTCATCTCATTCTCAATGAAAACTTTGTGTTGAGGTAGACCTCTTACAAGATTTAAAGGAGATTATGGATATTCAAATTACATTAATGAGGCATGTTCAATACATCCTTTACTTGAATTTAGCAAATACTTTCTATCATTACATCAATACTTTAAACATAAAATTTAAGACTTTCATTTTCTTTGGTCTTTCCTCATCCAAAACCTTCCACTCAACTGTTCTATTGGTTCACATTCATAAAAAGTAGAGGAAGCTTGATTGAACATAGTTGTTAATTGTAAGGCCAAAATATCTAGTAACCATTCTTCTTTCCATAAATTAATTTTAAAGCTTCCAAATTATTGAATACTTGTTCACTCTTCTTTTAGGAAGACTTTTGAAGTAGAATATGTGAGCTCATCACTAGCAATGTCATTTTTAGCTCAATCACCAATTACAAAATCCTAACATGCTTCTTCTCCTCCAACTAGGTCCCAAAGGTTTCATAGTCAATTAGGGCATCTAGGAAACGGAGAACATGTGTCAAAAAATAGAGAACGTGTATATGTATCTCAATTTTCTTCACATAGTAAATTTTGAATCAAGTGATGCTCTTTTTCCTAATAGCTATTCCACTCTAGATGAGCTAGAAAATGTGGAAATGAATATTGGTACTCATTTATGCATGTGTCACTTAGAATGTTTGAGTTCAATAGACGTCCCTCGAAAGCATTTTGTTTGAGATACTTGACTATAGTTTCTAGGTCTAGACATTTTCTATTTACAAGAAGTTGCATTTTCTAGGCTTATTATTTTTGCAACTTGCTATGTCATTTGGCCTTCTAGATAATTTTATGGAGTAGCCATGAAGTAAGTTCGTTGATTTTGCACCTTTCTATATCTTATGTGGTATCAACTTTTAGTTGACCAAAGATGTGACCCCACCAACCAACCATGGTGGGTTCTTTTAAACATTAATAATCATTCATTTGGAGTCATTAATGTTTATATGTTAAATTATGTTGAGAGATCTAGCCTCTAGAGATAAATTACTAATTCAATACATGTTACCACTCGATACTATGTGATGATATTTATATGATTGAAATGACCTATGATAAATGTGGGACCACGCTTATGTGGCATACAACTAATGAAAGAGAGTCTTGGTTTTTAATGTGTAATAATTTGGGATCATCTTATCCCAATCTTGGTTGTAGCCAAGATTATAAGACATGGTACACTTGGGGCAATTGAGGACTAAGGCTTAACAAAGTACTTAAGTGTTTCAAGATGAGGTAATGGCTAGTTTATCAAAATAGATTGTGCTTCCTAGTCCCATGGCTCTTAGCCCCTAACAAAGAGATATAATGTTTCTTGTGGTTGGTCCTAGTTCTCACAATCACCATCTACTTCCTCTCACATGAGTAATTCCTTTGGAGGCCAAAATTTGGGCAAGACCCTAGGCTAGAGTTGGCCACTTCTTTAATACATAGGCAACTTCAAAAGATACTATTAAGAAATATGGTGCACTCATAGCTCGCTAGCAATCAATTGATAACAATCTTACCTCTAATTATGTTTAAAGAAAACTTACCCTCCTATTAAAATTAATTTAATTGCATAATTTTTTTAATATTATAATACCACTTATTATCTCTCATTCAAACTTGATTCTCCCTACATCTTATAACAGTTCATCTTTTTACCAGCCACTTGAGAAAAACACCCAAACAATAAAATCCCCATAAACGAAGACTTCCATCCTTGACCCAACCTAGAAGTACCTTCCCCAAAAGAGCAGCCCGAGGGCCCCAATCAACTTACCTGGGGTAGCGAGGGTGACCAGTATAGCCGGTAAGCAACCTCAACCTAACGTTTTGACAGTTACCGGTCGGGCAGCTCTCCGTAGGTCTGGGATACGCTCTGGTCACATGGACGCCCATTTTCGGCCCGCCCGCTAATTCATGCCCTGATTCAGTACTTCACAGTTGGTATCACGGGTCCTGATTGTTTAGATGTCTTGTACCCATCAAGATTTGCCATGCATACAACGATTTTTTATTTTATTGAAAAATGTGACGATTCTTCGTCTGCTACGATTGAGATTCCTCCCTCTTATTATCTTTTCCCAAGAGAATGAATAAGTTTTTTTTATGCTTTTTCTTCTTTTCCATGCAATTACAGTCTTAACCTGAGCTGGGCAGTTCCTGTGACGTGCGTTTTGACGTTAGATGAAACAGTTGGAGGCAGGAAAGTCGTTTCAATCGAAAGATGGAGGTCAAGGGTTCGACTCTTTCTGCCGACTCAGCACGATAGCATAGTTACGTAACTGGTGAAATGTCAATATTGGGGATCACTACTAAAAATCTAAAGTACTAGTTTGAATGGATTGTATATATAGGAGACCCCCCGCCCCCAAAAAAAAATAAAGAATTTTTTTAAATATGTTATTTTTGTTTCTATATTTTTATGGAATATATAAAGATTCATATTTAAATCTGTTAGTATAATTTATGAAAGGTCATTATGAGTATAATTTATATGTATTTGTCTATTTTGAGACTTTAGCAACTAGATAGTTATATGTCATATTTGGAACATTTTATAGATAAAATATTAAATATGTAATAATTTAAAGAGTGGTTTGAAATGATTGTATTTATAGGAGAATTTGATGTTTGGATGGATAAAGGGGCAGTATTTAAGTCTCTATTTTTATTATTATATTTATGAATGTATAACAAAGACAAAAAAGAATTAATTATATTTATTTTATTTATTAATAAGTATATATGAAAGGTCAAAGGAATATGATTTATATTTATTTGTCCATTTTCAAACCATAGTAAATATATTACAAAAGTAAATTATGCATGTAATCATTTAATACATTTATTATAAAGATAAGGTCACTTATATTGGTGTGTTGGGTGAGTTTATCAAGTATATTATGAAACTAAATTATGTGTTTGACTATCTAACATAGTTATTATGAAGGAAAGCTCATTTACATTCACATGTTAGGTGATGTAATGGAAATACATAATAATAGCATGGATTTTAATAGGATTATGTTTTAGAAATATTCATTGGTAGGTTTTGGTTATGTTTTGTCTAAAGATTTTTTACTATCAAATTAACATTAACATCATAGTTAATATATAATGGTACATCTTGAAGTGGTGTTGATATTATATCTTAAATTTTAAGTAATCTTAAAAGGCGGGTTGAAAGGATTGTATTTATAAGAGAATTTTATGTTTGGATAGATTTAGGGGTTATATTTAAGTTTTCACTTTTATTATTAATTTACATATTTCTAAAAAAAGACAAAAAATAATTTTTAAATATGTTTTATTTATTTATTAGTTAGTAAATATGAAAGGCAAATATAAATATAAATTATTATTTTTGTCTATTTTCAAACCTTTGGTAAGCATATTATACAATTAAAATATAATTTTGACCATTAAACCACTTATTATAAAGGAAACGTTAGCCATATTGGTATAATAGGTGATCTTATCAAATAGGTTATGAAAGTAGATTTAACACATTTATTATGAAGGAAAGTTCACCTACATTGAGAGTTAGGTGATATAATGAAAATATAAAATCTTACAATGGAAACCTATAGGATTATGTTGTGGAAATATTTTTTGGGAGGGTTTTGGTTGCATTTTATTGAAAGAAAGTTTGACATCAAATTAACATTGGTCTTTGTTAGAGTTTTAGGCGACTCTACAACACCCCCAAGTTCAAATGAAAGACCAAGATAACTCCCACAAGAGAATGAAAACACAATTGCTTTAAGATGCTAGAACGATATTATTAATGATAAAGGACATAATAAAAATGTACATAATAGGCATGCTTATATAGGAAAGGTAATAAGAGACAATGATAAGGAGCAGATAAGTTATCACCCACACAAGGTGGAATCCACATGGAATCACATGCCCACCAATGGTGGATCATCCTCCATTATGCAATCAAGTATGTGCAACATGTGGAGGATGATAATGTGATACATGCACTAAAGGTATCTCACACATAAAGTGGAATGTGATAACAACTATCACCACCTAAAGTGGAATTTCTCATATACCATATGCAAATATTGGTGAAAGCTCTTAGATATCTCATATGCAAACCACTATGTAATGCATTATCCTAAGTAAACTTAAGTAAAGGGTAATTACTATAAATACAATTACACCAACAATCTTGATATCAAGGAAATTTAGAAGTTTGTGTAAGACTCAGACTAATGACAAGAAGACAACTCATACATGAACCTATTGAAAGGAGGTCAAAACTAGAATCCAATTACTTATTTGTTAAACATTCTATCCTATTAACAATGATCGCAACATTAAGATAGCCATGTCCACAACCTTCAAGAACTGATTATGTTAGGTTTCATATACCTACAATTGTTCATGTATTATTATTTCAAGAATACCTTTCCACGTATTTCTTTAATGGGAAGGAAGTTTCACAAATGCTTTGTAATAATGTATAACCACAAGTTGTTTATTATTTTCTTTTTCTTGTATTTTCTATTAGTAATACTCATTTATCAAATAAATGGTATAATTAGATTGAATTAAATGGACATATACAAATTTATTATTTTAAAATTTTAAATAACATACAATTTTCATGTAAGGGTAAAAGTACAAAGATGTGTCACACTTTTATAAAGGAAATGGTCAACATTGATTCAAGGTTGTAAGTTCAATCACTAAAAAGTGGGATATATGTTGAGAATTTTTAAATGATGTAAACCAATGAAAAGTTTAATTCTTTTATGTATTTTATGTTTGTAATTTTTTTAAAAAATTATAGAAATATGGTTTTAAAAATAAAAATAAAAATAAAATTTAGTTGCTGATAAAATGTTGAAATCGGAGTTACATCTCCCGTCAACCTTTATATAGTATTTTTTTCTTTTTTTAATCAATTATTTTTGTGTGTATAGATAAATTGAAACTTTAGTGCATGGATATATATTTTCACTATTTTTATTGATATATATTTAAATATAAAATTAAAAAATTATCTATACTAAAATATATCCCTTTTCATTTGACATCACATTGTGTCTTAACTATTCATCCAAAATACAAATAAATTATATCCTCTTGATATAGATTCTTTCCTCCTACTACATCATGTTTTTCCTAAAAAAATTAAATAAATTTTATTATTTTTCCATGACAAGATAATCAACCGTATAATTTTATGTTGATGACCGCTTTCAATAATATATATATATATATATATATATATATATATATATATATATATATATATATATATATATATATATATATATATATATATATATAACAAGTAGCTAAAAAAATTTAAATTTTTTTATAGAAAAGTTCACGTATAGATCTATAAAAGGGTATTTTTATTATTTTTTAAAAATATCAATAAAAGAAGTGGGAATTGTTGAAGCGTTGCTTTTCTAAAATAATTTTATTTTTTTGGTAATTGGACCTAAAGTTGTCTAAAATATGCATTCAATAGACACTTACAATTAGAAAAGTTGAGACACATATCTAACTTAGCTAGAATGAATATAGCTAGACCACATGTTTGACCAAAACTAATTTTTAGTTAGAAATACTTAAAATCAGTCGTGTTGATAAGTTAGCCTTAAGTGTGACACAAATTTGTATGTTTACCCATAAAATATCATTATTGTATTGGATTGGGGATGTGGCTTGATTTGTGAGAGCTTCTTGTGCTTAGCATGAGTCACGAGGCCTAAACTCCCCCCAATCCACTTGGTAAAAGAGGGCATGTCACCCCAAGGTCATGATCACTTTAAAAATTCTACTAGGTGCATTGTAGTTTCCATTTTTTTAAATACAATTTAATGTTTAATAGGCCCTAGTCAATAAGAAAAAAAATCAAAGTAATTAATTTTGTGTAGATTGAAACACATCATCGTCTAAATATCCACATAAAATACACCATCCATAAAAGACTAACTATAAGATATACAATAGCATGTATTATAATACTTTAACTTAATATATATTAAAATAAATGACATTAAATCACATGTCTATATATATAATTTATTAAATCTCTTTTCATTTTATGATGATTCTTTAATTGATTTAAAATTTTCTTTCCAAAATACATTTATTTTCCTCTATTAAAATGGCACGATGATTTATTTTATCGTAGATTGAATTTTTCTTTCAAAAAGCTCTCAAGAATTTCTTCAAAGGCATTGAAATTGTATCTATAGCCTATATTTATCCACTTCATAGAGATTCCATTATTAATAGACCTTTCTACTTTTATGCCTAGTTGTGAAGCCTTTTCAATAGAATTTAAAAATAATCTCAAATAACCTTTCCCAAAAAAGTATAAAAAATGATTATTTTTTATCTATAAAAGACTCATTCACATAACTTAAACATTTTCAAATTATACTTCTTGTGAACCCATATGTTCCTTAAATGTTTCTTGTGAACCCATATATGTTCCTACATTAACATTTTAGAAGTATATTATTTTTGCTAATTCTGACTCTTTCTACATTCCATCCATTCTATATACGAATTACTATATTTTATAATTGAATTCTACTACTTTTGGTTCATAAAATAATCACCTCTCTACTAGACATCCAATTGTGCAAGAGATTAATACTTTATATTGATATATTTACAATATTTTCTAGTATTAACTTATTAACCCCCAAAACTAACTATTTTAGTAGCGTCCATTTGATAATAGTGAGATTTTTATGCAAAAACTTATCAATTGAATTTATGTAGATATTAAATGATGCAAGAGCATCCTGGGTGTAAGAGCAATCTTGCATCACCCAAAAATATTTATGGTTTTCTTTTCAATAAGGGATATCTTGTGCAGAGCTGCTATTTATGGAAACTTGCTATTTTTAGTAAGTTGGTCATACGATCTCGAAATGTTATGGTTTCACAGTTGGAGGTTCATCTTAGTCATATCAACCTGTTTGTAAAGTTTCATTGCCGGATCAAGTCTAGTCTTGAAGATATTGAAAATTTTCAGTATTGGAAATAGGGTACAGAAACTTTGTACTCAGTTTTGAAGGCTTTAGAGGCCTCGGATGAGGTTGAAACTTCGGCTGATTGGAGCTTGCACTAGTTAGGCACTGTAGAGCTCATCATGCCCTTTTCGAATTAGGGTCATAATAGTCAATTGGAGCATTAGGTGATGACTTATGGTCTTCGGAAGTTGGGCCACGTGAAATGGCAGAAAATAAATTTCCTTCAAAATTTATGTTTGGGTTTCAAAAGTTATTTTGAGCGAACTTTGATGTAATAAATTGAAAAATAAAATAATTCTAAGTTTGGTCGGCCCTAAAGGATAAATTTTTGGAACCTTCTCGGGCGATGGAAATTGCCTATATAAAGAAGGCCCGTAGTGTTGTCTAGGCAGTTCTAAGTAGTAGATCTGGGTATTGATTCGAGTTTGTCATATAGAATATTGTAAGGGAATTCCCATGAGGCTTTGCATATTGTAATTCTGAAAGTTTGTAATTCCAAATTTGTGGAGATAATAAGAAGCCCATTTTTTGTTCTTGCATATTGTTGTTGTTTCTTTGTTTCTGTTATGTGTTTGTGGTATTAAGGGGAGCACCCTTCATTATTAAATCTCTCCAAAAAAGTATCTACCATATTTTGTTCATGGTTTATCTAGTCTCTACAGTTGCAAGATATTCTAACCATCCACCTATATACTTTGATACTTAATTCACCGCTATTTAATCCACATTACAATCTAGTTGAATAAATTTTCTAACAACTCCATCTAAAATTTGTTTGATATATTATTATTTTGATATTTAGGATAAAATAGCTCTTTATTATGATATTGTGTACCCTTCTCACCTTCAAGAACCTCCCCTCTCATAAATTCCTTGTGTTTTAGTCATCCACTAAAATAATATGTAGGAGTGCAACATGACAAACTATGCCTCAAATTTCTCATATGTAATATGGTCTTCACAATAATTTTGAAATTGTATCTACTCCTTTGTATAAGTGCATGATCGAAGATAAAAACTTTAAGATTACACGTATTAAAATCTTTTATAGTCTCACCTCAAGTATAATGGGTCATTTACCCTATATTATGATGTGTGTAACCAACCTATAAGAAAGCACTAGAAATAACTCATAAACAAATTAACTAAAAAGAAAACATGAATATTTTTATAATTAATATTTGAAATGTTTATAAAATTGTTATATTCATAAGGCATATATATAGGATTATGTCCATAAGTGTTGTCTTAACTATTCATGTATGTATACACATATTACATGCATACTAGCATTTAACAATGAGTATAAATATATGTGTGTACAAGATAAAACTTTGAATACATTATAATCTCAAGGTACACACACACACACACACATATATGTATGTATATATGTACGTATGTATGTATGTATATATGTATGTATATATGTACGTATGTATATATATATATATATATATATATATATATATATATATATATATATATATATATATCATGTACTACTTTTCCATAGTTAAGTGATATTATTGAGACATCTAATAATATATATTACAACATGGAAGAATTATTATTGTAGACCACTTATTACTTGCATCAACAACAAACATATTAAACTATATTTTAGTTTTTTAGATCAATAGAGCATGTAGACCATGTCTATACCATGTCCACAACAGTCAGCTTCCTCAGCCCTTAAACTTCTCCGTGGTTGTAGTTTCCTTTATACACCTCAAAATATACTAGATGTGGACTATCTTAAGTACTTGCTCTATGTACATGTGTAATCACCATGGGCCTTCGGTGTAACTTCACCAAGGAAGCTCCAAGAACACCCACTATCATGACACATATCTCATTCAATCATGGTATTTCAAAAGTAAAATGAGGCACATAATTCTGCACAGTCATTGCCACTTGTCCACTTCATAAGAGAAAGTCAAAGAGATCTCTTCCAATCAAGAAAATGTTGGCATAAAAATGTGGAAGAATAGGAAAAAGAGCCACTACCACACCAAATTGGTAAAACCTAAAAGGTAAAACAATTGGTACCTAGCCACTATTAGCATCAACCTGAAAAATCTTTGTGTAGACAACCTTTGTTAGATCACACCAAACTTTCAATAGTGTGTTTCTTGTCCAAACTTTAGGAAAGAGTCTTATATAAACCCCAATGGTCTCCCCAATAAAAATATGTGTATCTACACATCTATAAATAATGAGAAAGTTCATTCGTTGTAAATATATGTATCATTGAGGAATCCCTCCTGGCCATTGTGCCACAATTTATCACTCTCTGGTGTACTCTATAATATATGTATTTTTTGGCTTGATTTTTGGCCTTTGCATGTTTACTCTTAATAAAGAAAGGAAATTGTTCCCTTGTCACCTTTCTTCTTTTATTAATTAGGATGTATCATGGTGATTTATTTTACATCAAGCATAATTTATATATGCCAACCCTGTTGTCTTCCACTTATCCTAAGAAGTAATGGATTGTGCCTCTACTTAGGTCTTCCATTAATCTTTGAAGTGGGTGTTGAATCATGCCTCCTATAGTTTGGTCCTCTGACTAGAAAACTAGTGAGGAGTGGGTACTCATATTCGCCCTCTATATGAGGCATGTATCTTTGACTAGGACCAAAAGATATTCTAGAGTGCCTCTTGTTTGGATTCCATTCAAGAGTGTCTTTCATATATTTTATCATCCTTCATGTGAATTTCACACCTGCAAGGCTCACCCACCATTACTCAAACCCCTTCTATTGCATTGTTATTTACTTAAGACCCTTTCTATTGCATTGTTTCTATCCTCGAAGGTGGTTTCCCTGGAAGGAAAGCTTCCAAAGTATTGTTGAGGCTTCACTATGAACCTGTAAAGTATTGTAAAAGATTTAGCACATCCCCTATGTAGAGTATATTTCATTTTCAACATGTTCCTTCTCTTTCTCTAGCCAAGGAACAAAGAGTCAAATTCTAAAATCCTAAAGGTTTCTCTACTTAGCGTATCAAGTCCCCCATTTGTAGAGCTTCTTGATTTCCCTCATTTAGGCATGAGCCTCTTAGAGATCAACAAATCACTCATGAAATTTGTTGCACACAATTTCAAGAAGGGGAAATCTACTCATGGAAAGGTGAAATAATTGATCAAATACCACTAAATCTATAGACAACAAATTTCCAAATAAGTTACAAATCTCTCAATATTCTCATTGATTAAAATAATATAAATATTATATTTATATATATATATTTATAATATAAATGTTATATTTATATAATTTTTTTTAAATAATCTTGAGAACTAAAATACCTAAAGCTCAACTTAATTAAATGCAATAAAATTTCAAAAAATTAAAGGATAGTATACCCTATAATAAATCAGGCACTGTGATTAAAAACTATATAAGCTAAAAAATATAATATTTTTACTCAAAAATTATAAAATAATATAATTTAATGTTATTTTAAAGGTGTAACCATCATTTAATATTTAACATATCCACAATATGAATAATCCAATCAAGTGAGTAGGATTATTCAAAAGCATGTTCTTAGATGCATATTTCTAATGTTGTATTTTCTTTATAGTTACTATTAAAATGAGAATTTTTTTCAATTTTAAAAAAGATGTCACTGAAATATTTCTTTCAAAAATATGATTATAAGGTGAGGTTTATTTTGTTTTTTATTAAGGTAACAGAAGGTTTTGAAGGGGCCCTGAAACCCTTTAACAAATAAAACCTTAAGATAGAACATTAAAAGCTCCCAAAATGAATCAAACTAGCCTAAACAAAAGGCAGAACACTCAAACAACGACTCTAGAACACTGTAAAAATAGGATCATTAGAAATAATAGTCCAACGAAAAAAGCAACAAAGTTGTCCGTTATTCCCCTTTTTATGGGAACAAAGGGTCATGTCGAAAGAAGAGGAGAATTTCTTAGAATGTCTCCCTTTAACAGTGATCCAATCATCTTCGACTCTCGCAGCCTCATCCTGCCATCACAACAAATTCAAGATAGAATAACCAGCACCCAGCATTGCTTCCCAAACAAGGCCCGCATCAATCCCAGCAAGAGAGACAAGAACACCAAAACCCTCAGCAATCAACACACCAGTAGGGCCGGAAGGAACAACAACCACATAACTGCTAGCAAAGAATCTGGAATTTGCCAGCAAAGGAATAAAGGGTCCCTACTCAGCAGGGAGATTATAAGTAGCATCAACATCAATCCCAGTAGGATCTACAGGAGGCAGAGTAGGATTCAAGCCATTTTCAACAATAGGCTTTTGACAGCCCGAGACAAGAACAGATTCCTTCAAACTTTGAGGAGAAATTTTCAAGATTGTATAATGTTTGATAGAAGCATCCTTCCACCAAGTATGAGAGACTTTCTTCTTTTTAAAATTGAAATTGCAATGTGTAGCATGATGACCTATTTTAAAACATTTTCTACACCTAAAGGGGATACCCCTGATAATCCAGTTGTTGCATCCAATAACCTTTAGATGATTCAATTTTAATTTTAGCTGGAAGACCATGCAATAGATCAATATCTACTAGAATGTAGGAAAAGGTAGAATGGTACATATTAGAAGAGTCATGATCAATAAGCAGAAACTCCCCCAAAGCCTCCCCCACCTCCTCCAGGACATAAACTTTCCATAGATGGAGAGAGAGATTGAGAAGCCTAACCCAAATAGGTATATTATTGAAAACTTTAGTAGAGGGATTGAAATCCAGGTGCCAGGATTTTACCATCAGCAAAAATTTATCTTCCTCCCAACTGAAGAATTTTTCACACAAAATATTAGTTCTATCCTTAAATCTATCAAATTTTGCTACAAAGAATTCTTTAGCTAAGGGAAAAATGTGAACATTATCTAAGATTATTGGTTCCCATTTTTGGGAAACCCAATCATGAAGTTGGGGCAGACTCGGCCAGAACCCCCGAAAACAACATATCAAGGCTTGATGCGTAAGGCTCTCAGAGCAACTTTCCAACTCCCCATCAACAACAACAGAGAGTTTAATAGAAAGAGATCCACAAACAGAAGGTAGAAGTAGATTTATGATGAATTAAGTCTTGCGCAGTTAATGGAAGGTAGTTTATGATATTATAATGCTATGGTTAAGAGTGCAAAGAAAAATATCATGTTTTGCAAGATCGCAAGAAGTTTTAAGTTTTGTAGGATAGCAGAAACAACTTTTTGGAAAGAAGTGGCAAAAGAATTGAATACAATGTCAGAACTAAGTGAGATTGAAGTAATAAAAGGTTATAATTGATGTTATTTGATCATCAAAGTGAACACAAGTGTTAAAGAGATCAAAGAGCAATGATTAGAAGCTTTTTGCAATGATTTGGTGAAGGATTTGAGCGCCAAATCTATGCAAGCCCTAAAATCATGAATTTGAGTTATTTTACTTGACAAATCTGTGAATCGGTAAAAGGAATTTGAAGTAATCATGGATCTATCTTTAATTCACAATATCAAAGATAAAAATAGACCTAGAATGATGAGGGAACCAGTTGAACCTCTGGAAGAAGACCCTAAGTTAGCTTTATCATTCGTACCAGATGAAGTTTTGCATTTAGAGAATGTAAGAAGTTATCTGGGATGCAAGTTAGAAACCATCAGTGATAGTGATTTCACTAGTGAGTATGAGAAGATTTACAACCAAGACGTGTCATTGAAACAAGGTTATGAACATTTGAAAGACAATGAGATTGTTAAGTATGCATTGCAGTATGAGTTTGATAATGAAGAATGCACTAAGATAATCCTTAGCAAAATTCATAATGGGAAGTTTTTTCTAGAAGATAGAGTAATAGATATTACAACTGATTTGATTCATGAAGTCACTGGACTGTCTAAATCTGGAGCTATTCCTTTAAATGAGAAGAACATGAGAAAGATAGTCATTGATAACACTAATTCATCCTATAATGGTAGAGGAATTGTAATTAGTAAGATCCAACAACCTGATGTTAGATACATATGCAAGATCCTAACAACAAAGTTTTGTGCAAATTCAAGAGTGCCCCTAGGGGTAATCAAAGTGTTGATTATGTTCATAGCCTTGTGTTTCATCGTTGTTAGGTGGAAAAATCTGGTATTTCTATCTCCCACTTTCAACCACAGAGACCTTGATCTATGTCTCCAAAAATTTTCCTCTTTAGCTATGATATTATGGTAATCAACAAGGATAATATTTTCTTCTTTTCTTAGATCTTCTATCAACCCTATACTCTGAATCTTGTCTTGAATTTCTTTAAGATCCAATTGAATTTTTCTTTTAGTTTCAAAAATATCACCAAAGACATCCTTGTTCCATTGTCTAACTCTAGATTTGATATTTGCCATTTTTTTTGCCACTTGGAACATAGCTTTTCCTTCCACTTTGATATTCCACCATTCCTTTATTTTATTTTTTAACTCTAGGTGAGTCATCCACATTTTTTCCAGTTTGAAAGGTGTGTTACCTTTACCTCTGAAGGAGTTGGCAATAAAGGAGATAGGATAGTGATTCGAACCAATGCAGTTAAGAGAGGAGAGGGAGGAGGAAAAGTTAGCAATCCATCCGTGAGAGACAAGGACCTTGTCAAAGTTGGCAATTATTGAAATAGAATGTTTCAATAACATATTAAATCATTTGTAACTTTAAAATAAATTAAGAAAAAATCTTAGAAAGGTTACAATTTTTGAGATTTTGGTTCCATGGGGCTCCCATTTGTGCTTTCCCTAGGTTATGAGAGAATATTTTGAGGAGATTTGGTGAGTATAACTAAAACTCTTATATGACTAGTAAAAACTTATGTAACATCTTATGCATCAATAGGTGTCTTAGTATCATTACCTTGTTGAATACTTTAGCCATTTAATGCTTTGTGCTTTATTTGAGGTCATCCTCTCTATTTTTTACAATTAAAATTGTTAATGATCGAGAAAGAACCATATTGATAACTTTAATTTGTACTAAATAAATAATTAACAACCAACTTAATTTAAAAAATCTTAAGGCCCTTTTGAGACTTGTGCTAATATTTTTTGGCATTGCTCAAGCCCATGTCAAAATACTTTCTAAAGTAGGATCCTTTAGCTTTTATTTATTTATTGTGGCACTATTTAAAGTACAATCTTGAACCTTTTAAATGGCATCATCCTTTCATGTCTTCACAATTACTACTAATAGAGTTGAAGGATTGGTGGTAGTTATCAATAGTATATTTTCTCAAGTGATCCTAAAATTTTGTCACGAAAGTGTTTCATGAAGTACATCCCCTAAAACACCCCTATACATTGTCCTCATTCCTAAATTTGATAGTAATTATTAATGGTTGATTCTTTTACCTTGATAGATTATTTTGTGAGAAGGGTCCCCCCTAATTGTCTACTTCAAGAATGGATCAATAGGTCATGGATCCTACATGGGATTCACCTTGATTTTATGTAAAGCTTTTAAGATAATCATTATTTTATATTTCTCTACATCTAACCATTGTTAGGCCATTTTTAATCATTTTCTTTCGCATGTTCATGACTCTTTATTATTTTTTAAAACTCTAGATCTAGGGCCTTATCATCATTAATGAAAAAAATCTTTGGATTTATGTACGGGTTGATCTTCCTTGATTAACATTTCCATGTTGGAATTTTTTGAGCCAAATATGTAAGGAAATTAAGGTAGCTAAATAATTTCCTACACTAATATTGAGAGGCTCGGGTTATGTAAAAAATTCTTAGATCTTAACAACAATTACAAAAACTTAGTAGAAATAAGCATAAATAGCATGCATATCACAACATAGCAATTTACATGGGGAATGCCCTTTTGAGAAAAAAACCCCCACACTCCAAAATCCACCCAATATATTATTCAAAAATAAACAACTAATTACAATATAATTATAGAGAAAGCTTCTCAAAAGAGTGTCATTGACTAGAGATCTAGAGGTAACTCAACAACTATCAAACCCTCACACAAAACCTTTATCTCATGCACCTAATATGTATGAGATACAATATGAAACCATAAAATGGTATTACAAAACTAATGCAGGGGCATTCTAGGGTACTCGATGAATCTGCATGGAGGTGTGTTGTTTGGTCGGTGTTACTCGGTTGTAGCCTTGACCAACGGTCTCAATCATTGAAGGAAGCTCGGTTGTTGAAGGAACTCGGTAATCTCTGCCACTCAGTGAAAGTGTTACTCGGTGATGCCTGCAGTGCTCAGTTATTTCACTATTGCTCAGTAGTTCTGGTTTACCGACTGGAGTTCTGTGTGATTTTTTGGGCCAACTTGGTGCATTTATTGTTGGTAGCTATTGTTACAGGCTGACATGTTGAATTTAATTATTGTAAGGCTATTTTGAAGCCGACTTGTGTTGTATTTAATATTTGTTGGGAGAGTTAATGGTTTCATGTAGTCAACTTGTGGCTGATGATTAATATTTAAGGGGTGTTTGGGTAGATGTTTAGGGGCAGTAAGGGGCATGATTTGGAAGACTTAGTGAATCAGATCAAAGGTTCTGAAAGCTAGAGTTGGTGAAGTTGTTGAAAAGATCTTGCATGATCTTGTAGATCAAATTGTTATCTGATAGTTTGTAATTGTAGAGCTAGTGGTTTGCACACTTGGAGACAAGGAGATTGCTTGGAGGCTTGCGAGCTCAAGTTTAGATCTACATTAGGGATTCCATCAGTTGTTGATTGTTTTAGAGCTGAACTAGCTAAGATTGTATTAGATCTATGTGGATCTTGAAGAACTTGTTTTTGTTTGTAATTGGCCCCAACCCGGAAGGCCTTACATCTAGGCATGTTAATGAAAATTGAGTTGAAACATCTTGTTGTGTTGAGTTTTCCACTATGTAATTCTAAAGTTGCAAGGCTAGATTGTCCTTAATTGGATCCTCCCTGCCTTGGTCTGCGTAAAAAACCATGGGATAAAAACTACCTAAAAAGTAGTCGCCATCTTATTTTCAACCTAAGATGCCCTATAATGTGTCAAAACAAACATCAACATGTATAACTCCCTTTTACAACTCATTTACGAGTTTAACATATTTTTACATTTCTTATTTTAGGAGACCCAACTTCTAGAGGCCATAACTTTTGAACTAGGAGTTTGATTGATGAGCCATTTGAAGCACCGAAAATATTGTGACATGTTCTATCAAGCTAGAATCAACTATATTGGTTCTCAACACTTTGAAGTCATTTAGAAACCTATAAGGCCTTCAAAATTGACTTCGTAAAATTTCTTAAACAATTTCAAAAATGAAAACTTTAATATCTTCAAATCTAGACATTATCTTACAATGAAAATTTTTCAACATCCTTATATAACCCATCTAAAGCTTTGGAGAAAGTTGAGGTTATGTAAATGCAAGATTGAGACACTAATCTTCTTGACAAAATAGCCTCTTCCTCAAGAACTCTTCTTTATATTAAGATTGAATTGTTCTATTCATCTCATTATTAATGAAAAGTTTGTGTTGAGGTAGACCTCTTACAAGATTTAAAGGAGATTATGGATATTCAAATTAGATTAATGATACATGTTCAATGCATCCTTTACTTGTGTTAAGCAAATACGTTCTATTATTGTCAATATTCTAAAAATAAAAATTTTAAGACTTTCATTTTGTTTGGTCTTTCCTCATCCAAAACCTTATGCTCAACTAACTATTGGTTCAAAAATTCATACAAAATAGAGGAAGCTCAATTGAATTTAGTTGTTAATTGTAAGGCCAAAATATCTAGTAACCATACTCCTTACCATAAGCTTTATTCAAGCTATGAGGGATAGAATTCAAAATTTATTGTAAAGCTTCCAAATTATTGAAAACATGTTCACTCTTCTTTTAGGGAGACTTTTGAAGTAAAATGTTGGTGATCTTTTTCCCCAAAGGTCAGCTTGGCATTAGGATTGACAGGGCTAGTGTCACATTCACTCAACACTCCAAATCTGACAGGAAAAAGGGCCAACTGACAAGGATCAAAGAGAGATCCTTCTACACTTTGAGCTCCACATCACTCAGGCCGGTGTACCTCATCTGCACACTCATACAATTTGTGTCACACTACAGGCCTACAAGTAACTGACTGTGGAATGATTTCCAAACTCTTCTAGGTATCCTATACCTCAATGAAGCCAATATCTCATGCAATAGCCCAACTTGCATGGAGTGAGTATGAAAACTAGAGACCTACACTAACAACTTGAAAGGGAAAGGGTGGAGACTGAATGGAAATGATTTTAAAATGAATTTGAAAGGACCCCTGAGATGCCCTAAGTCTCTGATAGACCAGTGCCTTGTCCAATGGGCAGCAGAGTCAAATACCTCACCGCAACAGGGCTATGAAACAAGATGACAACACACTCACCCTGACCAAATCATACATTACCAAACCACCTGTACACCCAAATATGCTATCACCTATCCAAAGAAAGACCTAGGAACAGGCAATACATTAACCAGCATCCACTGGAAGACAAGCATGATGCATCTTTGATACCCCAGCTCATACATATCTAAACACCAGTCCTAGACTCAATTGCTTCTGCGAAAAACAACTCTACTGCAGACACTCACTAGAAATGCAAGTAGAAAAACTATAACACCCTTGATGCTACAATTAATAAGTCTAAAACCCAAATGGAGACAATCTAAGAGTAGAACAAATATATTGAAATCTTATACATAAGACATCTTTTACAATTTAATTATATTCCCATAGCTAGAGAGGACAGAGGGAACACCCTATATGCAGAGGAGAAGGAGAAATCTACAGGAAAAAGACCTTTCACATGGAACCAATTCTCCTCAAAAATTTGCAGAAGAAGGAACCCTTACAAAAATGAACAACCTGCAATTTATACCACTAGCTGCCTTGGAATTATCAGAGAGAATGCAACAAGCTACGGACAGCTAGGGCAAGGGTTTCAACTACCCAACCAACCAAAGACTAAATCAAGATTTATTACAGGGGCAGGAAACCAAGAAATCTCAGAGAAATAGATCAAAGACGATCTCCAATCATCATAATTCTCCAAACAAAGCATAGAAGATCACTGATCTATTAAGAGAGAAAATCAAATCAACCACCCTGAAATCACGCCTCGAGCCACTCCAAAACTATCCTCCTCCACACGGCACAAATCCCTGCAAACCCTCATGGCACCCTAGACCACACTGGAACGGCGGAGAAGAACAATCTCACCAACTCTGGCCCTTTCTGTCATCAATTCTAGTCCTTCCTGGTCGCTGGAAACATCTCAAAAAATTGAATTTGAAAACCAACAGCCACATCCTTGGCGCCCAGCACATCAGCGGTCATCATTTAAACCTTTACCAACTTTATATCCCAGCCATCCGATCAATCTCCCTTCACGGGCTTGGCAACCCTACAACAGTCTTTAGTCACGCAATCGCGTGGTCACAAACCTCACCACCACAAAAAATCGGTCTCACCCTATGCTTGGTCGCATGATCGCAAGGCACCAAACTAACCCTTGCGATCATGCAACCGTAGTCTCCTAGCCATAGTCAACGGTCAGAAACCCTGCAGGAAAAGTCCCTGGCAATGTTACCACCACAACTCCACAACTGCGACCACAGACGGTCAGTCGCATGATCGCATAGCCCAGGGGACGGGCTATGCAAACATGCGACAACCTGCAGACTTTAACCTTGCCGCAACCGCCACCGCCAAGTCCGCAACCGCGTCACCAGACCACTGTCGCATGATCGCATGCCATGGAAATGGCCCTTGCGATCATGCGACAGGACCATCAGACCGCCACATCACTGCCCACTGGCCAATCAAACATCAACACCTCAGCACACCCTGGCAAATGGACCCACTGCCTGGAAAAGCTTTATACCTTTGGGAAGATTAGACGGTGGTCGCATGATCGCAAAGGGGAGGAATATTCCTCATGATCATGCGGCCACCATAAATCTCTTCTGCATGTTATTCTGCTTAAGAAATACCGAGCCCACCATCTAGCGACACCGCGACTGTGGAAAACTTAACCGCTAGCCAAGTTGCTAGATGCTAGGGACTGAACTGCCAGGATTCAGTGACTGAGAGAAGATCGCAAGTCACAAGGTCGCTAGAAGAAGACCAACCGCCAGGCAATCGAACACCACTGAGAAGCTGGGACCACGTGGACAGGTGGCAGGTGGTCGCATGATCACATGTCAGAAAATTCTGAAATGTGGCCATGCGATGGCCAATCAGAACACATCTCTGCCTGTCATCTGACATCGGGACCACCGCGCACTGCAAATAGAATCAATGGCAGGTGCATGATCGCAAGGGGAAAGAATATTCCTCACAATCACATGCCGACCATCGATCTCCCTCCTCTGCCACATGAAGAAACGAGCCCACTTGCCAACCACCAAGCATCCAACGACTTCGCGACAAACTACTTGCCAAGTCGTGAGATGCTAACCGCTAACCGCCAAAAAAGAGGAGATTACGCGACTACACAGTCGCCAGGTCGCCAGAAGAAGACATAACCGCCAAGCAGCTGAGAAGAACATCACTGAGAACTGGGACCATGCGGACAGGTGGCAGGCGGTCGCATGATCGTATGTCAAAAAAGTCTGACATGCGGCCATGCGACAGCCAATCAGGAAGAGCATGGACCCACCACCCACGTCGGACTTGCGCAGTTGAGGGAACGCCAGCAAATAGGGAACTAGTGCGAGGTCGAAAACACACAATATTTTCGACACAGTGGAAGACCGAAAACACACAGAGTTTTCGACACCAAAGGATAAGCACACAAAAGCAAGAGGCACAGGGTCGAAAACAACGAAGGTTATCAGTAAAGGATCGAAAATATCATGGACTTTTGAAAACACTATGGGTTTTCGACACTATGACAAAACTTTAAAAATGCTTCCCGCGGACCTTGAAACTCGAATAACTTTCTGGGCTTTATGATTTAGGAGATGCAGTTTGGATTGAAGCAAGGCGACAACATGGAGAACACAGGGCAGGAGGCAATGAAGAACACTTGCAGGGAAAATAGGCCATTTTCAAAGGATTTTGCAATGACAGAAAATGGGCCTAACATAAAATATGTGAGATGCTCACTAGCAATATCATTTTTATCTCAATCATCAATTAAAAATTCCTAACATGCTTCTCCTCCTCCAACTAGGTCCCAAAGGTTCCATAGTCAATTAGGGCATCTAGGAAAGGGAGAACATGTGTCGAAAAATAGAGAAGGTATATGTATCTTATCTTTCTTCACTTAGTAGATTTTGAATCAAGTGATGTTCTTTTCCTAATAGTTATTCCACTCAGAAAATGTGGAAATGAATATTGGCACTAATTTATGAATGTGTCTCTTAGACTGTTTGAGATACTTGACTATAGTTTCTAGGTCTAGACATTTTCTATTTACAAGAAGTTAATTGTTCTAGGCTCTTTATTTTTGCAACTTGTTATGTCATTTGGCCTTCTAGATAATCTTTATGTAATAGCCATGGCGTAAGTTCTAGTGATTTTGCACCTTTCTCTATCTTATGGGGTATCAACACTTAGTTGAACAAGGATGTGACCCCACCAACCAACCATGGTGGGTTCTTTTAAACATTAATAATCATTCATTTGGAGTTATTAATATTTATGTGTTAAATGATGTTGTGAGATCTAGTCTCTAGAGATAAATTACTAATGCAATACATGTGACCACTCAAGCATATGTGATGATTTTTATATGATTGAAATGACCTATAATAAATGTTGGACCATGCTTATGTGGCAGACAACTGATGAAAGAGAGTCTTGGTTTTTAATGTGTAATAATTTGGGATTGTCTGATCCCAGTCTTGGTTGTAGCCAAGATTATAAGACATGGTACACTTGGGGCAATCTAACAACAGTGCTTAACAAAGTACTCAATTGTTTCAAGATGAGGCCATGGTAGTATATCAAAATAGATTCTGGTTCCTAGTCCCATGGCTCTTGGCCCCTAACAAAGAGATATAATGTTTCTTGTGGTTGGTCCTAGTTCTCACAATCACCATCTACTTCCTCTCACATGAGTAATTCCTTTGGAAGTCAAAATTTGAGCAAGACCTCTCACATGAGTAATTCCTTTGGAAATCAAAATTTAAGCAAGACACTAGGCTAGAGTTGGCCACTTCTTCAATGCATATACAACTTCAAAAGATACCATTAAGAAAAAGGGTGTAGTCATAGTTAGCCAGTAATCAATTGATAACAATCTTACCTGTAATTATGTTTAAAGAAACCTTACCCTCCTATTAAAATTAATTTAATTACATAAATTTTTAAATATTATAATAACACTTATTATCTCTCATTTAAACTTGATCCTCCCTACATCTTATAACAGTTCATCTTTTTACCACCCACTTGAGAAAAACACCCAAACAACAAAATCCCCATAAGCGAAGACTTCCATCCTTGACCCAACCAAGAAATGCCTTCACCAAAAGAGCAGCCCGAGGGCCCCAGCCAACTTACCCGAGGTAGCGAGGGTGACCAGTATAGCCGGTAAGCAACCTCAACCTAACGTTTTGACAGTTACCAGTCGGGCAGCCCTCCGTAGGTCTGGGATACGCTCTGGTCACATGGACTCTCATTTTCAGCACACCCGCTAATTCATGCCCTGATTCAGTACTTAACAGTTGGTATCACGGGTCCTCATTGTTTGTTTGCATGTCTTGTACCCATCAAGATTCGCCATGCATGCAACGATTTTTTATTTTATTGAAAAATGTGACGATTCTTCGTCTGCTACGATTGAGATTCCTCCCTCTTATTATCTTTTCCCAAGAGAATGAATAAGTCTTTTTTATGCTTTTTCTTCTTTTCCATGCAATTACAGTCTTAACCTGAGCTGGGCAGTTCCTGTGACGTGTGTTTTGACGTTAGCTGAAACAGTTGGAGGCAGGAAAGTCGTTTCAATCGAAAGATGGAGGTCAAGGGTTCGACTCTTTCTGCCGACTCAGCACGATAGCATAGTTACGTAACTGGTGAAATGTCAATATTGGGGATCACTACTAAAAATCTAAAGAGTAGTTTGAATGGACTGTATTTATAGGAGAATAGGACGCTTAGATGGATAAATGGCTTTATTTATTTTTTTACTTTTATTACTTTATTTAAATATTCTCCCTCAAAAAAAATGTTATAAAATAATTTTTAAATATGTTATTTTTGTTTCTATATTTTTATGGAATATACAAAGATTAATATTCAAATCTGTTAGTCAATAAAATGAAAGGTTACTATGAATATGTTTTATATTTATTTGTCTATTTTGAGACTTTAGTAACTATAACTATACTGAAGTTATATGTCACATTTGGAACATTTTATAGATAAAATATTAAATATGCAATAATATAAAGAGTGGTTTGAAAGGATTGTATTTATAGAAGAATTTGATGTTTGGATAGATAAAGGGCCAGTATTTAAGTCGCTATTTTTATTATTATATTTATGAATGTATAACAAAGACAAAAAAAAAACAATTAATTATATTTATTTTATTTATTAGTAAGTATATATGAAAGGTCAAAGGAATATGATTTATATTTATTTGTCCATTTTCAAACCATAGTAAGTATACTACAAAAGTAAATTATGCATGTGATCATTTAATACATTTATTACAAAGAAAAGGTCACTTATATTGGTGTGTTAGGTGGGTTTATCAAGTATATTATGAAACTAAATTATGTGTTTGACTATCTAACATAGTTATTATGAAGGAAAGCTCATTTACATTCACATGTTAGGTGATGTAATGGAAATACATAATAATAGCATGGATTTTAATAGGATTATGTTCTAGAAATATTCATTGGTAGGTTTTGGTTATGTTTTGTCCAAAGATTTTTTACTATCAAATTAACATTAACATCATAGTTAATATATAATGGTACATCTTGAAGTGGTGTTGATATTATATCTTTTATTTTAAATAACCTTAAAAGGTGGGTTGAAAGGATTGTATTTATAAGAGAATTTTATGTTTGGATAGATTTAGGGATTATATTTAAGTTTTCACTTTTATTATTAATTTACGTATTTCTAAAAAAAGGCAAAAAATAATTTTTAAATATGTTTTATTTATTTATTAGTTAGTAAATATGAAAGGCAAATATAAATACAATCTTTTTTCTTTTTTTTTCTATTTTCAAACCTTTAGTAAACATATTATACAGTTAAAATATGATTTTGATCATTTAACCACTTATTATAAAGGAAAGGTTAGTCATATTGGTATGTTAGGTGATCTTATCAAATAGGTTATGAAAGTACATCTAACACATTTATTATGAAGGAAAGTTCACCTACATTGAGAGTTAGGTGATATAATGAAAATATAAAATTTTACAATGGAAACTTATGGGATTATGTTGTGGAAATATTTTTTGGGAGGGTTTTGGTTGCATTTTATTGAAAGAAAGTTTGACATCAAATTAACATTGGTCTTTGTTAGAGTTTTAGGTGACTCTACAACACCCCCAAGATCAAATGAAAGACCAAGATAACTCCCACAAGAGAATGAAAACACAATTGCATTAAGATGCTAGAATGATATTATTGATAAAGGACATAATAAAAATGTAAATAATAGGCATGCTTATAGAGGAAAGGTAATAAGAGACAATGATAAGGAGTAGATAAGTTATCACCCACACAAGGTGGAATCCACCTGGAATAACATGTCCACCAATGGTGGATCATCCTCCATTATGCAATGAAGTATGTGCAACATGTGGAGGATGATAATGTGATACATGCACTAAAGGTATTTCACACATAAAGTGGAATGTGATAACAACTATCACCACCTAAAGTGGAAATTTCTCATATACCATATGCAAATATTGGTGAAAGGTCTTAGGTATCTCATATGCAAACCACTATGTAATGCATTATCCTAAGTAAACTTAAGTTAAGTGTAATTAGTATAAATATAATTACACCAACAATCTTGATATCAAGGAAATTTAGAAGTTTATGTAAGATTGAGACTAATGACAAGAAGACAACTCCTATGTGAACCTATTGAAAGGGGGTCAAAACTAGAATCCAATTACTTATTTGTTAAACATTCTCTCATATTAACAATGATCACAACATTAAGATAGCCATGTCCACAACCTTCAAGAACTAATTATGTTAGGTTTCATAGACCTACAATTTTTCATGTATTATTGTTTCAAGAATACCTTTCCACGTACTTCTTTAATGGGAAGGAAGTTTCACAAATGCTTTATAATAATGTATAACCACAAGTTACTTATTATTTTCTTTTTCTTGTATTTTCTATTAGTAATGCTCATTTATCAAATAAATGGTATAATTAGATTGAATTAAATGGACATATACAAATTTATTATTTTAAAATTTTAAATAACATACAATTTTCATGTAAGGGCAAAAGTACAAAGATGTGTCACACTTTTTATAAAGGAAATGGTCAACACTGATCCAAGATCTATAAAATATTTTTAGAAAAGTTCACGTATAGATCTATAAAAGTGTATTTTTATATTCTTTTTAAAATATCAATAAAAGGAGTGGGAGTTGTTGAAATGTTGCTTTTCTAAAATAAATTTATTTTTTTGGCAATTGGACCTAAAGTTGTCTAAAATATGCATTCAATAGACACTTCCAATTAGAAAAGTTGAGACACATATCTAACTTAGCTAGAATGAATATAGCTAGACCATATGTTTGACCAAAACTAAATTTTAGTTAGAAATACTTAAATTCAATTATGTTGATAAGTTAGCCTTAAGTGTGACACAAATTTGTACGTTTACCCATAAAATATCATTATTGTATTGGTGTTGCCTAAAAATTCCTTGTCATTCTTTTTCGGCAGTCAAGACAAGAAACAAGCGGTCATCAATTAGCATCATGCAGTTGGTCACATGATCGCATGGGCCTTCCTGGCCGCATGTGATCATGCGACAAACCGTCAACGGTTTTGGTGGTGGCAGTTTGCAGTCATCGGTTAACATCATGCAATAGGCAGTTTATGGGGTCCCATTTGGGATGATCAACGACTGTCGTGATTTCGCAAAGGATCTGTCAGAGCCTTGCGAAATTGTGACAACCATTGATCTTTCCTTCTCTGCAGTGCTTCAAAGCTTTGGTGGGTCCACTGCCACGTATTATGATATGGAAGTTTCTCATTGGCCAGAGGTAATGACTTGTTCCAATCTGTCAGAGTGGGCCCAACAGACTTCCCAAAATGAGATCTAATGGTTGTCGCATGATCGCAAGGAATATTCCTTTCCTTTGCGATCATGCGCCTGCCGTTGATTTTATTCCACTATCAGACCTTCGTTAGGTGGCTCCTCATTCGCTGACATGCTCGTTTCTCATTGGTCCACGTGCTGAGTTGGATTATCTTTTAGTGGGGCCAGATTTCTTAGACGTGTTAGTGGGGTACCAAAGGAAAAGAGATCTACGGTGGTCGCGTGTTCGCAAGAAAAATTCCTTGCCTTTGCGATCATGCAACCACCGTTGGATCGGAATCTAAGTTACAGTGGAACCGTGTCAGAGCTCGCTGAGGTGTATGCTTACAGAGCAGTCAAGAATGAATAAGAGAATGACAGGTGGCAAGGTGGACCCAGTTTTGTGGCTTCAGTCGTGTAATCACCGGGAAGAGTCGGGGTTAGTTAAAAGGTTAAGTGATTCAGCGATAAAGGGAAAATTGAAACTTGGGGTGAATACCGAGTTAGTTTTGCAGTCAAGTGCTGAGCCCGAGTAAAGAGGAAGGATTTGATGGTCATGCTTTAAAGTAAGATCAATTTTTGAATACTGACCGTCGATGAGAAATTTATGCGCCACCTCTCACCGTTATCAATTTTTTAAATTCAAATATCTCACAGTATCAGATTTTTGCAGTTATGGCGAGTCTGAGTTGCAGGAAGGTAGATGGATCATGGCAGCCAGATATTTGCAAGAATAAACATGAAGTGAACACGCAAACAAAATATATCTGATCTGCTGGGATATTTTCATGTACATTTATGGCCAGATTGGATTGATTTAGGGTTGGATATTTTATTGTAAACCTCTGTAGCCCTAATTGAGATATTTTTGATTCCTATCTACGTGCAGGGTTGTATATATTGTTTTTTTGGAGCTTTTGGGCTCAGAATTCACATTTTGTAAAAAGAGAAAGTCTTTTCTTGGAGAACTATTTGTAGCATTTTTGCTCTCTGGTTTTTCACATCTTGTAAGTTCTCATTGATAATACAAATGCTACAAAGTATTCTGTGACATGTTTATGTCCCTATACTTTTCTTTTTTTTGGCTTGTCTCTTATTGGATTGAGGTTTATGAATGCTTTCAGTGATACTTAGCTTTTCCTGATCCCCTTTACTTTTAGCTTATTTGTGCACTACTGTGTTTGATTTGATCTGAGTGAGGTTGTGGGTATCCTTTAGCCCCTATCATTCTGTCTCATTCCTGTGTCCTTTTGCTGAAGAGAATGTCTGCTTGCAGGTCATAATTTGTGTCTAATTTTTAGGCCCTCTAATGAAATACTCATGCAAGCCTATTTAGTAAGCTGTGATCTCCTAGACCTAATTCTGTCACTGGTTTCATTCCTCTATACTGAGATCCAAACCCTAGTTCCAGTGCATCACCTAGTAGGTAGATTTGCTTCATGTCATTTCCCTTTCATGCATTCCTTCTAACCCTTTCCCCTCAAAGTTTACTTTCCTATTAAGAGCAAATCAGGGTGACTATCCAAGAGGAACCAGCCTAGAATCTGGAGGTCTCATCTCGGTTAGCAAAAGGTCCCACAACCTTGAGATGATTCCCATGTTATACTGGATTATCAAGACTACGAGAGCTTGAGATCAGAGGCGCAAATTCAGTGTATAACAATTGGATTGGGGATGTGGCTTGATTTGTGAGAGCTTCTTGTGCTTAGCATGAGTCACGAGACCTAATCTCCCCCCAATCCACTTGGTAAAAGAGGGCATGTCACCCCAAGGTCATGATCACTTTAAAAATTCTACTAGGTGCATTGCAGTTTCCATTATTTTAAATACAATTTAATGTTTAATAGGCCCTAGTCAATAAGCAAAAAAATCAAGGTAATTAATCTTTGTAGATTGAAACACATCATCGTCTAAATATCCACATAAAATACACCATCCATAAAAGACTAACGTTAAGATATACAATAGCATGTATTATAATACTTTAACTTACTATATATTAAAATAAATGACATTAAATCACATGTCTATATATATAATTTATTAAATCTCTTTTTATTTTATGATTATTCTTTAATTGATTTAAATTTTTCTTTCCAAAAATACATTTATCTTCCTCTATTAAAATGGCAAAATAATTTATTTTATCGTAGATTGAATTTTTCTTTCAAAAAGCTCTCAAGAATTTCTACAAAGGTATTGAAATTGTATCTATAGCCTATATTTATCCACTTCATAGAGATTCCACTATTAATATACCTTTCTACTTTTATGCTTAGTTGTGAAGTTTTTTCAATAGAATTTAAAAATAATCTCAAATAACCTTTCCCAAAAAAGTATAAAAAATGATTATTTTTTATCTATAAAAGACTCATTCACATAAATTAAACATTTTTAAATTATACTTCTTGTGAACCCATATGTTCCTAAAATGTTTCTTGTGAACCCATATGTTCCTACTTCAACATTTTAGAAGTATATTATTTTTGCTAATTCCAACTCTTTCTACATTCCATCCATTCTATACAGGAATTACTATCTTTTATAATTGAATTCTACTACTTTTGGTTCATAAAATAATCACCTCTCTACTAGACATCCAATTGTGCAAGAGATTAATACTTTATATTGATATATTTACAATATTTTCTAGTATCAACTTATTAACCCCCAAAACCAACTATTTTAGTAGCATCCATTTGATTAGAGTGAGATTTTTATGCAAAAACTTATCAATCGAATTTATGTAGACATTAAATATCTTCAAAAAAGTATCTACTAGTTTGTGTTCATGTTTTATCTAGTCTCTACAGTTGCAAAATATTCTAACCTTCCACCTATATACTTTGATACTTAATTCACCGCTATTTAATCCACATTACAATCTAGTTGAATAAATTTTCTAACAACTACATCTAAAATTTGTTTGATATATTATTATTTTGATATTTAGGATAAAATATATCTTTATTATGATATTGTGTACCCTTCTCACCTTCAAGAACCTCCTCTCTCATAAATTCCTTGTGTTTTAGTCATCCACTAAAATAATATGTAGGAGTACAACATGACAAACTATGCCTCAAATTTCTCATATGTAATATGGTCTTCACAATAATTTTAAAATTGTATCCACTCCTTTGTATAAGTGCATGATCCAAGATAAACACTTTAAGATTACACATATTAAAATCTTTTATAGTCTCACCTAAAGTATAATGGGTCCTTTACCCTATATTATGATGTGTGTAACCAACCTATAAGAAAGCACTAGAAATAACTCATATACAAATTAACAAAAAAGAAAACATGAATATTTTTATAATTAATATTTGAAATGTGTATAAAATTGTTATATTCATAAGGCATATATAGGATTATGTCCATAAGTGTTGTCTCAACTATTCATGTATGTATACACATACTACATGCATACTAGCCATTGTGCCACAATTTATCACTCTCTGGTGTACTCTATAACACATGTATTTTTTGGCTTGATTTATGTCCTTTGCATGTTTACTCTTAATAAAGCAAGGAAATTGTGTCCTTGTCACCTTTCTTCTTTTATTAATTAGGATTTATATGGTGATTTATTTTACATCAAGCAAAATTTATATACATCAACCCTATTGTATTCCACTTATCCTAAGAAGTAATGGATTGTGCCTCTACTTAGGTCTTCCATTAATCTCTGAAGTGGGTGTTGAATCATGCCTCCTATAGTTTGCTCCTCTAACTGTCAAACTAGTGAGGAGTAGGTACTCGTATTCGCCCTCTATATGAGGTATGTATCTTTGTCTAGGACCAAGAGATATTCTAGAGTGCCTCTTGTTTGGATTCCATTCAAGAGTGTCTTTCCTATATTTTCTCATCCTTCATGTGAATTTCACACTTGCAAGGCTCACCCACCATTACTCAGACCCCTTCTATTGCATTGTTATTTACTTAAGACCCTTTCTATTGCATTGTTTATATCCTCGAAGGTGGTTTCCCTAGAAGGAAAGCTTCCAGAGTATTGTTGAGGCTTCACTATGAACCTGTAAAGTATTGTAAAAGCTTTAGCACATCCCCTATGTAGCGTAGATTTCATTTTCAACATGTTCCTTCTCTTTCTCTTGCCAAGGAACAAAGAGTCAAATTATAAAATCCAGAAGGTTTCTCTACTTAGCATATCAAGTCCCCCATTTGTAGAGCTTCTTGATTTCCCTCATTTAGGCATGAGCCTCTTAGAGATCAACAAATCACTCATGAAATTTGTTACACACAATTTCAAGAAGGGGAAATCTACTCATGGAAAGGTGAAATAATTGATCAAATACCACTAAATCTATAGACAACAAATTTCCAAATAAGTTACAAATCTCTCAATATTCTCATTGATTAAAATAATATAATATATTTTAAATAATCTTGAGATCTAAAATACCTAAAACTCAAGTTAATTAAATGCAATAAAAATTTAAAAAAATAAAGGAAAGTGTACCCTATAATAAATTAGGCATTTTGATTAAAAAATATATAAGCTAAAAAAATATAATATTTTTACTCAAAAATTATAAAATAATATAATTTAATGCTATTTTAAAGGTGTAACCATCATTTAATATATTTAACATATCCACAATATGAATAATCCAATCAAGTGAGTAGGATTATTCAAAAGCATGTTCTTAGATGCATATTTCTAATGTTGTATTTTCTTTATAGTTACTATTAAAATGAGAATTTTTTTCAATTTTAAAAAAGATGTCACTGAAATATTTATTTCAAAAATATGATTATAAGGTGAGGTTTATTTTGTTTTTTTATTAAGGTAATAGTAGGTTTTGAAGGGGCCCCAAAACCCTTTAACAAATAAAACCTTAAGATAGAACATTAAAAGTTCCTAGAATGAATCAAACCAGCCTAAACAAAAGGCATGCCACTCAAACAACGACTCCAAAACACTACAAAAATAAGATCATTAGAAACAACAGTCCAACAAAAAAAGAAACAAAGCTATTCGTTATTCCCCTTTTTATGGGAATGAAGGGTCATGTCAAAAGAAGAGGAGGATTTCTTAGAATGTTTCCCTTTAACAGTGATCCAACCATCTTTGACTCTCGCAACCTCATCCTACCAGCACAATGAATTCAAGACAGAATAACCAACACCCAACATCAGTTCTGAAACAAGGCCTACATTAATCCTAGCAAGAGAGATAAGAACACCAAACCCTCAATAATCAACACACTAGCAGGGCTAGAAGGAACAACAACCACATAACCGCTAGTAGAGAACCTAGAATCCACTAGCAAAGGAATAGAGGGTCCCTGCTCATCAAGGAGATTAGAAGTAGCATCAACATCAATCCCAGTAGGATCGACAAGAGGCAAAGTAGGATTCAAGCCATTTTCAACAATAGGCTTATGACAGCCCGAGACGGGAACAAATTCCTTCAAACTTTGAGGAGAACTTTTCAAGATTGTATAATGTATGATGGAAGCATCCTTCCACCAAGTATGAGAGACATTCTTCTTTCTAAAATTGGAACTGCAATGTGTAGCATGATGACCTGTTTTAAAATATTTTCTGCACCTAAAGGGGATACCCTCATAATCTAGTTGTTGCATCGAATAACCTTTAGATGATTCAATTTTAATTTCAGCTGGAAGACCCTATGATAGATCAATATCTACCAGAATGTAGGAAAAAGTAGAATGGTACATATTAGAAGAGTCATGATCAATAAGCAGAAACTCCCCAAAGCCTCCCCCACCTCCTCCAAGACAGAACCTTGCCATAGATGGGGAGGGAGATTGGGAAGCCTAACCCAAATAGGCATATTATTGAAAACTTCAGTGGAGGGATTGAAATCTGGGTGCCAGGGTTTTACCATCAACAAAAATTTATCCTCCTCCCAGCTAAAGAAGTTTTCACACAAAATCTTAGTTCTATCCTTAAATCTATCAATTTTAGCTACAAAGAATCCTTTAGCTAAGGGAAAAATGTGAACATTATCTAAGATTATTGGTTCCCATTTTTAGGAAACCCAATCATGAAGTTGGGGCAGACTTGGCTAGAACCCCCGAAAACAACATATCAAGGCTTGATGCGTAAGGGTCTCAGAGAAACTTTCCAACTCCGCATCAACAACAATAGACAGTTTAATAGAAAGAGATCCACAAACAGAAATTAGAATAGCAGAAGGCACACCATGAGAAGAGCCCCCAGTCCCATGCAAAGCTTTAGAAGCAACATTAGCATAAGAACCCTCCACAGGACAGTCTTTAGCAATAGCATTCAGACTAGGGATAGCATTAACAGAAGAGGCATTTGGGCCATATGCGGAAGAAGGAGGCTGTGATCTAGAAAAACCCAAAATAGCACCCTCAGGAGCTTTCCCCCTCATAGGCACAATAGGAGGCACCGAGCCTTCACACCCTTGTGCAAGCTTTTTTGAATTTCCTGGGTGGGAAACAGGAGACTCCTACGAGCCCGCACTCACACCCACAGCTGTAGACACGAGCGCACACCCAGTAGAAGCACCCAAAACTACAGGAAATATAGGAGGCAGAAAGGCTAGAGACCCAGAGGCAGTCTCAACAAGCACAACCCCATTAGCACTAGAAGGCAGCTTACTAGAAACCATAGGAAAATGCCATCAGTGGGGACAAGGGAAACCCAAGGCGCTATAGAAGAGATCACAGCAGAATTAGCACACGGAAGTCCAACAAGAAGAGTGTCGTCGGCAGGGGCAGAGGAAGCCCTAGGTGCTACAAACGAATGCACATTAGGAGACATCGAGAGACTTTAGTATAGTGACCAAGTGAGGTTTATTTTGTTAAGAGGTTAAACATCTTAAATTATTCAACAATTTATTTGTATAGAAATTTTTAAATTATAGAGACATGAATAATGTAGATCTTTTAGTTTAGCATTAAGAATTAATAACTATTCATTTTGACAATATTACAAGATGCACAATTTTGATCTCATATTAGATTTTTCACTAAATACGAATTAATCCTTTTCTTTAGAAGAGGTAATAAATGCTTTAATCTGGAGCTATGAATTGGTGAGGTCACAAATAGGAGACCTCATCCTCAATGGGATTTGAATCTTAACGGAAAGAACAACACAACAACTAAACCATCACAACATGCCAACATTCGCAAAATAAATTAATCCTTAATAAATTCATTGAAAACTGATTAATTTCAATAACCAACCAAACATGTTTTAACCTAATTTAAAAAATAATACAATACAAATGAAAATATTTTAACTATTAAAAAAATAAAATAAAAATGTATAAATAAGAGCTTACTTAATATAAAAAGTATATCCACAATATGAAGAGTTCAATCTAAGTGAGTACAATTATTCAAGAACATGTTCTTAGATACATATCTATAATATTGTCTTTTTGTTATAGTTGTTATTAAAATAAGCAATTTTTTCAATTTCAAAAAAGATATTATTGGAATATTTCTTTCAAATATGATTATAATTTATTTATTTTTAGTTAAGAGGTTAAATATCTTGATTTATTCAGCAATTTATTTGTATAGAGAGTTTAAAATTATAGATATATGAAAAACATAATTCTTTTAGTTTAACATTAAGAATTAATACTATTCATTTTAACAAAGTTACAAGATGTTATTAAAAGCTCTTAGGTTTGGTCCTTGTTTTCTTTTTTCAATTCAAATTCTTTTTGCAAATGCCTCTGCTTGCATTACTATTAATGGCCACCAATATCATACCTTTGGCTTGCATAGATCCATACATTAAGGCTGCCCATTGGCCCCTTCCTTGTATGTCCTCGCAGCAGAAGGCCTTGGATATTTGCTTGCCTATGCTATATCCAATGGTCGGGTTCAGAGAATTTTCCTTCTTGATTCCAATGTGTGGCTTGTGAATGGCCATTTTGTTGGTGACTCTTTCCTCACCTTCATTGAGGATAACTTAAAAATATTCAGAATGTTCTTAATGTTTAGAAAACTTTCTTGGCTTCTGTACCTGCCATTCAATGGCACAAAACCCTTCACTATTGGTAGTCATTTCTTCCAGCACCAAATTGGATTCTTCAGTACAACTAGAAGTGGATTCATCATGCCCAAGTTTTTCACTTTCTAGGGATCCCATTTTCTTTCCATGGTTCTCCACTAGAGCTCTGGAATGCAGTTCTTTCCAAAATTGAGATCAAATTGGCCTACTAGCTAACCAAGTCACTTTCCCTTGTAGTAAAGTTTCAAATCTGTTCAAAAGTGCTTGTGGCAGCACATGTTTATTATTCTTATTTTTGGCCACCATCCAAATCATCTTACAACAAGCTTGAGAAGATGTTGCGAGATTTTATGCGAACTTCAAATACAGAGAAAGATGGTTTTCACAGAGTTGCTTGGGATTATTGTTTTCTTCCCAAAACCTTTGGTGGCCTTGGTCTCATTTCCACATAGAAACAAGGTCAAGCTCTATGTGTCAAATGAGTTCTTCGCTCCATTAAAGGAAATGAATCTTGGAAAATTCTTCCTCACCATTGCATTGCCTCTGGTTCTCCTTTGAATCATCCTTCTTGGAAGGGGATTGGCTTTCAAACCCTTTTTCTCATGCGAGAACCAATACAAATCCAAGGTTCCTTTGTTGCTAAAAGCATTTGGCATTCTTGGGAAGCTGCAAAGCCTTAGCTACGTTGGGATGGCGGTGGATTTTGAGATGGTCTTTCTTTTAACCAACACAATCTTTGGTGGTCTTCTCTAATACATGTTCAAGGGCTTCCACTTGCTTGTATTTTGGGTATTCATGCTCTGCACTTTCATAAGCATTGCATTTGGACCCCGAGGGACCTTTTTTCCAAGCCTACAATATCTCTTCATACTTGGGAGGATTTGCAAGTCCAGTTCTATCTGACTCACCAAGATCGTCAAACTTTTGAACTGCTTCTCTCGACTTTGCCAATAGAATTGCTCCATAAGATTGGCATTTTAAGCATCAAACCATGGTGGAAGAATTGGTGTTGGTATCCCCAGACAACATTTGTTAGATATCAACCACATCAAGGATATCGATGGATTTTGCCTCATTTTCCAATGGTTTAGGTGCTTAACCAATGTTGGCATTTACAGTCTTCACAATCTTCTCGGAGGTTGCAGTTTGTCACTATTTGATCTACTATCATAGACCCAAAATAACACATTTTGTCTGGTGTATTCTTTTCCAAGGCTTGTTGTTCGGATCTTGCCTTCATCATTTGGGCATTCCAGATCCCTGTTGTCCATTTTGTGGTCACTTTGAGTCCTTCCTTTGTATTTTTTGGTTTTGTAGAAGGGATCATAATTATTGGGTTTGGATTCATGATTTTTTCCCCATTTTCCCCAGAAATTTTCTCTTAGAATATGGCCCTTTTGGGAGATAATCCAAGATTACCTTTTCCTTTTTTGCAACTTTGGCACACTTTTAGGTTGGAAAATTTATTTGCAATAAGGAAGGATAGAAATGCGATAGTTTTCTCACATGTTGTAATTGATACTAATATCTTTGTTCTTGCTAAAGCTTGCATATCTAATAATGTGATGCTATAGATATAAGTTCAAGCTGACAAGGTGGCTCATTTGTAAGAGCTTCTGTAGCATTGGCGTAATGCCCCATGTATAGTTGCAAGGCTTTCACTGAATGCTTTTGTTACCAGCAGGTGTTCCCCTTCCTGTGGCCGACATCACGGTCGGAGTTCCTCTTGGTGGCATTTAGATACCTCGTTTCCATTGTCCCCAACGATGTTCACTTGAACGTAGGACTTTACCTCGTTGACGGTTTGGTTCCCCACTTCATCGTGGGTCCTCATCTGGGTGGGGTCTTATTGGTGGTGCTCCTTCAGAATCTTCAAGTTGGCCCAGTTTTGGTGGAGATTCATGTTGGCCATCTTCTTCCAAATGGTTCCCCAGATTAGCCCTGGCAATCACTTTGCGTAGGGAGGATAAAGAAGTAGAGGATGACAATGCAAATGCTTGGACTCTTCTGAACCTTGAACTAGACCCCACAAAAGGTTGGGGAAAGAAGGATGACCCAGACCCTCCTCTTTTCTCTACTACTTTGGCTGCATAGAGGTGTTTTGTCTCTGGGCTATGCCCATGTTTTGTTTGTGTTTCTGGGTAGTGTTCATATGTTACTTTGGTTTCTAGTTTCTGGCAAGGCCCACATGACTATCAGGGAGTGAGTTAATTCCTCCACACTTATTATTTTTTTATTTATCTATACTTATGTTTATAAATTAATATAAATGGTTTGGCTATTTCATCAAAAAAAAATTACAAGATACATAAATTTGGTCTCATATTAGATTTTAAGAATTAATCCTTATAAATTCATTGAAAACTATTCAATTTCAATATCCAACCAAACATCTTTCAACCTCATTTAAAATTAAATTAAAAAATTGATACAATTCAAATGAAAATATTCTAACTATTAAAAGAATCCAAATAGACATGTATAAATAGGATCTTGGATAACACTCACCATCTACAATGCATACTTGTTTCTCATAAACTAGAATATTTAAATGCTTCTCCTCAAATTTGATCTACTTTGACTGAAGTTTGTGAAAGGACAAATTATTATTATTATAAACATTACACATATGATACATTAATGGAAATGGAAATGCACCTACCCATTTTTTAAGTGCCCTTTATCTTCTTCTCAACATCATGGTGGCCATGTTGAAACCATGATTGTAGACAATTTTTTTTTTTAAAAATGTTGAAACCATGATTGTTAATAATAATAATAATAATAAAAAATAATTGAAACTCAAGTGGGAATCATTGAAGTTTGGGATGGAGAGAGTACTCAATTGCCATCATTAACCCTAAGAAATAGCTTTACATTCTTTTTGCAAAGTTGTGGTTTGTCCCATTGCTTTACACCATCTTTCTCATTGTTTACTAGGTAATGCTTGTTGCTTTTCACAAAAAGTTGTTCCCTTGTCGTGAGCACAAGAGAAAATAAATTAAAAATAAAATGACCAAATATTGCATCGATCTGCAGTTAAAATAGTGAATTATTAAAGTATCTTTATTCAAGACACACTTGTCTTTTACTTAACCATATTAAATTGTGGGCTCTCTTCTCGATATCAAATCCGACACATAAAAGTTAAAAGTGAAAGTTGTTTTGCTCGGTTGTATATTATTATTAATTTTTGTTTTGAAGACCGTTCGATTTGTTTTCTCTCTCTTGTCCATAAATTAGATGGTTATTCAGGACACGTGTACGCACGGATGATTTTGAATTTAGATTTTCTTGGAAGAAGTGAGACCCCTTTACTTCTTATTTCATGTTATATGTGAAGCATATGACTAAACTTCAAGATTTGTCAAACAATTACATTTAGAATGATTAATTTATTGGGTGGTAATTTGGTTCATTTCTATTAGTATGGAATTGGCTTTTATGTTTATAGAAATAATGATTATTTGTATGTTTAAATTTGGTAACTTCGAGTTTGAATTTTTAATTTTTTTTTTATTAAAGTGATTTTATATGGAACGAAAGTGATCATGAAATAGTAATTAGAATCATATTCTTTGAAGTAATATTGGTGGTATTATATGTCCTCTTTTAAGAGATTGCACATATATAATGCATAAAAAATTGATTAAGATGAGTGAAAGGTATACTAGTATGAAACCATATAAGCATGGTAAAAGTAAGAATATCATTGTGTGAGAAATATAATAAGATGCTATTGTGAAAGCATATGTTAAAAAGAAGTGATGTGTCCTAATATATTGCCTTCTATGAGGGTCGATAAGAAGTATTGAAAGCTATAAATGTTTTCAATTTTAATACCAGCAAAACCAAGGTGTTTTTCCTTTAAAACAAATCGCCCGAAGGTGGATAAACCATTTTACACACATTATTAACAACACTTTAACAACAAACTAACATAAAAAAACTATAACGAAGTCCAACAACGTAAAATATAAGCTATTAAAGTCTTAGCATTGGAACTGCAATCTAGTATAATTTTAAAACCATATAAAGTCTTAGCATTGGAATCACAATCTAGTATAATATTGAAACCCAATAAAGTCTTAGCAGCGAACCCCTAAAACCAACTAACAACCTTAACAGTTTTAAACATAAACATAATAAACAACTAGCAAATAAGAGCCCACATCCAAGAAGAGCATTTGGAGTCTAATGGAGCACATGGCTCTAATCTTTTGTTAGGAACTTGAAGAGTTCCTTATAATTCCCCTCGTTCTTTGCATCTTTTCCGAGGACCTTCTACATGAAGTAGAGTGAGGTTGTCGAACTATGCATAACACATAGACTAAATTTGGAGATGTCGATTAGCTTCTTTTCCATCTTCATGGCCTTTTTTTTAGTATTTCTATCTCTCTAGTAGTGGTTTTGTATTTCATCTAGGTACCCTCATCACTAGTCTTGTTCATTTCCTCCTCCTTAGGCATGTCATCTTGAGTGAGTTCCACACATTCATTTTTTGTGCTATCCGAGATGTGAGTTGAGATTTAATTGGTGGACTTATCAGAACTTTCTACCATTATAGTGCCCCCCTTCACTTGCAACATCTTCACCCCTCCTTTTGGTGCATCTCTTTCACTCCCCTCTATATATTCTTCCTACTTTGAATCATACTCAACTAGTTGTTTCATTTTACCTTTACCAACTAAGCACTTGTCATCAATCTATTGGAGTGTCTTGAATTACTCTCATTTTTACCATATTCCTCTCCACCACCGTCTTCTTCTTCACTAAGGACATCCTGAATGGTTATCTTGGGCTTCTTAGCTAGTGGGGAGAGTTTTTTTCTTTTTCTCTTAGCAATTTTGGAGGTAGTGGTGTTGTTTTTATGGGCACATAGGTCAGCAACAACCATGGTGAGGGTGGGGGATTTTGGTGTACCAAGGTGGGAGGTGCTTTTCTAAGTAGCAAATGTATTTCTTCTTACTAGGGCTTGAAGTATCTGTAATTTTGGTAGATGAGGGGAGGCTGACCTAGGGGATTCCTTCACAATAATTAGCTCGAGAGGACACATGACCAAATGAAACCTATACAATCTGTAAATTGATCCTAATGCAAATGGATAGGTCTTTTTCCCTTAGTTCTTAACAACATCTCTAACTGAACTTTCCAAGGAATTAAGCAGGAAAAATAAAAAGTATATGAGACTATGATTATGTAAATGGTTTAATAAGGGCATGTGATAGAAATAATATACCTTAAATCTCCACTCTAGGGTGGATTAACTTCATTATCTTTAGGCATTTTTGGTTCCATTGAGGTGAAAACTCCTCTTTGTCGAAACCAACATGTAATTTGATAGGACTATAGTTCTCCTCATAGAGTTGATTGTGACTTTCATTATCCACCACTCTACTTTTTTTCTTCCATTTTTGTCCTTTGATTGTTAGTCCTATAGCTTTATTAATAATATCCTCATTAACTTCAAAGGAAATGTCTCCCACAGTAACCATTTTGTCTTTCCATGAAGTTGCAAATTGCATGGAAAGACCCTCATCATACCCATTTATGCACTCAATGAAATGTGAAACTTCCCCTTCTAAGAAAATATGCCACATAGTGGCATCATCTTTGAATTTCTAATATGTGCTTGGATTTATTCAAACACAGTTCCCACCCATATTGGGAATAACAACAACTACAATTATAGAGAATCCCACTTGGTTTTATGCTTTATCATTTTCTATGTAGTTAACAAAAACTATAGTAAAAAACCATAATTTAAAATGGGAATGAGGGATATGCATTCCAAAAAGTGTGTAATTATGTCTCAACATCATCACTAAATTCTACTTGTGTGGATAGTTTTGTTGAACCCATTCCAGTGTTGAGAGCAAGGGTGAATCAACACACTAAAATCTTAACAATATTATCCCACATTTGAAATAAATTAATTAATGATCAACATAAGATAAAGTAAATATTCTAGATACACATGAACACATAAGAATCCAAATTTACATGGAAAACACAAGATGGGAAAAACCATAATGAGAAATGTACTCACTGTATCAAAAAATGATTACAACATTTTAGGCCAGAAGCCAAGAAACCCATTGTCCCTACCAACTTAGGCACACTACCAAGGATTATACTAATCCTTAAAGAAAAAAATAGAAACTCAATGACTTAACAAAAAATTCTAATGAACACTAATAACCTTACAATCTAATTCTTCAATCTTCTTCTCATTCTATTTGATTTGTATAGTTTTACCTTCATACATGAACCACACAAACCTCACAGTTATTCTCACATACACTCATACCATTCCCAATCCTTTCCACCAAAATATATAGTGATTTATCTATTGGAAACACAAACAAGGTTGGTCATAGAAAAAAAGGCATTATTAATATAAGGTCAACCACCTTGAATAAAAAAATATTCAATATGATCCACTCCAAGAAGTAGAAAAGAGCCAAAAACTCCCCAAAAGACCCTTTTCAAATAATATAATTAATCCATAAGCATCACAACTACTCCCAAAGCTAGACCCAAAGGTAACATGTGAAAATGAATTACAAATAGGTTATTGGCCAGCCCAAAAACATTCTCAAATGGATGAAATGTCATTTGAAGCATGAAACACCATAGTAAAAACATCACAAGCCTCTTATCTCTCCCCCTAACCTATATCTAGATCCAACCATCATGAATCAAGTCACTGAAAATGGATGATTCAGTAAGAATCCAACATAGATAGCAAAAAAGTGCATGTGACAACAAATTACACTTGCAAAGAAAATCAATAAAAGATATTTGAACTAAAACACCGCATGAACAATTTGACCAAATCGGATACCCTAAAATCCAATTATAGAGTAATGCAAGTTATTCTTTGAGCCCATCAAAACCTTCTTGATAGACAACCTTACTATCACCCAAACAACACATCAAATCTTTGTCAAATAATCAGTTGGGGACTTGTAAACATGATAGTGCAATATTCATAGTAGGTAGGCATTGATTCCAGAGCCACAAGTAGACATCATCTCAAATAATTATTCAATAATATCCTCTAAAAATATTTCCTACATCTTCTAGTTAGTCACACTTCTATCTTCCAGATCTTCAATGCCTCAACAACCTCTTCAAATCTTCTTCTTCAATAAATTTATCAACAACCTCTTCAAATATTCTTCCTCAATCAATGTCTTAGAAACTTGTTCAAATATTTTCCCTCAATCAATGTCTCAGAAACCTCTTCAAATATTCTTCGTCAATCACTATCTCAACAACCTCTTCAAATCTTCTTCATCAATCAATATCACATATGTTCTAAGCAAGCTAACATTAATGCCACATTGGATGTTAGTATTAATGAAAACATAAATCATAATGCTAAAAATCTCCCCCTTTGTCATTAATGGCAACAAAAATGGAAAATGAGACAAAATATCCTTCTCCCACTTTGACAAAAAGGATAAAGACCACTATACCTCTTCCTTTTGATTCTACAAATAATAGCCCTAATTTCTCCACCTATTGAGGCAAACTATTTTTCTACAATCCTTCCAGTAACTAGCACTACTCCCCATAAGAGAAGTCATATCATCAATCCAAGAGACAAATGATGAGAAAATATTCTCCCCCTAGAAAGAAGCATACCTCTTATGCATCTAGTTTTAGAAAGGAGGGGCAATAACCTTCAATTTTTACCTAAGGTACTCAAAATTAACTTTAGCTAGAGCCTTAGTAAAAACATCTGCAATTTATTCTTTGGTAGGCACATATTCCCTTTTTACTTCCTTCACAACAACTTTCTCTCTTAAAAAGTGGTACTAGATAGAGATGCATTTTGTGTTAGAGTGCATCACTAGATTCTTGGAAAATATTACTAGCACTTTTGTTGTCACATATTATTGGAATTTCCTCATTGAAGAATACCTCCACATCCTTAAGAGTTTGATTCATCCAAATTATTTGGGTACAACAAGATGTTTTTGCAATCTCTATAATAGATAGAAAGATCGAATCTTGTTTTTTTCTCATCCAAGAGATCGACCTATCTCCCCCCAAAAATGCCCCACCACTAGTATTTATATCATATTTATATCCTACCCAATTTACATCTATTAAAAAAATTAGTGAGAAATCAACATCTTTTATGTACCATAGCCTGAAATTCAAAGTGCCTTTCAAGTACTTGAATATCATTTTTACCGCTACCTCATGAGATTGCATTAAACTAGCCTTATATCTGACATCTAGGAAGACAAAATGCATGATATCTATACCATCCTAAATTTTAAGAACCTATAATTAGATGCTTGATTTGGCCCCATTTTAGCATGTATGGGTTCTTGCATTGGTTTTGGATAATCCAGCCTCACATTGTCTACATTTCCAAATTTCTCTTTGCATTACCGACTCCCAAAACAAATTTCACCACCTTTGTGGGGAATAGGTCACCCCAAGAAACCTATCATTGGGAAGAGGTCACCCAAGCTAACCTCTTCATTGATTTTTCCCCCAAAACTCAAATCAGGGGGCCTTATCATTGGTTAAGAGGGAAATTTAAAATCCTATCAATTTCCTCTAAGTTTTAAGCCCCAAAATATTGCGAGAGGTTATAAAAAACCTACCTCTCCTCATTTGAGAACACGTTGTAAACATCATAAGCATTCAAGATCAAGCAATTGGAATTCAAGAGCTCCTCTTTAATTTATCATTTTCAAGTATTCTCAAGTAAATCTCAATCATTCGAAGGAATTTTTAGTCTATCTTGTCCATGGATCAACCTTCTTTCCATCATTAAAGGTTTGGCAAAGGAGTCCATAATTAATAAAGAATAGCATAGCATCTATACCTTCAACTAGTCAAGTCTTTATTGCTTCAAGTCATTTTTATTTCTTCCCATCAAGCATTTTGGCAAACTAAAACAATCAACATGCAAGGCATGTCTTTCATTTTATCCTTCTAGGTTTTTGTGGGGAGACAAAGATATTGCATTAATACTTGTGATTGCATCTAAAGAATCATTGTTTCATCAAGGTATAAGGTAATTCATACTTCAAGTATAGATTCTATTACATATTTGTAAGCTTTCCTTTCAAGTACATTTGATCTCAATTTCAAGGTTGATTCCTCAATTGGGGTTTGACTGAGGAAAACCCCTCTCTGCACAACATTTTCCATATTTACTATGTGTAGGAACAAGTGACATTTGTACCAACTCAAATCTAGGAAGTTTAGGACCTCAAAAATAGTTTGCAGATGAGTTTAGTCAAAAGTTTAGGTAGCATGTTGGCCCAAGTGACCTATTGCAAGGAATAGGTTGGCCTAGGTGACCTCTTCCCTCCAAAAAAAAAACAAATTGAAATTCATAGGTCGGTTCCAACTTTTGGTTCCTATTCTTGGCATTCATTCAGAGCTGTCTATTTTATGTTAGATTGTATATTTTATACCATGTTATTTTTCTTTGTCTATTTTGGCCTCTATCTTACACCATTCAATCACATATCCTTAATAAACTTTCTATATTATTGAAGGATCAATGATACTCATTAAGTGCTTAAGTTCTCTTGAGCCTAGTGAGTCATCCTCCTTCCTAATGTGTAGTAGGGAATAAGATCAACCCCATTGATCACCATTTCTTATTGTACAATATCTATTCTTGAAGCAGTCAAATATAAAAATCCACCAATCATAGATACGTACAATATATGATCTACCTCTAAAGACTCATCATCCTTTCTTAACTTAAATTCAATAATAATTGGTGTTGCTATCAGTTTTCATTCTTCCATTCCAAATTTATTTAGCAACTCTTCTATATACTTGGTTTGGGAAACGTAAATACCATCTTCCTTGTACATAACTTGAAGGCCAAGAAGAAAGGACATTTCATCAATCATACACTTTTCAAACTCCTTTGTATTTATTCAACAAAATTCTTGCAAGCATTGTCATTACATATGAATATAATATCATCAAAATATACTATTACTACCAGTAACTTATTGTTTTCAATTTTAATAAAAAGGTTATTAATTTTCTTTCCTTTGTTTAATTTTTGTTTCAATAAGTACTTATCCAATCTATCATACCAAACCCTAGGAGATTTTTTGAGACCATAAAATGCTTTCTTAATCCTACAGACCATGTTTAGATCCTCTAAGAGTTTGAAACCTTTTGGTTTCTCAATGTAGACTTCTTCCTCAAGTACCCCATTCAAAAATGAATACTTAACATCCATATAATATACCTTGAAGTTCTTATGGGTAGAAAAAGCCAAGAAAATCCTAATAGCTTTCATTTTAGCCACCAAATCAAAGGTTTCTTCAAAATATATTCCTTCAACTTGAGTATAACCTTTTCATAACTATATTGCTTTGTTCTTGGTAACTTTTCCATCTTAATTTAGCTTGTTTCTAAATACCCACTTTGTTACAATTACATTTTTTTTTTCTATTGGTCAGGATACTAGAGTTCCCATGTTCAATTTTTCTATATCTGATATAGTTATTCCTTCTAATGTACTTATGATTTTGCTAAATGCATAACCTACTATTATACCATCACGTAACATCAAAATTCCACCTTTCTATAAGCATTTCAATAAAACATAAGAAACAATAAAAAAAATGAATTTTACCTTGTCTCTTTAGCTTGGTTCCATTGATCTCCTCCTCCTTGAGATTCCACTAAGATGGAAAGATCTCAAAACTTATTACCTTCCAAAATGACTTTGGGTGATTTTAATGATGGTGTATAATGAAATTAGATGTGTATATGTGGAAAAATGACCTATATGGAGCAAGCATAAACACTCAAACATTAGTTGTACATGTGCATATAAAGATCTTAAACTAACAAGAAAATCATGTTTAAACTCATTCCTACATTATTCTCCACATAACCTCGGATGAGCATGAAGCAAGTGCACCCAAGACTTGCTTAATTTAATCTCTTAGAGAGGTTGTGGGTGTGCTCTCCCAACACAAATATAGATCCCACTATGAATGAAGGGTGAACCAAAGATTGAACTACTCAAGGAGGATCTATGTAAGAAACCCTCAAGTACTCAATACAAGAAGCCAAAGAGGCTCAAGAAGGATCTATGGAAGCAACCCCCAAGCTCAATGGCATGAAAGATTAACACTACAAATGAAGCTAAGTATGGAATCAAACTCTTTTCTAAATCTTCAATGAAATCTAGCAACTACCAAATGGTTAGTAAAAAAATCTAAAATGCAAGAAAGAAAACTAGCATTATAATTCTACATGCAAATGATGGATGATTTGCTTGAGGCAAGGGTCCTATTTATAGGATTTTGAAGGGATGGGGTGAGGTGGAATCTACATGGAATCCACATAGGTGCCACCAAGGAGACACATAAGCCATGCAAAGTCTAAGACTTTCTCACACATGTGTGAGCAACTTGGGATGTGAAGGGTCAATGTGTACTCCAAGTACATGTGTAAGTGTGTGTAAGAGATGTGTTAGCAAAAGTCCATTTTCACACTTTGGGTAAGTGTAAGAAGTGTCATAAAAAATTGTAAGAAGCCTTGTTTAGGCAACTTTTAGCAATCTTTGAAAAGACAATTTTTAGAAATGTGCTCACACATGTGAGCAAATAGTTAGGACTAATGGGTGTAGCAATCCTAAAAGTAGCCTAAATAACCTTATTTAATTAGTAAGTAGACCTATTAGATAAAATGTGATGCGTGTATAATAGCACCTAGGTTATGTTTAATATTAAATTAAATAAAATTTAATTTAATCATAGTTTAGTAGAAATAAAGCATGTGGGCGAATAAATAAATAAAAAAATTATTTAAAAGGGAATATGGAGAAACATGTATTAAATTAAATTTAATACATTCAGAGGGGTAGTATTTAAATTTAATTTAAATACTATAATTAGTGAATTTATTTAATTAAATAAATAGACAAATTTAACAAATATAATTAATTAAAAATTAATTGTAATGTTATTTGGGGTCATTAATTAAATTAAATTAAATTAATGTTAAATGGATGAATTTAGTGTCTACAAGATGCTAAATCTAAAGAATCAATTCTAGATATATAATAGTGATTGAAGATACAAAACAATATGATAATAATTAAAAACATGATTTCTATGCTATATGCCATGATAATGAGATGGTGAAAGCTAAAATAAACTCTACTTAATCTAATGGAGCACTTTTAAAATTCTCCCAAATGATCTCAAATGCTCAAAGTCTCCAAAATACAAGATTGCTAACTAGCCGTTCAATGGAGGAATAAGAGCTCCTTTTATAGAGTTTTCCTCACATTGATCCCATGTGGCATAATCTAATGACTAGGATTGAATCTTCGAATAATGGATGGTTTATTTTGAATTGGTTTAAAATTTAGATAAGAAGTAGGGTTTGGTTGGAAAGTGAGAGGGAAAGTAGGGGTGATTATCCTCATACATTGACAACATGGAGGCTTATGTGGGAGGGATAGACACTTGTTGAGTGTCTCTCCATGACCAAAGAGAGAATGATGGAAGAAGGATTAAAGTTTTAGGACTCTTGGGACAAGTGTCCTTTGAGTCACCTTTAACCAAATGAGGTGGAGGGGCAATAGACTAGACGATAGGAAATGTGTCAGAGACTTGGTCTCATGAGGACAAAGCCATGAGACTTAGTCTCATGAGGCCACATACTCCTTTCCTTCCCTTATGAATAGGGACACCTTGTTGAGGATAAATAGGCTTATTTTAAAATTAAATAAATTAATTTCATTATCCATGTGTGAGGTGGATGATGAAGTGGATTAGGAGACCTAGTCATGTGATGACATGATAATTAAATAATTTTAGGAGACTATTTAATAGTGAGATTTAAAAAACTTAGGCTTAGAGGAATATGATAAAGTGAATTAATTAAATAAATTGAATAAATAACTTAGCAATAGAATGACTATTAATTAAATAATTTATATTTAATTAATTATCTCAAGTCAATTTTAAGTGTATACACCTTCATAAATTTTAATCTAGCTATCATCTTTATTGGCTTATGCATAATTTTTTGGCTTGATTTAAAAAATAAAATAATAGTTTGAATGTTCACCTAATCTATCCAATATTATCCTTGTTTGAACACCTTTATCCTTATCTCCAATAATACACTATTTTGAATGGTCTCTCTCAGCATACCTAACAGGTGCCTTCGAATTTTCTATAAATCCATCTCTTCATTTTTTGAATCTTTATCTATTTGCATTGATGAAGAAGAATGTTGTTTTGGGTTGTCATTAATGTCAACACATTGTTGTCTGTTAGAAATTATATGATATAGTTAACAATATTTTTCTTTGCATTTATCCGCACAAATAGTTATGGTCATGCACTTTAGATGATATGTTGTGGTATCTATGATACATGTACCTTCAGATGTTCATGAGTTTTGGTGCCCCAAAAAGATTTATTTATAGGTTTGGTAACTTTGTTTACTAGTTACTCTATTTCCCTAGAACAAGAAAACTGGTTAATTGGTTCACACTTCATCAAGTGAATGTCTTTGGTCCTACACTTTTGGGACAAGATTAAGGATTGAATGAAACATGTAAAATCAAGTGGGTATGATATTGGATAATATTTTGGCCAACATGTAGAAGATGAATTGAAATATATTTGGAATGAAACATGCAATAGTTTACCTATGTCAACCATTTGGTTTTGGCCTGTTTAGACAACATGAAATAAGCTTGAATTCTATATATAAGTAAGTGCATGTGTTGAAATAAAATAAGAATGAAGTGCACATGTGGAAATAAAAGACAAAGGAAGTGTGTACATATATGAAATGTATGGAAAATGTGTGAAGACCAAGGGTGCATATGCAAAAATAATTTTTGTAGCAGAAAGTTGTGAAAAAAAAGAAGGCTAATGAAGTATTCTGAACTACATGGGAACTAACTCCAGCATACATTAGATGCATATATAATAGTTCATTTTTGTATCATGTTTTGTTAGTGATCCTCTCTTTTTATTTGGGTGGTGAGCCCTCCAACAATGTGTCATACATTGAGCATTTTAATATTATATAACTAGTTATACAATATTGAGAGCTAACCCTCTTTGTGGTTTTTCACATTTGGTTTTTCTAGGATACAAAATTGGTATTCTATTATGTTCATTTTTTTAGAATGGTAACGATTTATGAATGTTGTAGTAAGTTAAGTGAAACTAATAGTTTGAGAGTATTGATTCACCCCCCCTTGCCCCTCTTAGTATTTTGTTTGTTCAATAATTGGTATCAGAGTTGTGGTCTCTTATTTCAGCTTAGCCACCTGAGGGAGATCTTGGGAGGAACAAAATGATTTCTATTGAAAATAGTGATGCAAATCTTATTGATGGAGAATTTATAACTCCACTTGATGATCTTGAGAATGTGGAAAGTGAAAACAATATTTTGAAAGAAAACGTAAAATAAGTAGACTAATGTGTCAAAAAGTTGAGCTATCAGATCAAGAAGTTCAAAGGAAGACATAGGGAAGTTAGCAAGGATTTAAAGAAAGAAAATGAAATAATTGCGAATCTAAGACTAAGAGTTGAAGAAAGAAAGAAAGTTGAAGACTTCCTGAATGGAATAATCAAATAGAAGACATAAATCTATGCAAGGCTTGAACAAGAAGTAGTAAATATAAAAGTAGGAGTCAAATCAAAAGTGACTACTCTAAAGTTGAATGAAATTATAGAACCTCAAAGAAGCCCACAAGGAAAATGAGGATTAGGTTTTGAGACTAGAAAATGTTTAGTTCAAATCATAGAAGGAAACAACAAACAAAAGGAAACTAAAGTAGAATAGAGAACTAAAGAGACAACAAAAGAAAAGAAGATCTGGTATCCAAAGAATTCAACTAGAAAACTTCCATTTAGACAACCAAATGCTCAAAGGTACCCATCTTTCAATGGTTGTTTCTTTTTTTTTTTCTAATAAGTTTGGACATAAGGCTATATAATGACGTAGAAGTAAGACAAAACAAAGCACTCAAATGTTTACTTCAAATAATTTTGGTCATAAGGATAGTAGTTATAGAAGTCAAATAAATGGAAGGAATAGACCCTTTTATGGATATTGTCCAATATAAAATGGATTTGGACATAAAGTTATTCAATGAAGATCTAGGGTGACTACAAAAAATTCAAGATAAAGGAACATTAGATGTTTTAATTACAATCATTGTAGGCACATTGCCAAACATTGTAGAGACAAGAATCAAAATCATGGTACATCAACAAGTCAAAGAGTGCATGTAAAAAGGATTGATATACAAGAGGTTAGAAAATAAATGAATAAGATATGGAGGAAGAAAGAAGTAGAAGCATCAAACAAAGTAGCTACACCTAGCTCTGGTGCAATAATAATCTCTAGAAATTGATTCAGAGTGATTTAGCTTAGGGGGAGCTAAAAACAAAGATTTGTCTCCCATGCCAAAGAAAGTAGTGCTTTCATCATAGTATGATATGTGTTATAGGATAATAAAACAAAGCTATCATAGAAATCAGAAACAAAAAATATTCTATCACAGAAATTTGTTGTGCAAGGAGGAAATGTTGTGCTGAACAAACAAAAAAAATTTATTAGCTTTTTGGATGATCTAAGGGTTTTGGTGGAAAAACCCTAAATACATTTAAATCCAAATGTAGAGAATTTTTGGTCATCATTTTTGTCTCAACAAAACAACAAATTTTGAAGATCGAAGAAAGATTGACAGATAAAGATACACAATATGAAATGGTATGGATTCCACAATACTTGTGAGTTATGATGATGAATCTTCTAAAATTCAAAAATTTCATCGAAGAACGAACTAGGGTTTCAATGGAAGGTTCATTTTTGGCATTAAAAAATAGGATTATATGTGTTGAAGACATTTACAAATATATTGAGGTTGAATTTCATGAGTATGAAAATGATAAGTTGAGATATATCAAGGATTCAATTTCAAGAGATAAAATATAATAAATATCAGACAATGGTTTGGATACATGGAGCAAATTTACAATGATAATTGATGAAGAAGTAATCAAAATTGTATTGAGTATAATATATTATGATCACATTTGGCTCAATAGTCCCTATTAGATAACTAAAGATGTGGTTTAAATTGTGACAAGTTTATGCTCAAATGGTTTCATACCAATCACGAAGTTTGTTAAGAACAATGAAATTGTGAAATTAACTGGTATATCAGGAGATTAGAGAGATTTTCAAATCAATAAATCATAGACCCTCTCATAAAGTATGTGGCTTATGGTATAACCCACAAGATCTATTTCAAGAATAGGGAAGGTTCTGTTTGAAACTGCAATTGAAACAATTGTTGTATTGTCATTGATATCAAACCTTAACTGGTAAGATAGTTTCTATCTAAGAGAGTACCATATCTATTGATTGATGAAAAGGATTAGGGCAAGGGAGATAACAAGAGAACCTAAGGAAAGGTTGAGTTATTTGATAATTTAATGGGTACTTGATTATTTGGCACATTGATAAGATAATGTATTGTTTATCTAAGTAAGAAGAAAGACAAGAGAAGTAGGCTTAGCCGAGCAAAAGTGAAGAAATCTAGTTTAAGCTGAGTGATGTTAGTGTCGAATGAGCACCAGTATATGCCGAGTAAATTTAGTGTTGACCAGACATCATTTTATGTCGAGCGACGTGAAATTACCAAGCAAGACAGTGTTAGTTGAGGAAGACAATTTGTAGAGATGACCGAGTTATGCAGTGATGACCGAGGAGATGAACACAGTATTGACCGAGTGTCAGTAATTTATATTTGGAGAAAGAATTAAGATTCCCAGCTGACATAGTTGAATTATTGGGATATGTAAATCATGTCGACTTTATTAATTGATTGTATGGAGAATTTAATACATGGTAAATCATTTTATTATGGATTCAATGAGAAGTTTGAAGATGTATCTAGAAGGAAGGATGAAGAACTTAAATGGTGGAAAGATTCGATGAATTTGACCTAAACCTAAGATCTACAGAGGAGATTAAGTGGAAAAATATGGATCTACCTAATTGAAGAGGTATAAAAGAAAACCTAATTGTGAGGTTATAGAATGGGCTGAAGTTGTTGATGTTATTGATTGAGAAGTCTAAGTAGAAGGCTGAAGGTGAAATTGTGAAGGAGTTGATCAGAGTTGTGATTGATTGAAGTGAATTCCAAGTAGATTAGTGATGGAGATGGAAATGCAGCTCAGTCATTAAATCAACATATATGTGCAAAGTGGATCTATTATTTGCAAAGTGAGTTGTATGTTTTTTAGATCAGAAACTACTGTTACTTTCTAACCATTGTATTAGTCTAAATCCTTTAATCAAGGTTGACCTAACAGTCATTGTTTAAATCCTTTAATCAAGATGGAATTCTAATGGAATGTACTTAAATCCTCTAACCAAGTCACTTTTGACAAAGGTTTAAATCCTTTAATAGGGTCACACTTAGCAGTGTGTTTGTAAACCTTTAACAGGGTTGGCTTTTCACAGAGCTCACTTCAGAAGAATGAAAATATCAGTAACATGTTACAAAGTGGTTTTTCCCAAGCTAGGTTTTCACTATAAATTCTGGTGTTATACTTGTGTGAATGTTGCTATAATCTGCAAGTTAATTACTTTTGGATAGTGGACTGCATGTTATATGTTTCTGATATATACATTAGAGATTGAGTTGTGTTGGTGATTAGATCTGAGATTGTTGAAGTGTTTAAAAGTTCAATTGGTACATCTGGACCTAAGAACAATTGATTCACCCCACCTCTCTTTTGTTCTAAATCATATTAACAATTTGTATCAGAGTTGTCAGTGCTTTCAAAGAAAAGTTTAAATGTACTTGAAGCTAATGATCAAGATGTATTAAAAAGAGGTACCAAAGTTGAACAAAGAGAACTTCCCTACTGGAAGATGTTGGATACAATTGTCTAAAGGACATTGTTGGATTAGCTATGTGTTGTCTTTGATCTCACACAAATGTCATATCAATTATCTCTCCTAGTATCTGCCGAGTTTAGTCGGTCAGCTAAGCGATTCTCAGTATCTACCAAGTTCAGTCGGTCAGCTAAGCGGTTCCCAGTATCTACTGAGTTCAGTCAGTCAGCTAAGCGGTTCTCAGTATCTACCGAGTTCAGTCGGTCAGCTAAGCGGTTCTTAGTATCTACCGAGTTCAGTCGGTCAGCTAAGCGGTTCTCAGTATCTACCGAGCTCAGTCAGTCAGCTAGGTGGTTTTTAGTGTCTACCGAGTTCTCTTGGGTGTCTAAAGAAAACTTGATAGGATATCAGTGTTAACCGAGCCTCCTCGGTTATCAAAGGAAAATTATTGGTTACCGAGCTCTCTCAGTCTCCAAAGGATGTTGCAGAATTCACTGTGGTTACCGAGTTCTCTTGGTCACCAAAGGAAATCTTTTCAGGATTAATGTTTACCGAGTAAGGTCGGCCCTTTCAAAGAATTTTGTTATTATAGTTTGTTTATCCCAGCTGACTGTTATAATAATTATTAGTGCCGACTTGTCAATCTAAATGATTATGAAATGGCATATATATATAGAAGGTCAAATGGTGAATAAAACATATACAACATGCAGAAATCATTTTTGAAGAAAGGTGTGTGTGAATTTTGAAGGATGGTCAGATATCCTTGAGGAGCAGCAAAGATTTAATTGATCAGTAAGGATCTAGTGAAACAAAATAGAGATCTATATTCAGCAATTCAGTTGTAGGTTATTTCATTGTTACTCTCTAGCAATTGTAGCAGTGATAGAAAAATCTCTTAACCGAGTTGGTTTAACAACCATTTTGTAAATCCTCTAACAAGGTAACAGTTCTATTGAATTGTTTCAAGACCTCTTACAAGGTCACTCCTAGCAGGGTGATTAAATCCTCTAACAAGGTCACACCTAACAGTGTGTTTTGTAACCTTTTACCGGGTTGGCTTCTAACTGGGCATCACTTCAGAAGAGTGAAAAATAGTAACTAGTTACATTGGTGGTTTTTCCCATATTGGGTTTCCACGGTAAATCTAGTGTCTCTTGTGTTCATGTTATTTTCTTTATTCATGTAAGTTAATCAGTGATGAATGCTTAAGAACAGTTTAATTATTACACACTTCAAGGATCAAGTTTTTAACATTTCTTTGTATAATTACCGAGTGACACAGTAAATAATTTGTTAAGATATTTAAGGGATTTGTGGTAATATTTTTGTGGTTAACTGATTCGCCCCCCCCTCTCAGTTACTGTATCTATATTTCCAACAATTGGTATCAGAGCTTTTGGTGCTTGCAGGAAGGGTTTCAAGGACCTAAGCTAAAGATCAGGATGTCTTACAAAAGAGAAATTCCAAGGCTTAACATAAATAACTTTTTAGCATGGCAAGGTCTCATGAGATTACATCTGGCTTCCATTGGTGATTCAGGATGCAAATATATTGATCAAGAATATACAATTCCTACTGGCACATTAACTGTTGAAGACATTGCAGAGAAGAAGAACCATAACACTATGATGATAGACATTGCATCAGCTCTTAGCTATGAAGAATTTGATGAAATCAAAGACTGCACAACTACTCATGAAATGTGGAACAAGCTGAAGAAAATCTATGGCGGTGATGACAATGTGAAGAGAGCCAAAGCAGAGAGCCTAAGAGGACAGTTTGATCAAATGAAAATGAGAGAAGAAGAAAACATTGCAAAATATGTTGAAAGGATCAAGACAAGTGTTAGTGCAATAAGAGATTTTGGAGGAAAAATTGATGATGAAATGGTTATAAGTAAGGTTCTTAGAATACTACTCCCTATTTATGCAATAAGAGTTTCTGCTATTCAAGAAAGAAGATGTGAAGAAAATCACAATATAACTTTGGATGCCTTAGTTGGAAGATTGATAGCCTTTGAACTGGATAACTATGACAACTATGTTCCAACTTCTAAAAATATTGAATCAGCTTTTGAGGCCAAACTTTCACTCAAGAAAGGGAAGAAAATCCAATCAGAAAGTGAAGAAGAATCAGAGGAAAGTTCTGATAGCGATCTTGAAGTTATTGAAGCATTACTTGCAAAGAAGTATTCAAGAGGTAGAGGAAAATACAGAGGTAAAACTCCCTTAATCTATTTTTCATGTGAAGAAATTGGTCATATTGTAGCTAGGTGTCCAAACAAGCAAAGCAAAGATGAGAAGAAAAATTAAAAGTACAATGGCAAGAAAAATTTCAAATCATTCAAGGACAAAGGTAAGAAAACATGTTTCTTAGCTAAAGATTTGGATGATAGTGAAGAAGAAATTGTTTTCATTGCTGTAAAAGATGAATCTGATAATGATGAAGATGAGATGGCACTTATCTCTCATATAAGCAAGAATGATACATGGATTATAGACAGTGGATGCTCACATCATATGACTGGTGACAGGACCAAGTTTGAACACTTTGAAAACTTTGATGGTGGTAATGTAAGGTTTGGAAATAATGAACCCTGTTGTATAAAAGGAAAGGGACGAATTTCATTAACCAAAGAACTTATATGTGATAATGCATATTGGGTCGAAGGACTAAAGCATAATCTTCTAAGTGTAGCACAACTAATCAACATTGGATTCAAGGTTGAATTCATGAATGGCAAAGTAAGACTACTGGATGACAAAGGAAAACTGATAGGATTAGGCAAACAAACCAAAGGTAACCTATTTTATCTTGATCCTGGTGATTACTCATGTTTTATTGCTCAAATTGAAGAAAGTTGGCTATGTCACAAAAGGTTATCTCATGTAAATTTTGACAACATGATAAAAATAAGAAAATTCAAGAAAGTAAGAGGTATTCCTACTTTGAAGAAACCTGATGTTGGTCTATGCAAGAATTGTCAAATTGGTAAAATGGGAAAGTCTAGTTTCAAAAGTAAAAACTATCAATCTGAAGATATTTTGGAAATTGTGCATATTGATTTATGTGGACCTATTGGAATTGAGAGCTATACCGGAGAAAAATTCTTTATTCTCTTTGTTGATGATTATTCTAGAATGATGACTGTTATGTATTTAAGAGAAAAGTCTGAAGCACATTTGAGAAATTCAAATGGTATTTAGCAAGAGTAGAAAAGGAAATAGGAAAAAGAATAAAATGCTTGAGATCAGACAGAGGTGGTGAATTCATCTCCCATGAATTCAATAATTTCTGCATTGAAAGAGGAATCAAAAGACATGTATCGGCCCCGAGAACTCTTGAGTAGAATGGAATAGCTGAAAGAAAGAACAAATCTATCATGGACTGTGCAAGGACTCTAATGATCGAAAAGAACATTGCTATGAAATACTGGAAGGAACCTATCAGCACTGCAGTTCATACCTTGAACCAAGTATAGCTGAGAAAAGACACATTCAAGACTCCATATGAGCTATGGTATGGCTACAAACCAAATGTAAGTTACCTAAAAGTATTTGGTAGTAAATGTTACATCTTGAAAGAATCTAGAAAAGGAAAATTTGATGTAAAAAGTGATGAAGGAATATTTTTGGGATATTCTTGCAAAAGTAAGGCATATAGATGTCTAAATTTGTCTACTCCCAAAATCATAGAAAGTGCACATGTGAGAATTGATGAGTTTGCAGAAAAGATTGAAGAAGAAAGCAAAAAGGAACCAGAGGACTACAGAAAATTTGTTTACATTGAACCTGATACATTGCCAGACACATGTAAGGAGACTACATCTACCGAGCCTAGTACAGTAACTGAGTCACAAGAAGAAGTTCTAACCGAGTCACAAAGTATCGAGTCTCAGTCTGAAGCTACCAAGCAAGTATCTACCGAGCCCGAGCAATCTGAACCTGAAGATGAAGAAGATGACAATATAACTCATTCAGGAAGCAAGGAACCTATATTAGCCAAGTACATCAGAAAGCATCATAAACCAAATCAGATTATTGGAAACAAATCAGATGGTACTATGACAAGAAGTAAACTAAAAGGTACATGTTTATTTGCTGATTTTGAACCTAAAAATGTCAAAGATGCATTAGAAAATGAAAGTTGGATTGAGGCTATGAATGAAGAAATAGAGAAAATAGAGAAAAATAAGACATGGACTCTTGTACCTAGGCCTAAAGATAAAAATGTAATTGGGACAAAATGGGTATTCAGAAATAAGTTGAATGAAGATGGTCAAGTATCAAGAAATAAAGCAAGATTGGTATGTAAAGGATATTCTCAAGAAGAAGGAATAGATTATGGAGAGACTTTTGCTCCTATTGAAAGATTAGAATGTGTGAGGACTTTACTTGCATATGCAGCACATAAAGGATTTAAGGTATATCAGATGGATATCAAATCTACTTTTCTCAATGGTATTCTTGAGGAAGAAGTCTACATTGAGCAACCTGAAGGTGTTATTGATCCAGACAAAAGGGATATGGTCTACAAATTACACAAAGCATTGTATGGTCTGAAACAAGCTCCTAGAGCATGGTATGAAAGATTACATAACTATCTTACTCAGATTAATTTCAAAAGGGCTAATGACAATAGCAATTTATACATAAAAGAAGGATCAGATAACAAAATTGTTTTGGCAGAAATATTTGTGGATGATACTATGTTTACAGGAAATGATGATCAGTGCAAAGAATTTTTAGAGCTTATGAACAAAGAATTTGAAATGTCTATGTTTGGTCAGATAAAATTCTTTGTTGGACTTCAGATTTAGCAGAACAAAAATGGTATCTACATTACTCAGTCTAAATATATCAGGGAAATACTTAAGAAATTTGGTATGGAAGATTCAAAACTAGTTGGTACACCCATGTGTACTGGACTGAAGCTTAGCAAAAATGATAATTCAAAAGAAGTAGATCAGACCTTATACAGATCAATGATTGGAAAATTACAGTATGTGGTACACACAAGGCCTGATATTGCCTTAGTAGTTGGAATAGTGGCAAGATTCTCAGCTAAACCCAGAGAAAATCACATGATGGCAATCAAAAGAATCTTGAGGTATTTAAGGGGAACTGAAGATTATGGCTTGTGGTATAAATTTGGAGGCAATCTGGATTTAAAAGTGTTTACTGATGCTGATTGGGTAGGAAACATTGATGACAGAAAGAGTACAAGTGGTGGTGCATTCTTTCTTGGCAAGAGGTTAGTATCTTGGACTAGTAAAAAGCAAAATTGCACATCCCAATCCATGGCAGAAGCAGAATATGTTGCTGCAGCAGTAAACTGCTCTAATATTATATGGTTTAAACAACTTTTGGAAGGCATGAAGGTTGAGATCAAAGAACCAGTTGTTATGTTTTGTGATAATACAAGTGCAATAAATATTTCAAAGAATCCAGTAATGCATTCCAAAACTAAGCACATTGCAATTAAATATCACTTTGTCAGAGAATTGGTGCAGGACAAGGAAATTAGATTGGAATATATTCATACAAAAGAACAAATTGCAGATATCTTCACCAAACCACTACCTAAGGATGCATTCTTGTATCTAAGAGGCAAGTTAGGGGTCACTCCCCTATCCGAGGTTCACTAAATAAAGTTTTAGTGATGCATCAACCAGAACATGTTGAAGATCAATCAGTTGATGCAGCACAGTCAGGGAATCATTGCATATGAATCAATACATAAGGTACATTGATATTTACCAAAATTGTGTAAGTTGTCTTTGGCATGTGTTGTCAAAGAGGGAGAATTTGCTATTATTTCAAGAAATTTCTAAGAAGAATAATTTGAGAAGTTAAGAGGGAGAGTTCTCAGTTAGAGAAAGAAGTTTGAAGATGATGAGAATCAGAATGAAGCTAAGGATATGTTTCTTACTCTTGGTTTATCTGTGAAATTTCATTGTGCTATGACATGTTGTGTTGCCATCAATGCCAAAGAGGGAGATTGTTGGATACAATTGTCTAAAGGACATTGTTGGATTAGCTATGTGTTGTCTTTGATGTCACACAAATGTCATATCAATTATCGCTCCTAGTATCTACCGAGTTCAGTCGGTTAGCTAAGCGGTTCTCAGTATCTACCAAGTTCAGTCGGTCAGCTAAGCGGTTCCCAGTATCTACCAAGTTCAGTTGGTCAGCTAAGCGGTTCTTAGTATCTACCAAGTTCAGTCAGTCAGCTAAGCGGTTCTCAGTATCTACGGAGTTCAGTCGATCAGCTAAGTGGTTCTTAGTATCTACTGAGCTCAGTCGGTCAGCTAGGCAATTTTTAGTGTCTACCGAGTTCTCTCGGGTGTCTAAAGAAAACTTGACAAGATATCAGTGTTAATCAAGCCTCCTTAGTTATCAAAGGAAAATTAGTGGTTACCAAGTTCTCTCGGTCTCCAAAGGATGTTGCAGAATTTGCTGTGGTTACCGAGTTCTCTCGGTCACCAAAGGAAATCTTTTCAGGATTAATGTTTACCGAGCAAGGTCGGCCCTTTCAAAGAATTTTGTTATTATAGTTTGTTTATCCCAGCTGACCGTTATAATAATTATTAGTGCCAACTTGTCAATCTAAATGATTATGAAATGACATATATATATAGAAGGTCAAATGGTGAATAAAACATATACAGCATGCAAAAATCATTTTTGAAGAAAGGTGTGCGTGAATTTTGAAGGATGGTCAGATATCCTTGAGGAGCAGCAAAGATTTAATTGATTAGTAAGGATCTAGTGAAATAGAATAGAGATCTATATTCAGAAATTCAGTTGCAGGTTATTTCATTGTTACTCTCTAGCAATTGTAGCAGTGATATCAAAATCTCTTAATCGAGTTGGTTTAACAACCATTTTGTAAATCCTCTAACAAGGTAATAGTTCTATTGAATTGTTTCAAGACCTCTTACAAGGCCACTCCTAGCAGGGTGATTAAATCCTCTAACAAGGTCACACCTAACAGTGTGTTTTGTAACCTTTTACCGGGTTGGCTTCTAACCGGGCATCACTTCAGAAGAGTGAAAAATAGTAACTAGTTACATTGGTGGTTTTTCCCATATTGGGTTTCCATGGTAAATCTAGTGTCTCTTGTGTTCATGTTATTTTCTTTATTCATGTAAGTTAATCAGTGATGAATGCTTAAGAACAGTTTAATTATTACACACTTCAAGGATCAAGTTTTCATCATTTCTTTGTATAATTACCGAGTGGCACAGTAAATAATTTGTTAAGATATTTAAGGGATCTGTGGTAATATTTTTGTGGTTAACTGATTCACCCCCCCCTCTCAGTTACTGCATCTATATTTCCAACAGGAAGAGTCTGATGAAATTGCATCTAGTTGGTATTGGTGATTTGATGAAGTACTATGTTGAACATGACTATGTTATACCTGCTGCACCTTTGACTTTTGAAGAGATGAAAGCAAAATAGGAACACAATCAAGCAATGTTGGAGATTGCATCTGCCTTAAGCTATCCTGAATTTGAAGATATAAAAGATTGCACTACTGCAAAGAAAATGTGGATACTCTTGCAACTATCTATGGTGGTGATACAAATGTACTGAGAGCAAAAGTTGAAAGCTTGAGAGGTAAGTTTGATGAAATGAAAATGCAAGAAGGTGAAAATATTGCTCAGTACTATGGTAGAATTAAGGAGACAGTGAATGCTACTAGAGGAGCTAATGGAATCATTGATGATGAGACTGTTATTGGTAAGGTATTGAGAAATTTTCTTCCTATCTATGTTATCATAATTTCTAGAATTCAAGAATCAAGATGTAACCCTGGTAATGTTCTAACTCTGGAAAGTCTTGTTGGTAAGCTTATTGCTTTTGAGATATCTAACTATGATAACTACACTATTCCTAATGTTTAATCTGCATTCAAGTCACAAATGGTTTTGCATAAGTCTACGAGGGAAAAAGAAAAATATGTGAAAAGTGAAAGTGATAGTGACAGTGACACTTCTGATGAGGAACTAGATGATCTTGAAGCACTCATGGCTAGAAGATTAAAAAGAGGAAAAGGAACATATAAAGGTAAACTTCCTATAATCTATTTTTCATGTAATAAAGTTGGCCATATTGTTGCAAGATGTCCTGACAGAAATGACAAGGATGAGGAATGAGAAAGCAAGTACAAGGATAAGATAGATAATAGAGATCACCAAAGGTACAGAGACTAGAAGGACAAAGGTAAGAAATCCTATTATATTACTGAAGAGGAAACTGATAGTGACACTGATAATTTTGATATTGAAGTAGTTTATGTTGCTATGAAAGATGATTCTGATGAAAATGAGAAAACTACACTTATTTCTTATGTGAGTAAAGGTGAAAAATGGATTATTGATAGTGGTTTCTCACATCACATGACTGGTGATAAAAGTAAATTTGAAACCCTAGATCATTACAAAGGTAGAAGTGTTAAGTTTGGTAATGATGCACCATATCCTATGAGAGGCAAAGGATTAATTAAGCTAATTGATGAAATCACATATGAAAATGCCTATTGGGTTGAAGGTCTTAACTACAATTTGGTGAGTGTTGCACATCTGAACAACACGGGTTACTGAGTTGAGTTTCATCATAGAAAGGCTAAAATATTTTATTCTATTGGTGAACTAATTGGAAGTGGAGAACAGACTAGAGGTAACTTGTTCTATCTAGATCTATCCGAAGAGACATGTTTGTTTGCACAATTTGAGGATGTATGGTTATGGCATAAGAGGCCGTGTCATGTAAACTTTGACAATTTGGTAAATATTAGTAAAAATAAGAAAGTTAGAGGTTTGCCAAGATTGAAGAAACCTGATAATGTGATCTGTAAACAATGTCAGTTGGGAAAAATGACAAAGTTTATTTTCAAGAGCAAGACATTTACTTCTGAAAATGTTTTGGATTTGGTTCATACTGACCTTTGTGGAGCTATGGGTGTACAAAGTTATTATGGTGCTAAGTACTTTATTTTGTTTATTGATGACTACACTAGGATGATGAATGTAATGTTTTTGAAAGAAAAATCTGATGCATTTCAGTTGTTTAAGTGGTATTTGGAAAAAAATGAAAAAGAAATAGGTCGAAGCTTGAAATGTCTGAGATATGATCGAGGTGGAAAGTTTATATCAAATGAGTGCAGTCTGTTATGTAATTATAGAGGAATCAAGAGACAAATGTCTACATCAAGAACACCTCCACAGAATGGTATAGCTGAGAGGAGAAATAGGTCAATTATGGATTGTGCAAGAACACTAATGATCGAGAATAATGTTTCACAAAAATACTGGAGAGAAGCTATAAGTATAGCTTTTAATACCTTAAACCGAGTACAAATCAAGAAAGGTACAAATGCTACACCTTATGAATTATGGCATGGATATGCACCTAATGTGAAATATTTTAGAATCTTTGGGAGTAAATGCTATATACTAAAAGATAATAGGTGTTGGCATTAAGCATGATTGTCATTAGTGACAACACTTATTTTGAACAGTGCATACTGAGAAGAAAAGTGCATACTGAGCAGAATAGTACATACCGAGCAAAACAGAGCTTACCGAGTAGAGCAAAGCTTACCGAGCATAACAGAGCTTATTGAGCAGAACAGTGCATACCGAGCTCACAAAGTTTCATAGTGTTTACCAAGTGCTACACGGTTAAACAGGAAATTTAGTTTCTACTGAGTAACACTTTATCTACCAAGTCTCCAGTATTTACCGAGTTTGAAACTATGACCGAGTGGTTAGTATGGACCGAGCTTCCACTTCTACCGAATGCATGACAATGCCAAGTAATGCAGTGGATGCCGAGTATCAGAAAGTCACCGAGTTAGTTTGCAATAACCGTGTAACTATATTTGGGCCGACTCAGTAATATTTGTGTTTACTTGTTTAAGAGCTGACTTTGTAATTGTTTTGGAATTGACTTAGATTGATATATAAACAATGTTTTATGTCATATCCAAAAAGGAAGATATAGAGAAGTATGAAAAAGGGAGAAAGGCAGAGATAAGTGAATTACAAAGGGCTACAATAGTATAAGAAGAAGCAAAGATCTATCCATCATAGAAGGTCATCAGTACATCAAAGAATCTCAATCAGCAAGTACAGATGCAAGTAAGAGATCTACTGTTTCATCCTAACAGGTGAATCAGCTTGAAATCTTTTAACCGAGTAGACTTAACAGTCTTTGTAAAAATCTCTTAACCGAGTGCATACTTCATTGTATGTTTGTAAAACCTCTAACAAGGTGGACCTAGTAGTCCTTATTGCTCCTAACAGGGCAGATCATCAGAAGTGATCATTGTAAGCCTTAACCAGCAAACTTTATACTGCAGTATTGAAGTTTTGTGGGTATCATCCCCACCCTAGTTTTACTTTCTACTTGGAAGGTTTCTGGGTCACCAAATCTCTATGTTCTAAGTGTTATGAATGTCTTATTCTTTCTGTTACTCATGCATGTAGTCAGATTATCAATCTAATATTATTAAGATCTGAATCTGTTAAAAGTTTTGAAGTTACTGATTCACCCCTCCCCTCTCAGTAACCTAGATAGTCTTGAATATTTCCAACAATTGGTATTAGAGCTCAGTGGATCTCAGAATAAAGTTTGACAGCTTGAGAAAAGATTTAGGACAATGGAGATATTCAGACTGAACAAAGTAATTGAGAATGAAAAGCTAGATCTGGAAATGGCCATAACTCAACTCAAAGAAGCAAGAGAGCATCTTTCCCTTTCCCTAAAAAGAAGGAAGGAACTTGCAAATCATATCAATGACCACCAGTATGTTGAAGAAAAGATTGAAGATTTTTTCCCCTCAAGCAGCTCAGATGAAGCAAACAATGCAATCAAAGAACTTCTAGAAAAGAGTGGATCTCTGCAAGAAGAAGTGAGAAAATTGAAAAGAGAACAGGAAATCCAGTCAACAAGATTCTGTGAAGTCTTGGAACAAAGAAACAAGATGAAAGATGAAATAGATGGAAAGAACAATAAAATACAGAATAAAACTCTTCAGCTAGAAAATCTTATTGATCAAATCTCCAATGCAAATGAAGAAATCTTGACTCTAAGATCAGAAAATGAAAATATGAGAGAAGAGATGAGATCTGAAAAACAAATCAATTTAAGAGTGATGAGTGAGCTAGATGCTGAAAGGAAAATCAATGAGAGAATGTTGAAATCTCAAGAAGATATGAATCAGGTGTATGAACGAAACCTTCATAGGCAAAAAGGAAAAGTAGGACTTGGATACAAAGAGGAAGGTGAATCCTCCAAACAAGGTACTCAAAAGAATCAGAAACCTACCTGTAATCACTGTGGCAAAATTGGTCATACTTCAAACAAATGTTGGAGCAATGGAAAAGCAAAATTCAATGGAAAATGCTACAATTACAATCAGCTTGGTCATAAAGCAAATGAATGCAAGGAGAAACCAAGATTTAAAGGCATATGTCACAAATGTAGCAAACAAGGTCATAAGGCATCAAAATGCAGAACTAAAACACCCAATCCAGCGGAACAAATTATTAAAGCAATGTTTGGTTGGGATTACAACACTTGGTGTAGATGTCATTACTATGGAGAATATGGACACATTGGCATGAATTGTGTAAGGCACCACTTGAGAAAAAGGGATTCTACCATAAGATGTTATAATTGCACTAAGCTTGGTCACATAGGTAAAAACTGCATGAATTTAGGCAAAATTGAAGATGAAAAGAAAGCAAAAGAAAATAACATTAGGAAGTAGATGAGACAGAAGTGGATTCCTAAACCTACCGAGCAAACCAATCCTGAAGTCACTAATGAAGGGAGTGGCTCTATGAGCTCTAACTAGTCTCCAAGAAAGCACTGGAACTGTATCTTCATAGACATATTCCAAAATAGTTCCTGAACTGAAAGGAAGATAGATCCAAATCAGTATGCAAGATACAACAGGATCACAAGAAGGTCGGTATCAGTTACCACCAAGAAAGGTCGGGAGTAACCTAACTTCATTTGGTTATCGAGTAAGGTCGAAGAAGTATGAATTCGTATGATCACCGAGTTGTGGAGTCTTCACCGAGAAATTAATTCATAGTGGATGACAGCCTGTCTGATTCAATACCCTAATTCATATTGAGCATTAATGACAAAGTTTTAACAAAAGGAGTGAAATCAAGTTCACTATTCACCGCGAACAAAAGTCTCCTAGTGCAATCAAGCGTTTCGAAGCATATTTCAGTAAGATATTCTCTTTCCTCAAAGAATTTACTATGTTCATTGAGCTACCATGGCATCATCCAGTGCTAAAGTGAAGAAAGATTCAAAAATGTTGGTTCATGGAGAATGGAAAGCACCAGATTTCAAACTCGTGCCCACAGTTGTCGGAACCCTAGACCCGAGTGGAGCTCAATCTCAGATCCCTCCTAAGGTACTCCTTATTAACGATATTCATAGTCATTTTAAGTGTACAATTCAAGAGCTTGGAACCCCAGAGATAGATACTATTCATGAGGAACTATGTGTTGATGGTGTTCTCAAACTGGAGCATCAACATTTGGGAGATAAGGGTTTAGTTCACATCACACACTTGCCTCAGAGCTTTCAGATAAAATGGGTTAGATATATCCTCAGTCGAGTACATGAAGGTAAAATATGGCTTGAGAAACCAGTAGAGATTACAAAGAAGATGATTCACCGAATCACTGGTCTTCCCATGCTCGACAAGGAAAAATCTACAAAAACCCTAGGTCGGACGAAACTGGAAGAGAAAACCCTAGCCAAGTGGAATGGTAGAGGTATGAAGATAGCATAATTACTGATGCAGAATTGAAGTTTGGTATACATATCATAGCTCACAAGATATACAGTTCAAGTTGGTAGAACAATGTTCCGTGTGAAGCAGTTGACCTAGCGTATAAAATTGTAAAGAACAATCTGTCATTTGACCTAGTAGATCTTTTGTTGAAACAATTCAACAAGAACATGGAGAGCATCCAAACCTCAAAGAACAATCCATGTAAGTTTGGCTCACTGTTGGTTTGTTTATTTTTCTATGCTCAAAAGTTTTTCCCATCAAAAGGCATGGTAGTATGGAGAAAAGATGTGTCGGTTCTTTATCAGATGAATGAATACATTTCAGAAATGGGTGACAATTTTGAAAGCATAATGGATAACTATTTTGAATCATTTAAAGAGAAAATGAACAATAGATTCTGGATTCCATAGAAATTGGTGGAAGATTACAAAGATGATATTTGTTTCATGGTGGACTGTGATAATCTGTATATACAGGCAGCAAAACCAAGGATTGTACATGTGAAACCTCTTCCCTATGAGGTAAATATTGATGAAACCAAGAATATTATTGAAGCCCTAATTAATCAACCTGTTAATCCAAAGGCACCATATTTTGGGACATATGAAGAAGCTAAGGACAGAATTGAGCTTAGTATAAAGCTTCCATAGGCGGTTAACAAAGGAAGAAAGAGGATGGCCAAAATACAAGCTAGCACACCTCTAATGTCAACCAAGGAAAAAGGAGAGGAATTTGAAGAAGAAGAAGAGAAAAAGGATGAGGAGGAAGAAGAAAAAGTACCAGCAAAGAAGAAAGGAAAAGTAATTATCACCAAGGCACCCAAGTAACCCTCTGCAGTATTTACAAGGAGTGCAAGAGGCAAGGCAGGAAAAGACAGTGAAGAAATAGTATTCAAAAGGCCTCCTCCTTCATTAAAAGAAAAGATCAAGGATATGAGAGAAGGATCTGGAATTGCAAACTTCAAATCTCTCAAATATGAAATCAGATCTGAGGAAGAGCAACTAGAAATTAAAGATGCTGTTGTCGAGAAAATAGGAAAATGGAAATACTCACCTGAAGAGATAGCTTCTCAAATCCCAGGAATTCTGCTGAATAAAATTAAGTTGAGATGGTCCAATGCAAGACAAATTGTCAAGGACATCTATGCTCAAACCTTGAGGCAATTAATGCCAAGTTTGAAAAATGTTGAAATTAATAAGGCATTGATAGATAATGAAAATAAGTTGACACTCAAATTCAACAGTTGTTTGATTTTGATCAAAGATATTGAGTCGATTGTGAAGAGTGCCACTGCCACATGGAAAAACATCTATAATCTTCGCAAATCGAGTGCCGAAATTGTGATAATCAAGGATATTGATGATGACAGTGATGAACATGAAGAAGAGACCGAGGTAGACAAGCAAAGTGATGAGGAAGATAATATTGTTCAGATAGCTACAAAAGTCATTGCCTCACTTCCTCACTCTCCAGCAAAAGTTGCTACACCTAGCACAGAGATAACTTCAAGTATGATTGTGACAACTTCCACAGATACATCAAATGTCTAATCATCACTAGCACAACTCAATGTATCATCCAAAAAAATGACTACCACCTCTTTTACCGAGTTGCAGTATCCTATATCTACTTCAGTACCTACTTCCATATCAAGTTTTCCAGCAGTAAGTACCTCAGTTTTGGATACTTCAATAAGTATTTCAGTTTTTGATTCTACAATTGTGAATACTTTAGTTTTGAGCCCTTCAAGTATTCCAGTTGGTAGTTTATCATTTTTCACAGCTAGTCCTACAATGTCTACAATAACTTCTACAAAGGCATTAAGTGCAATAACAGTTGATCCTAAGGCTCAACTGAGTACAAGATTTTTGAGTAAGAATGTAGAAGAGGATATAGACTTAGATGAGGAGATAGAGATTCCAAAATTAGACTTTGCAAATCTTTCAGCAGACCAAATGCAAAACATTGGTGAACTCCTCCAAAAGAAAGAAAAGCAGAAGAAACTAAAAGAAGAAAGGGACAAGGAATATAAAATTATTGAAGATGCAAAGGATATTTTGTCAGAAGCATTAGGTATTAAAGTTGATTCCTCTCAACATATTTTGTTATAGTTAGCTGAGGTAGTAAACAAGTTCCATGAGGATTCCTCTACGTCAGAAAAGATTCTTGAGAAAGCTGAGAAGAAGTTTGACAATAAAGTGCTTGAGCATGTTGCTCAGCATATAGCTATTAATCAAGCAAAACTATCTTCAGTTTTGATAGATATTGAGTCCTCCTATTCCAATGTTACCTCACTTGTTGCTAAGCTATGTAATGTTGCCGAGTTCACTAAGGAAGTCAAGGATAACTTGAATAAGATTGATGAGGATCTGAAGGACAGTATACAGAAGTTGCAACTTGAACCTAGTTCAAGCTCTGCACATCATATGAAAATCACATTCCTATCAAATAGGTAGTCAGAATTATTAAAAGAAGATACAAAGATCCGGTCAACACTGCTAGATATTCAAAACATGATCCTTCCCATCATGGACATAATGTAAAAGCACATTGTTCACTCAACAGCATTCCTCCATGACAATTAATTTTCCATTGTAGATCACATGATTGAACTCTCTGTAGAAGTCCAAATTGCACTCCAAACATGCAAGATTCTGCAAGAGAATTAGGATAGAACTCTGGCACTAATCATAAAGGTACATTCTGATTTTCTTTCACATTTTGGATTCTCCCTGTAAAATACTTGTATATACACCTTTGGCATTATTGTCAAAAAGGGGGAGAAAATGTATAGGAGAAAGTGTATAAGATTAAGGTGTGTAATACAAAAGGGGGAGAAAGTACTCTAGAGAAAGTACTCTATATAAGGGAGTTATGAAATGTATAAACAACAGTTTGACAAAGATAAATTTTGAAAAATCAAAAAAAAGATTCAGCATGATTCTTGTATATAAGTTTTAGCAATAAGTGTTTTTGTCACTAATGCCAAAGGGGGAGATTGTTGGCATTAAGCATGATTGTCATTAGTGACAACACTTATTCTGAATAGTGCATACCGAGCAAAATAGTGCATACCGAGCAAAACAATACATACCGAGTAGAATAGAGCTTATCGAGTAGAGTAGAGCTTACCGAGAAGAGCTTATCGAGCAGAACATAGCTTACTGAGAAGAACAGTGCATACCAAGCTTGCAAAGTTTCACAGTGTTTGCCGAGTGCTGCACATTTAAATAGGAAATTTAGTTTCTACCGAGTAACACTTTATCTACCGAGTCTCCAGTATTTACCGAGTTTGAAACTATGACTGAGTGGTTAGTATGGACCGAGCTTCCACTTCTACCGAGTGCATGATGATGCTGAGTAACGCAGTGGATGCCGAGTATCAAAAAGTCACCGAGTTAGTTTGCAGTAACTATGTAGCTATATTTGGGCTGACTCAGTAATATTTGTGTTTACTTGTTTAAGAGCTGACTTTGTAATTATTTTGGAATTGACTTAGATTGATATATAAACAATGTTTTATGTCATATCCAAAAAGGAAGATATAGAGAAGTATGAAAAAGAGAGAAAGGCAGAGATAAGTGATTTACAAAGGGCTACAACAGTATAAGAAGCAGAAAAGATCTATCCATCACAAAAGGTGATCAGTACATCAGAGAATCTCAATTAGCAAGTACAGTTGCAAGTAAGAGATCTACTATTTCATCCTAACAGGTGAATCAGCTTGAAATCCTTTAACCGGGTAGACTTAACAGTCTTTGTAAAAATCTCTTAACCGAGTGCATACTTCATTGTATGTTTGTAAAACCTCTAACAAGGTGGACCTAGCGGTCCTTATTGCTCCTAACAGGGTAGATCATCAGAAGTGATCATTGTAAGCCTTAACCGAAAAACTTTATACTGTAGTATTGAAGTTTTGTGGGTATCATCCCCACCCCAGTTTTACTTTCTACTTGGAAGGTTTCTGGGTCACCAAATCTCTGTGTTCTAAGTGTTATGAATGTTTTATTCTTTCTGTTACTCATGTATGCAATCAGACTATCAATCTAATATTATTAAGATCTGAATCTATTAAAAGTTTTGAAGTTACTGATTCACCCCTCCCCTCTTAGTAACCTAGATAGTCTTGAATATTTCCAACAATAGGAATGGAAAGTTTGATACAAAAAGTGATGAAGGTATATTCCTAGGTTATTCTATTAAGAAAAAAGATTATAAGTGTTTGAATTCTAACACTAACAAGGTTGTGGAAAGTGAAAATGTGAGAGTTGATGAATATGCAGAGAAGAATGAACTAGAAGGAAAACAAGAACTTAAAGATTATAGATCTTTTATGTACATGGAAGAAGAAGAGGTAACTAACACACTTACACCAGATGCAGAGTCACGGGTAAGAAATGCCGAGCATCAGGAGGATGCTGCTGAGTAATTAGAAGCAAAAACTAAAAATCTGCATGATGAACCTGAAGATCAAGAAGAAAAGAAATTTGAACCTACATTGGCACAATATGTGAGAAGACATCATAAGCCTAAGAAAATCATTGGAGATAAGGAATCTGGAGTCTTGACTAGAAGTAAGTTGAAAGGCCCTATATGTTTATTATGTGAGTTTGAGCCTAAGATAGTAAAAGATGCTTTCGAGAATGAAGACTAGATTCAAGCTATGAATGAAGAAATAGACTAGATAGAAAAGAATGATACCTGGACTCTGGTGCTGAGACCATTAGACAAGAATGTTATTGGAACAAAATAGGTATTCAAAAACAAGCTTAATGAACATGGACAAGTCACAAGGAATAAGGAAAGATTGGTATGCAAGGGTTATGCACAAGAAGAAGGAATAGACTATGGGGAAACATTTTCCCCCGTAGAAAGATTAGAAGGACTAAGAACTCTTCTTGCATATGATGTATACAAAGATTTAAAAGTATATAAGATGGATGTCAAATATGTATTTTTGAATAGTATATTAGAAGAAGTATACATTGAACAACCTAAAGGATTTGTTGACCCAAGAAAGAAAAATATGGTTTGCAAATTGAACAAGGCATTGTATGGATTGAAACAAGCCCCCAGAGCATGGTATGAGAAGTTGCACAATTATTTACTAAAGATTGGATTTACAAGGAAAAATGATAACAATAATCTGTATATGAAATCTGAAGAAGGTAAAGGGATTTTGTTAGCTGAAATTTTTGTGGATGATATCATATTTGGAGGACAAAATGCCCTATGTCAGAAATTTTCAAATGAGATGCAAACTGAGTTTGAGATGTCTATGTTTGCTGGGATAAAATTCTTTGTTGGATTGCATGTCTATCAGATGGAGAAAGGTATCTTTATCACACAATCTAAATATGTCAAATAGATACTAAAAAAATTTGGTATGGAGGATTCTAGGCTAGTAAGTACTCCTATGGCTACTAGACATAAACTATCTAAAAATAATGATATTGATGAAGTGAATCAAACCCTATATAGATCCATGATTGGGAAACTACAATATGTTGTCCATAACAGACCAAATATAGCCCTAGCAGTTGGGATTGTGGCAAGATTCTCTACCAATCCTAAGGAAAATCATATGATGGCAGTGAAGAGAATACAAAGATATCTGAAAGGGACATAAGATTATGGATTGTACTACAAGAAGAATGAGAAATTTGAACTAAGAGTCTACACTAATGTAGCTTATGAAGGAAATGTTGATGACAAGAAAAGTACAAGTGGTGGAGCATTCTTTCTCAGAAAGAGATTAGTCTCCTAGACAAACAAGAAACAAAACTTCATTTCCCAATCTACAATAGAAGCTGAGTATGTAGTAGTTGCAGTGAATTGTTTAAATTTGGTATGGATCAATCAATTGTTGAAAGGAATGAAAGAGGAAATCACTGAGCTGATTGTTATTTTCTATGATAACACAAGTGCTATCAACATATCAAAGAATCCAGTGATGCACACAAAGAGTAAACATATTGCTGTAGACATAAAAAATTGGACAAGTGCTTTAAATCATCAAAATTGCAAAATCTTATCAAAATGCACTAATTCCTATAAAAAAGGATCAAATCAATTTTTAAATGGACATTTATTAAATCAAATTGGACAAAATCATTAAGTCAAAGGAAAAATCAAATAATGATATTAAATAATTAAATACAAGCTTAAAGGGGTGAAAAGCACTATATAATTAATTTTAATCAATTAATTGTATAGTTGTTAAATCAAAAATCAAATTGAACATATTCCCGTACATGGCTAATTTAATTAATCCTAATATCTTTCACCAACATTTGAGCAACCAATGAGAATTGAGGAACAAAAGCACATAGATCACTCAAAATAATTGAATCTCAATCACACATTTCAACTTTGAATCTCATCCACTCAATTTTGTCCTTTTGTCCAAAGCTTTGAGACAAACATTTAAATTGTCCCCCCATTTAAAAATAGTGCAAAGTTTTTGACTCAACCAAGGCTAAATCATGATTACTTCACTCTACCCCCTACCCTTGGGAATTTATTATAAATAAGAGGCATTTTTTGAGCATAATAAGCAATTAGAGATTTGAAGAGTAAAGCATCCTTAGTATAGTCAATTTCATGAGCAATTAAGAGAATTTGAGAGCATTTATCATTTGCATTTGTATTTTATCATAACATAATAGAGAATTGTGAGCTAGATTAGGCATATTAGTATCATAGATTTCTCATTTTAGAAGTGTCACTAGTAGGGAATACAAAGCTGAGAGCTCTACTTACCACATCTAATTAGAGAACCATGAGATGTCATGGATGTTAAATACATTTCTTAGATTAAATTTGCATTGTATTTGCTTAGAATTGTTAGTTAATGATCCTAATTTCATGAAGGTGTTAACATACACACACAAATGGCACCCACCATGGGGCTTTGAGCCTCATTTCTAACATTTTTATCAAATTTTGTGTGTTTTTGTCTTCACTTTTTTGTGAATTTTGTAGAAAATAGGAGAAATGATGCCTATGAGTATTCTGACAACACTTACAAGTAGTTAACTAATGCCTGTGTGATTCCTTCTATTCTATCTTTATTCTCTTTGACGCCTGTGAGATAAAGTGTTACGCCTGCAAGCGTAAAGCGACGCTTGTGATCTAAGAACTGATGCCTATCAACTGAACTTTGCCACCTGTGATGATTCTTACTATGCAATTTACATGATCTGTCACACCTAGTATTCTTTAATTGATGCCTAGTAGTTGTTATTTGCTACTTTAAATACTTTATCATACGTAATTTTCAATACTTTTAATGCCTATCAGTTATAGTGTCACACTTACTAATCTTTAAAAATCACTTGATTCACTGGAAAGTGACACATGTGATTCTTAAAGTGACACCTACTAGCATTTAAATGACACGTACTGGCATTTAAATGACTTATACCAGCATTTAAATGATGCATACCAACATTTAAATGATGCATACTAGAATTTAAATGACACGTACCAATATTTAAATGACACGTACCAGTATTTAAATGATGCGTACCAGTATTTAAATGATGTCTGCTAGTCTTTAAATCACGCGTATTAGCTGACTAATGACGCCTAGCATTTTTCATTTTAATTTGCTGTCAAATCAATAAATTTTTTTTTCTTACTCTTTGTCTGTGTTTTTCCTGTAGATGAGCAAACACAGAAAAGTGTGAAAACCAGAAAGCAGAATCACTCAAGGAAGCAAAGAGGTAAGAATCCAAATAAAATGTCAAAAGGAAATTCATAGTGCTTTAATTCTTGAAAGTTTTGGGTTAGAAGAGAAATTGTATGCTCATTACATTAAAGTGTTAGAAGCTTACAAGAATAAATTCCCTACTTTGGATTAAAATTGCTTACATTAAGTTGTTGGAATTCCTTTGAAAATATTGTCAAAAACACTTGATGGCAATTGCATTTTGTTCCTTTTTTGTTTCCCTCATTTTGTATGGCTTTGTTGGACTAACTTGTTGGAGGAGGGAGCAGGAGCGATCGCCACTAGGTGATTGAGCAAAATTTAAAAGCCAAAAACCTCATAAAAGCACCTAGCCTTTGCTATCTACAAAAAGAGGTATTCATCAAATCAAGCTTGCATTTGCTTAAATTGTGGCTATTCATTTGAATCTATATTAATAGAGAAACCTTACTATTTGTCAAATTGAACAAGCATTAGGCATATGCTCTCCATTTTTTGAAGTGGATCAAAAAGCCAAACATGCTAGTTCAATTTGTTAGAAAGGAAGGGAGGAATTAACTAAACACTTCGTTTATTAAGAATCTCCTTGTCAAGAGATTGAAAAAGAACAAAAATCTGATTGAGGTGTTTGGGAATAAAGGACAAAAATAGGGATATGCTATTCACTTTCTAAGTGAACCAAATTCCCAAACTTGTTGGATTTAGTTCAAATTTCTTGTTTTCCATACATGCTAGTTAAAATAGAGCAATAGAGGGTCTACCTCCTGAGATTTTCCTTACGAGGACGGTGAGAGGGAACGACCCAAGTGGGAGAAAATCACTTTTTCCATGATACTATCCAACCCACTATAAAAAAAATATACTCTTCCTTAATAGGGGAGTGACTAGGTTATGTGCAAGTTTATTCACTTCCTCTAATAGTCCTTTTGGATTGCGCCAAATCCTACTTTTGTGGGTGTGGGAAGCCCGGAAGCGGGAAAAAAGAACTTGACATGATTTAGAATAGAAGTATTCATCAAATCTTGATAAGTAGTAATCTGCCTTGTAGATCCAAACATGTTAAAAGCCAAATCTGACTCTAGGTAGATTGCTTGGAAGATATTCTTGTTGATACTTGTGAAAAATGATCGAGAACATACACTTTTAGTGTGGTTTTAGGGACATGGTGCAAATTTGATGTGTGTGTTGTGTTTGTACTTCATTTTCAAGCAAGAATATTTTGCAGACCTGATCTTACAACTTTTAAAATTTGAAATTTACAACCTGATCTGCAAAGTGCCACCTACACATAGAGAAAAATTGCTTATACGCAGTAAAGTCATGCCTGTGATAGTTTAAGTTACACCTGGAAAAAATTAAATCACACTTATCAATAGGCAAAAGCTACTTGTTGACTTGCAGAGTGCCGCTTAGGAATATTCCAGTAACTGCATACAAATTTTTAAGTCATGCCTACACACTGGCAAGTGATGCCCAAAAAAAAAGAAGGGCAAATAGTGAACATCTCTTGAAGGTTTGGAAAGATTTTGAAATCATTTTTGGATACCCTTTTTGGAGATATTCCTTATCAGTGTAACAAATAGATCATATTCTTGAAAAATATTTATAATGATGAGTCCATTTGAGAAATGAATCAATCCTATTATGGAGCATAATTATCAAAATCAAGATCAAAATCTCCATTGGAATCAAAATGATGAGGTGTTTGAAGAAGAAGTTTCAGAAGCAATCCAAGATCCCATGTTTATGGAAATAATGGGATTAATTATGAATAGGGATAAAGAAGCATATTTCATAAAGTTAGCTCAATCAGGAGCTAAGCTTCCTCATGATTTTGACACATCAACCTTGAGGGAGAATGGGGAAAAACAAAAAGAGGCATAATTTACAAAGCCATCATTAAGATCAATGTGTCCTTTTCTTTATGATGATGGGCCATCCGTATCTTCATCTTCCTCACAAAAAGAAACATTTAAGAGCAAAAAACCTATCTTGGATCAAGGGAAATTTCATGATCATCCTATTTTTGATCAAGATAATAAAGAGTATGAAGAGAAAAGTATCACTCTCAAGCAAGATCTAGTGCACAAACCTCTATCTAGCAAGGTTTCTCCCATAGCTTGTACTCCTTTCATCTTTTGTTCATCTCACAAAGCTTCACAACTATCCAAAATTCCTCCATTAAAGGGTGAGCCTAATGATGACACTTTTCACATTGACTATATCTACCCTCAAGGGCTACCTCTAAAAGAAACCCAAGCTAACTTACATCTTTCTACAGATCATTTCCATGCTTCAAAGATCTTGGACCTCAAAGCTTCATGTGCTTCAATGCCTATTATACCCATTCAAAAGGATCCTACATTATTCTTCCAAACATCCCCCACACATATCCAAACATCTACCTTGTCCTTATAAGTGGCTCCATGTCAAGAGGATAATCCAAAGATAAAAGAAACAAATGTTGATAAGGATCAAGATCAAGATTATATACAATCCCCTCCCATATTTGATGAAGGGACCATATCCATAGAACCTTGTGATGATCCCCTTACATCCTTTCATGTCTTCCAAGATGATATCCTTTCATTCCAAGAACCAAATATCCTTCCAAGTTCCATATTTTCTCCACTTCCCAAGAAAGATCAAGATATCCCTTCCACAATTTCCAATGAGCATATTGAAAATCAAGAGCAAAATAACCTCTCTACACCATTCGAAGATCCTTGTCAAGATCAAATTATCCCATCATTTCCTTGTCATATTCCTCCATGTTCACCTCAAGAAACCATCATTCTTCCAAATCCCTTGTAAGATAATAAATCCCTTCAAGCTTCAGTTGATCCTATCAAATGTGTTCCTATCAAAGCTATTCATGAGCCTATTAGCATAAAGATAAATCTTAAAGATGAGAACCTGGGCAATGCAACTCTTTCCAAAGATATTGATATCCCTTTCACACCTTATATCCCTCCATTCAAATGCAACCATATACCTTCACTATACTCCAAATCCATTTTGGGTTCCTATTCCCAAAAACAAAAGTCTTCATCCCTTCCATCCATATTAGGTCCATATACTCCTCCATTATCCATTCTTATCATCTCTAGTTCTCCATTCACTTACCCTACCATGTATCAAGATCAATGAAGGCACACATACTTGAAGAATGTCTCAACACCAATCCATATGAACCCTCCATATTATTCCTATTCATCCACAATTCCTAAGTATTTTGGAAGCATTGATGATGTGCAACATAACAATCATAAATCCAAGAATCTATGTGTATAAAAATCACAATGTCCCATCTAATCGACATGTGAATGAAAAGAAAAATGAAATATCCAAAAGGCTACAAAGGTCCACCAAGGAAAAAGAAAAAGAAAATAAAATGTGGTTTCCTAAATCCCTCATTGAATAAATGCATTCAAAAGCATCACAAAAGAAAGAAAAATCAAAGACTATGTGGATTCCCAAGTCACTATTGGAAGACTTGCACACCAAAGAAAAATCAAAATTGACATTCAAGCTTCCAAAGGCTTCCACTCCATCTCCTTCCAAACATCTTCCATTTTCCAAGTCTAATTTGGGTTCCTACATCCCAAAATCTCCATCATCTATCGTTCCTCCATCATTCCACCACTCTTCAAAGTGTGTTTCAAAGTTGATCTTGCCAAAATTTCCATCTACAACATGCCTTCTTCTTATCCTCACATTCATTTTCCAATACTTACTTTCCATACTTCCATCCCTCTTATCAATATCTTTGAGCATCTTAGCCATACCCATGGTTTATTATAACATATCTTTAAGAAGAGCATTGTCCAAAGATCCCGATGTTGGGAAAATATTAAAAAATTAAAAAAAGAGAACAAAAAAAGAAAAAAAAAAGTGCCTTGGTGAAAACCTAGCAATAGGCACCTAGGTAGAAAAAGTAAAGAGAAATAAATACCATGATGAAAACCTGGTAAACAGGCATCATGCATAATTCCTCCTTCTTGCACTCCACACTTGGGGGCAAGTTTCATCCATATTTCCTCTCTCACCTTTAATCTTGACAAGGTTGAACACATTCATTAGCATTAAGTATCTTGACATACGTTATCCTTTCGATCAGCTTATGTACTTGTTACATCCATGTTACCCTATCATGATCTTGCTTATCCCAAATTCATCTTCATTATTCCTTGACAGTCTTTCCATAATCCCAAAACATCCCTTCATAGACTCCATCACCCCTTTACCCATATTGTGTTATCTTATCCACATCTTACCTAAATTGACCCTTGGTCTTGATCAAAATGAAGAACTTAAACTACAAAAATTGTTATCAAGAACTTCTTGACATGTCCACTTCTTTTGGATTCCTCATTTTCATGACAGTAGATTGTTATCCTATAAGCTATCTAGAATTGCATCATTGGCTTCCATGGCTTATCCAAAAACATGCTTCACATTGCTATATCATTTTTCCTTAGCTTGGGTAATCTTGAAGAGATGGTCCTACGGGTCACATTCGCATGCTTCATCCATCATAGCCTTTCCATCTCTAATCCATTAGCTTGAAAATCCATCCTTCATGTCCTATATCTTGCTAGACATTGGGGAAAATCAATGTGATCTTGTTCGAGAGTTGGTAATTTCTTGCATAAAGTGCTTTGAGATGCATCTTGCATAAACTAAACTTTTGTAATATTTTGGAAGTTTTCCCAAGTCCAACATTTTTCCTATCCAACTAGGGGTGTTGGATCTTAATTAGCAGATTTCAACAAACATGCATCAATTCACATGATGCAATGCATTAAACTCAATCAGATTCAATAGTGCTACATTCAGTCACATATCAGAGAGAATTATTAGAGCTTCAAAAGAGAGATTTTTGTTGAACCTTTGATGGATATCATTGTTCACAACCAAGTATTTTGATCCTACAACTTGATCCTTGAACCTTCATTGATTTTATTATTCAGGATTAAAAATTGACAACACTTAAAAGATCAGAATGTTTGGAAATCCTTTTTGAAAATCTTGATACATTGCAATACACTTGAAGCTTTCTTTTGATGATCTTTATTGAATTGACTTTTATCACATCTTTTTAGCTAATCGATGATGTTTCAACTAGATTGGCGATGATGGAGACATGATATTTTTCTTGCCTTTGAGTAACTGTCTTGAGGGAGATCCATCAACTTATGTGAATTTGTCTAATGACATGGTCATCAAAGAACCATCGAGGACTTTTATATAGGGTGGAGGGTTAACCTTTGTTTGTTTATGCAATATTGAATCTATTGAAATTGGTATTCATACTCCCATAGTTGGTTATCTAACTAGTGAGGGTTGTACTAGTTTCCTAAAAGGTTACCAAAAGTGATTAAAAATGGTTTTCATATCATCATGATGTGGTCAGTGATGGTTGTACTTGTTTTTCCGGTCCCACAATGCTCAATGATGAAAATATTTCTCTAAGGCATTTCTTTGCTAAAAAGCTAGTGACAATTAGTTGCATTGCATTGCATTTATATGTTAGATTAAGTGCATGTTTGTAGTTATTTTTCCAAGGGAAAATGGGTTTAGTTAATGAGCTTGAGCAAAACATTAAAAAGAGGGGGTTCAATTAAATGTTTTTGCCTTGATTCAAATCAATAATGTGAGGTTATCTTTTGCATTCATCCATAGCATTAATCATTATTCATTATACATCTAGTTAAGAATAGAATTACATACATTCGAAAAAATAAAAAACATAAGGGCATTCATATCCATATTTCCATAATAACACATTTGCATCCATACATTGAAAAGTGGAGAAAAGCATATCAAAAGAGCACAAATCATTGCATCCATCTATCTATATCATACATGAGATACATTGCATCCATAGCATAATCAAAAGTAAATGCATCATAAAACATCATATAGCTGCATATAAAGATGATCTCACATAACATATCAAGAGAATCAAGTATGTCATCATATCAATGTTCATAATATCCAATGATCCAACAAATCAGTATATCAAGATACAATGTCAATGACAAAATGATACATCTAAGTCCTGATCAATAAAACATCAACATGATACAAAATCAACAACAAGGAAGATCCATAAATCTAATATCCAAGAAGCTAGGGACCGTATGTATAACTTACAGATATGTACTTGTTTTGAAAAATCAAGGGAATAATATCAATATTCTATATCAGTGAATCATTTTACATGAATCAATCAATCAACCAATCAACACCAACTTATTATTTCCCAAATCTTGATCGTGAGGCGGGAACAATATGATCAGTATCAATCCTATCAGTGACCTACCTATCAATTATCCCATATCAGTTTTACTATCCTATCAGATTGACAAATCACATTCATTGGTACTACTATCCTGATATCCTAATCACTTGTTTGTTTAACTACAATAGACCTAGCTATCTTGGACGTTCAATCATTCATCCAGAGACATCAACAACATTTTCTCAATCATATTTTTTCTCATCAGCATATCTATCAAACCGGACCGTTTATTGAAACCAGGAATATCATCAATGTTTTTTAGAAATGAAAACATATTGGATCAATATAAATCACCATCATCAAAATTTTCTATCAAGCAATCAATATGTTTCATTTCTGAGGGGGCATCATAAGAGCATCAAATTGGCATCAAACATCAATGAAATCTGGGGTATTAAAATTTTGAATTATTATTAGTAAGGCATATCAATGGGGCATATCAAATATCAAATCAGAGGTCCTAGCAATCAAATCATATCAGGTATTAAATTAGGACCTAAATCAGTTGTGTATCAGTTAATCAGGACCTAAAAAATGATCATGACTAAATTTTTTCTTTGAATCAATGTTCTTCACACATCAATTCAAAGAGGGTCATTTGTAGACATAAAAAATTGGACAAGTGCTTTAAATCATCAAAATTGCAAAATCTTATCAAAATGCACTAAATCTTATCAAAATGCACTAATTCTCATAAAAAATGATCAAATCAATTTTTAAATGGACATTTATTAAATCAAATTGGACAAAATCATTAAATCAAAGGAAAAATCAAATAATGACATTAAATAATTAAATACAAGCTTAAAGGGGTGAAAAGCACTATATAATTGATTTTAATCAATTAATTATATAGTTGTTAAATAAAAAATCAAATTGAACCTATTCCCTTACATGACTAATTTAATTAATTGATGGAATTTAATTAATCCTAATATCTTTCCACAAAATTTTAGCAACCAATGAGAATTGAGGAACAAAAGCACATGGATCACTCAAAATAATTGAATCTCAATCACACATTTCAACTTTGAATCTCATCCACTCAATTTTGTCCTTTTATCCAAAGCTTTGAGACAAACATTTAAATTGTCCCCCCATTTAAAAACATTGCAAAGTTTTTGACTCAACCAAGGCTAAATCATGATTACTTCACTCTACCCCCTACCCTTGGGAATTTACTATAAATAAGAGGCATTTTGTGAGCATAATAAGCAATTAGAGATTTGAAGAGTAACACATCCTTATTATAGTCAATTTCATGAGAAATTAAGAGCATTTGAGAGCATTTATCATTTGCATTTTCATTTTATCATAACATAATGGAGAATTGTGAGCTAGATTAGGCATATTAGTATCATAGATTTCTCATTTTAGAAGTGTCACTAATAGGGAATACAAAGTTGAGAGCTCTACTTACCACATCTAATTAGAGAACCATGAGATGTCATGGATGTTAAATGCATTTCTTAGTTTACATTTGCATTGTATTTGCTTAGAATTGTTAGTTAATGATCCCGATTTCATGAAGGTGTTAACATACACACAATTTCTATCAAGTATCATTACTTGAGAGAACTGGTACAAGATATAGAAGTGAGAATGGAATATGTGAATACAAAGGAACAACTAGCGGACATATTCACAAAAGCTTTACCTAAGGATGCTCATGAATATCTTACAGGTAAACTATGGGCGCTTCCCCTAACTGAGGCTACCTAGTCAACTAGGAGCATTGCATCAAATGTGCTAAACATGATATCTGACAAATTGATGTAGGAAAAGTCACACTTTAGGAGCTGCCTAGAGTTGTGAAAAGTATAGAAAAGTTGATAATCAGTCATAAGAAAGATGATAGAGGGAGAAATAATGATACTAAACTGACGAGATGATATTTACATGTGGAAGATGTAAGTGCTAGATACTGCTTTGGCATTATTATCAAAGAGGGAGAGATTCAGATGAAAAAACATGATTAGAAAATACAGATCAGAGAAATTAGAGGGAGAGATTCAAAGAGATACAGAAAAGATTCAAAGGGCGTAACTGTGTGAATGGTCAAGTAAGGCTAAGTTGTTGTGAATCAGAATGAAGCTAAGGCTATTATAAATCTTTCTGATGTACAGACAATTTTTTTTGGATTGGTTGGTAAATCATGTGTTATTCATGTGGTGTTGCCATCAATGCCAAAGAGGGAGATTGTTGGAAACTGCAATTGAAATAATTGTTGTATTGTCATTGATGTCAAACCTTAACTGGTAAGACAGTTGCTATCTAAGAGAGTACCACATCTATTGATTGATGAAAATGATTAGGGAAAGGGAGATAACAAGAGAACATAAGGAAAGGTTGAGTTATTTGATACTTCAATGAGTACTTGATTATTTGGCACATTGATAAGATAATGTATTGTTTATCTAAGTAAGAAGAAAGATTGGAGAAGTAGGCTTAATCGACCAAAATTGAAGAAATATAGTTTGAGTCAAGTGATGTTAGTATCGACCAAGCACCAATATATGCCGAGTAAATTTAGTGTTGACTGAATATCAGTTTATGTCGAGCGATAGGAAATTATTGAGCAAGATAGTGTTAGCAGAGGAAGATAATTTGTAGATTTGACCGAGTTATGCAGTGATGACCGAGGAGATGAACACAATATTGACCGAGTGTTAGTAATTTACATTTGGAGAAAGAATTGAGATTCCCAACTGACATAGTTGAATTCTTGGGATATGTAAATCATGTTGACTTTATTAATTGATTGTATGGAGAATTTAGTGCATGGTAAATCATTTTACTATGGATTCAATGAGAAGTTTGAAGATGTATCTAGAAGGAAGGATGAAGAACTTAAATGGTGGAAGGATTCAATGAATCTGACCTAAACCTAAGATCTACGAAGGAGATTAAGCGACAAAAGATGGATCTACCTAATTGAAGAGGTATAAAGGAAAACCTAAATGTGAGGTTACAGAATGGGCTAAAGTTGTTGATGTTATTGACTGAGAAGTCTAAGCAAAAGGCTGAAGGTGAAATTGTGAAGGAGTTGATCAGAGTTGTGATTTCTTGAAGCAAATTCTGAGTAGATCAATGATGGAGATGGAAATGGAGCTCAGTCAATAAATCAACATATATGTGTGAAGTGGATTTTTTTATTTGCAAAGTGAGTTGTATGTTTTTCAGATCAGAAACTATTATTACTTTCTAACCATTCTATCAGTCTAAATCCTTTAATCAAGGTTGACCTAACAGTCATTGTTTAAATCCTTTAATCAAGGTGGCATTCTAATGGAATGTACTTAAATCCTCTAGCTTGGTCACTTTTGACAGAGTGTTTAAATCCTTTAATAGGGTCACACCTAGCAATGTGTTTGTAAACCTTTAACAGGGTTGGCTTTTCATAGAGCTCACTTTAGAAGAGTGAAAATATCAGTAACATGTTACAAAGTGGTTTTTCCCAAGTTGGGTTTCCACTATAAATTTTGGTGTTATACTTATGTGAATGTTTTAATGTGAATGTTGCTATATTCTACAAGTTAATTACTTTTGGACAATGGACTACATGTTATAAGTTTTTGATATATTATATTCAATGTAATATCTTACAAATAGGTCCGTGGATGAAATTGTGAGTAAGTTGATGTTATGTATTTAAATATGTAATCAATTGTAATTGTGAAGTATGGAAGTGGATGTGCAAAGAGGTGTGATTGGAATATGTAATTGAGACAGAGATTTGTTTCACTTCATTAGAGTTGTTTGGCATATCAGAGATGCTATCAGTCAGTTCATAAATTAGTGGATTATTTTCCATAGTGGATTGTAGTACATTTTGGGGTTGTAACCCTTGTTGTAATCTTAGGGTTGTTTCGCTCTATTGTATTTGAGTAGTGAGTTGTAGGCAGTGAGCCTAAATCCATGTTCATCCCCCTTTATACCTTTAACGAGGTTATTGTTCTAGTACATCATCTTGTGGGCTTGATCCCCACTATATTTTTTTCCCTTAACAAGGTTTTTCACGAAAAAATTATGGTGTTATTTGTTCTTGTGCTTAGTGGTTCAGTGCTTTAATGTTTATCTTGTTGATCTAAGTTTTATGGTTAAGTGTTGGGTGAAGTTTTGAAATTAATTGACACAACTAATTCCGCCATCCCCCCCTCTCATTTTTGTGCTTTTCCTTGTTTCTAACACTTTTGAGTAGTATGGGTTGACTACCGAAGAAGCATCAACAACAAAAACATCCCCACCGACCTTCTTTAATGAAGAAGATATTTTTTTTTAATCTTTTGTGCATTGTAAAAGATTTTTATCCATATTATGTATTCAGGTGGTTACCTAACAATATGAGGCTTATACATGAAATTAAGCTTGTTTCTCCCTTATTTTTACAAAAGGGAATTCAAGGTCATTTTGAAAGGATTTGAGGTTTGAGTTTAGGAAGTCAAGTTAAATTTTGTATAGGGTCTTTTTTTAGATGTTATAGCATAAAATATTGGTCTATCATATTGAGAAAAAAGTATTGGTCTATCATATAATATATTTCATTGAGAATATGTTATCATAATTATCATCAATTTTTTAAGTGTTTATCTCAGTTATCACCACCATGATTTTTTCATGAAAACCTAGTTAGGAGAAAAACCATGGTGGGAATGGAACCCACAAGTAATTAGTTCTATAGAAATAATAACTTGGTTAAGGGTATGAGTACATGAGGGGAATGAATTTCATTTAGGAACACTTTTTATATCTCACTTCTCAATTAAAAAACATGGCTACAACCCTTTGGAAATAAAACTTATTTATAAAATGAATTGGACTACAATCCAAAATAGTGAATTAGAGGATAACATCACATATGCCAATATAGTCCCATGCAAGTATAGAAAAAAATATTTTCTCAATTGTTAATTGAATTATTGATTACTGATCCTTCACACATACAAAATATCATCATAACATATCTAGCCATTTCTATCACTAATCAATACAAAAACTCAATCTTATATACCCATTTTAAAAAATAATATCTCCATTGGTTGGCCTCAAGAAATAAAGTATAAGATGTAAAGTGTTGGCAAAATCCTCCATCAATACATTATTCTAACTTTGATTAACACCATATATCTCATCTACTATGTTGGATCCACCAAATAAAACTCATAAAATGATCAAATCATTGATTTGTTAGGATCATTGATCAATCTAATAGCTCCTTGTCATTGTTCTTCACTGTACACTGCAAAATTGATACTCAAAGTGCCATAACTTGAACATCTAATATCACTAGCTATTTCAAATCTAGAATAAGGTATAGTATGTTGACTTGGTGGTCAACACCTCCTTGGAGATTTGTGACATGGCTTAATCGCCTCTCGTGGATCGGGTTAAATCTAGCATTTGTATCGGGCATTGACAATTCGAGCTTTTGGTGCAACGACAAATGATTCCAACAATTGGTATCAGAGCCTTGGGTCACGGGTTCGAGTCTCCCTTTAGTGGGTGCTGAAGGCTCAGTCGGTGCTGAGGGGGAGATTGTTGACTTGGTGGTCAACACCTCCTTGGAGATTCATGACATAGCTTAACCGCCTCCCATGGATCAGGTTAAATCTGGCATTTGTATCGGGCATTGACAGTTCGAGCTTTTGGTGCAATGGAAAATGATTCCAACATAGTATACATCTATGAATCTCCCCCTAGGTTCTCTGACAAAAAAACAAAGGTACCTATCTATATGGATCCATACACTATGACCTGTACACTACCCATCAATGACAGCATACAATCCAACAACTACAGTATCTCTTACCAACATATTGTATTCAAATCTTTTGAAATTAATAAGATTTTTTATTTATTTCATCTTTGTATCATTTTCATGGTGTATGTTTTTTCTTTGCAAATCTTTTCAAGAAAAAAAATAATTTTCTTAAAGTAACACAAGGATTTAGGTTTATTTTCATAGATATCAAGAAGAGAAGTATATAGATACATATTTTTAGAGTATTGTTGTAATCCAATGGTACTAGGAACTCTATTTTGCAATATTAATAAGAATGAGATGGTTGAGAAAATTGATTGAGTTGGTATGATTGTCATTGGTGTCAATTTGTTGTTTTCATTAATGATTACTTTCTATGAAACCTATATTGAGTATATTTCAATGTATATTCTATATGTTATGAATCTATTACTGAGATTTTGGTATGTTGTTAAAGATTGTCTAGAGTTATCTTGTATATGTGTAAATTTATCTGTTATTTAAATTCCAAAATCATAAAACAATATGAAACAAAGCATCTATCTAACTAAAACTTGGACATACCTCTGTTTGAGATTGAATGGAAGTACCCTCATTCCATTTATTTTATCTTTGATGGATGAATGCGGATATGATTGCTAATTATAATGTGGATGAAATGGATAATTAAGCATGCAAGTACATTGAGAAATAAGATGAAGAAGTGAATGGAGATTCTACAAACTGAAGGAGATGTTAACAAAACCAAACTATATTAACCATGATTCTAAACTAAGAAATGAGATTATATGAGTTCTAAGATAAAACTAACATGTTCAATGTGATTTTAAGATTCTAGAAACAAATTATTATGATAGAAATATGAGAATTCAAGTGATTTATAAAAGAAAACTAACATGATCTAACAATGCAATATGAGAGTGATTAATAGCTCAAGGAGAGGCTCCTATTTATAGGATTTGGAGGGAAATGGTTAATGAGGATTCAAAATAATAAAGGGTTGAAATTTAATGGGATCAATGAGGTGGATTCCAAGTGGAGTCCAAATAGATGCCATGAAATAAAGCTGGTTGTGTTCAAATAAAGGAACACTAATAGGAGGGGAGTGAATCAGTGTTCTATAATTTTTAACTTTAATTATCTGATTCTTAAACCATAAATCACATGCAATAAGAAGTAAAGTGAAACAACATAAAATGAACATCCAAAACATCAAAATATTATGACACAATGATTTTTGCATGGAAACTTGGTTAAGGGAAAAACCATGGTGGGGATGGAATCCACAAGATTTACTCTATAGGAGTAAATAGCCCTATTAAGGTTTGAGTACAAAAGGTGGAATACATATACATGTAGGAACACTTCTTAGAGCTCACTTCTTAATTACAATAACTCACTTCTTAATTGAAATAAAGGATATAACCTCGAGGAAGGATTACTGCCTTTACAAAATATGGACAACAATCCACTAATAGAATGAACTAATGAACACCATCAACATATGCTAAGATAATTCCAGTTAAGCTAAAAAATACTAAATCAATACACTTAATATTATCCTTCTTCTCTTCTCAAATCATATCATCATAATAATCATGCATACATACATACCATACATCAAAATGATCAAATACGTCGAGCTTATATATCCGCTTCAACAATTAAATCATCAATTGAGTTAGACACAAGAACATATTATGAGGATATTGTAGCATGTAGTAAGTCATCCAAATATACATGTAAAATGTAATGTGGATCTAGAGTAACCACATAAAATCATTCTCCCATGTTGGCTCATCAACCTCAAACTAAAAAACAAATCACCAAATCGATCTAATAGGATCACATAAGGATCTACTATACCTTATCACTATTCTTCACCGTTAAATAGAAAACTACTAAATAGACCATCACAAGTCAATAAAATAAAAATATCAAGTGTTTTGAATCTAGAACATGACATATTATACCTTCATTATGCTTCCCTTAGGTTCACACCTCAAAATTCAAAACTGGGTAGCCATACCGAACCATTTCTTGAAACCTGTCAACAGTCCTATTTCTTCTATACTTAGTCAAATCTTCCTTCAATCCTTTGGTATGATAAAAACATGATATGTTAACATGTGGATAGAATTTTTTTATAATTTATGATAGCTTCTAATCCCTCAAGAGTGGTCTCTCTTGCTAACAATCTTCCCCTTTGGTATTGATGGCAACACTTAGTGAAAAATGACTAAGTGTCAAAAATACCAAAGGTACAAACTTCTCACACTCTAAAACTCATATTCTCCCCCTAAGTTGAATTTCCATTTTTCACTACATATCTCTCCCCATTTGACATGAATGAAAAATATAGCAATCCAAAACCATAATTTTCTACCCAAAATTCCTATATCTATCGCATGTATACAAGTAACCCTTTCATACTTAAAAAATCTTGAAGATACCATAAAATATATTCTTTAAAGAACTGAAATCCTTAACCCAATTTTGTCTAAGACTCTCAATGATCTAAATCTATCCCCACAATACATAGGCAAGCATTTATATTCTATGAAGATCTGATGCATCAGGTGAACCAAGTGCTACTTTTGTCTCCTTCAAAGATCTAAATAGAGTGCTCAAATTAGGAGAAAATAATCTTCTAAGATCACCAATCCTTTCAATCACTCTTTCCTTATTAATAAATAGATGTGATGTCTTGTCATTCAATGCAAGTACCTATTCTTCATGACTGGATGTAGAAGATGTTATAGGATCAAAAGACTATGATAAATCAGATAGTTTCTTCTCACTTTCCTTGATCATTTTCTCCAAATCTTCAACACACCTTGGATATGATATGCATGCTTTATATATCATTCCTCCTTCTGATAAATCATCTTGAAATATTTTTATTCCAACTCCTTATAAAAGTATTCTATATGAAGCATTCAAGGCACTCAATTGATTGAATCTTTTCTCATCAAACTTATCTTTTACCTCTATCATTGTAGACTTTTCTAAAGAATAAAAGTGTGTAATTACAAAATTTATTAGACCCTTTAGATAGCTAGATGGATTTCCATTCGGATCTTTCACATATATAGGAATAATATTTTCCAACACACCAGATGCAAGGCTCAAAAGTTCATTGTCCTTGATGTGTGTATTCAATATTTATTTCCTTTCCTTCGCTTGCGCCACATATATAAGATTCATCATCTGAATAGGATTGAGTGTTTCAAGAGTGATCAGACCTTTAATTAGTTCTACATCATCAAGTTCCATCTTATCTTCATCTATAAATTCCTTCACTACCTCATCAATGTCTCTTGCATCAAACTTTGTCTCAATCACCTCCTCTGTCACTTTCTTAGTCTCAACCTACATTTGAACTAACTGATCTTCATATGAATTATTATCTCTTTCATTCTTTACTTCTTCACATTTCTATTCTTCCTTAACATTTTTATTTTCTCCTTTAGTTTCATCCATCTTTCCTTCAACATCACCAATGGGATCAACTGATAAAAAGACCAAAGCACCTAAAATGTAGACATTAGGGACATCATATGTAAGATTAATACTTCCCATAGTTTCACTATCATGAATAGTGGTGGAATCATCATTATCCTTTCTAACTAATTCAAAATGATTATCCAATAAGATCTTTTCCAAAGTCTTCTCTGTATCATGCATAACTTCATTAGTCAAACCAATCATGAATTTGTTTAATCTTGTTCTGCTTCTAAACTCTCTCTTTCCTTCCTCAATAATTTTATTCATTTATTCTAATTCTATCACTGGGCATAATTTAATCAAGACTCTCTATATAATCCTCTGATCTTCAGTTTGTGCATTAACTCTCCTCATTTCCAAAATATCAAATTCTTTTGGAATATCTCCCATTATCTCAACAAGTTTCCTATTGTACTTGTTCAAATACCAATTTTTTGCCTCTTCAAGAAATCTCTTACCACTATCATCATATTTTTCAAAATAAATCCTTAGTGTTCCTATATTACCATGTACTATCAAATTCTTAGCAACATTATTTACAAACATAGGGGGCCTACCAATATCATTTTCACCTTCTTTCTTTCTTGCTTGCTCATCATCATATTTCTTGGTCTTTGTAACATTATATGTTTTGGTGATTTTTATTTTCTCTTCATCATCATTTTCTACGGCCTACTATTTTCTTGAACTTTTGGTCTTTACTCTTCTTGCCTCAAAACTGGATGGTTTTAGCTTGTGTTTGATGTAGCTTTGGTCTCACAGTTTTAGGTGTAGTTGCAGACTTCACTGGACTTGCAGGTGGTAGAACCGATTTCCTTTGATTTTCTTATCTTTGATGAGGATGCAATAGGGGTAGTGCTTGGTGTATCTATATCAACATAAATCAGTTCCTCTACTACCTTATTCTTTTCTTCTTCTTCCAACATTTTCCTTGCTTCTCCCAACTTCTTAAATGATATCCCAAAAATTTCTACCAAATGTTCAACTTCTTTTCTTACTTTTCTTTCTTTGCTAGGCCTTTTCACTTATAAATGTAATTTTAAATCCTTCTCCTTATATGTATTGAGCCTCTCCTCATTTGGATCAATACGTCTCTTCAATAAACCTTGAGCATAAGTATCAAGAATGATGTCATCCACTTTATATCAAATAGGCATTACCCAAGATGTTCTAGGTTCTACTACCTCTATTAGACACTCATCTGTCTCCACCATATGTTTAGGAATTGTTTTTTATCAAACGTATCTTCTCTTGAAAATATTTAAAGAAACCCCATAAGGTTTTTCTCCTTGTTTTACTATCAAGCATATAGTAACATTCTCTAATGTAAATTGCAACAAGTCTCTCAATAGACCATTGAATCTTTCCTATACTAGGGAACTCATTCATGAAATAGAAGAAAACACATAAAATCAAAGTGCCATATTCAAATATTTTCTTCTTCTCCTTCTTGAATTTTGCAAGATTAACTAAGAACTAAACTCTAAGGACCTTACACCAATCATAATCACCATCTTCTTTCATCATCCTATACGATGAATGAATAAAAGTGCTAGAATTTTTTTTTTCTCACTAGAATGATATACCTTATAGCCAAATACCATAGTTTCAAACCTCACATCAAGTTGTGTAATTTCATTTACAATTATTTCCATCTTGTCTGATTTAGAACCAGTAAGTTCATCGACAAAGCTATTCTTAATTAATTTGAGTGTAGGGACCTCACCAGATGCATTAAAGCATGTTACAATCTATATAACTTCCTTTGTTATCTTGTAAGGTTTTTCAAGCCATGTAAAATTTGCATGGGTTCTTCTGAACACATATCTTATCCATTCATTCACATAAAATGTATGGAATTTCATGATCTGAGCTAGTTTCTTCTCCTCTAGGACCTTGTATTCATCTTTCAACTTAAATCAACCGATAACAATTTATATAGTTGGTGAATTTGATGATTACCTAAATCTTCCAAATTTTCGTGAATGTATGCTCTAATATCATCTACGTGAAGCACACCATGTGGTACTAAAGAGAATGCACAATCAAGATCATTCTACAATGATTTGTAAGGGTACTTTTTAAATATAGCACACTCAATAATATTCATAATATAAGGATTATCCATGATTAAATTTGCAATATATCAAACAATGTAGTGAAAATACCTCTTTTCCATCGAACAAGGGTTTGATTGTCAAATCGCACAAATCACCTTAGATCTTACTAAAATTTCCTTCCATATATTTTTCAAATGCTTATCCTTAGTCATAGAGTGAAAAATAAGGTGTTGAAATTCATTTTTTTATCCTTCAAACATCTAACTTTTCAATGCAATTAATGTTCTGTACCCTAGCTTATGTTCAACCTTGAACTTGAGATCCAAAAACATTTTTGTGAACCCTTGAAACTACTTGAATTTATTCAAAGATGATTCCATCATGCTCTAAATATCTTTACACATCTGAATACAACATTCACATTCAGCTATCGAGCCACATCAGGGGGTTTATGGATTTTTCATGAAATCTCCCTCTAGGCCAAAGGCCTAAATTTAATTTCTTGAAGATATTTCCACACCAGATTCAAGTGCGGATCCACCACTATTATCAGAATTACTTTTTGGTACCCATTTCATGTTAATATGATTCATAACTTCTTCCACATCAACCTTTTATTTTCCTTAATTATTATTTTGCAGATTATTGTCATTCACCATACCTCTTCTGTTCATGTTCATACGCCCAAGTCTACAAAATTTTTCAACATGACCTTGATTGTTGCATTTTTATTATGTCACATTAGACTGACCATATATTTAATTTATCTAATTTTCTCTACATCTGCAATTCTTAGCAATATGTCCAAAATTGTTGCATGCAAAGCATCTAACATCTCCTTTGTTAGGAGCATTATTCATCTTGTGTTCACTTCATTTATGACCATAGTTATTAAATTTGAAAAATTGACCAAAAAAAGATGTATCATTCATTCTATTTCTCCATTGTTCATCCCTATGACCAAATTTATTGTAAACCAATCATCTAGCATTGAAATTTTGAGCATTAGGTTGTCTTTCTGGGGACCTTTTAGGATTTCCATTCTGATTGTTTGATGATGGGTTGCTTTGACTAGACCCAAAACTCTCTCCTTTCTCAAAAATAAGACCATGCGTATCACCTTTCATTATATGACTTTCAAGCTATGGATGAAGTTTCTGGAAGATGGCTTCAAATCTCTCCTTCAATTTATTTGTAGCAATAAGTTCATTCTCAAGAGCTTCAATTTCCTTTCTAATTTCTTCATCATTTTGTTTGGATTTATGAATAAGATAAACTTCATGCTTCTTTCTTCCTTCTAATTCTTATTTTAGTATCCTCACCCTAGTTTCTATCTCATGATTTACCTTTTCACATTCTTATGTCTTCTTCTTCAAGGATTGTTTGTGATTTTCTTCATTCTTAATCATTGTTTCAATCTCCTCAGTCATCTTTTCCATCCCATGCTTTAGGTTCTCTTTGTCCCTTACAAGCTGGTCATATTCATCTATTTTATCATTTAATCCTTTTTTTTAGCTTCTCAACAAGTTCCTTTCTCTTATCCATGTATTTTTTCAACTTCACTTTCATTGTCTCAATGAAACTTTTAGCTTCCTTAAGGCTTTTCTTCAAATTCAAGATTTCAACTTTAGTTTGATCAAGATCATCAAGTACCACCAAGGGATGTTTTTGAACACTATTAGAATCCATTCAATCACCCATCAAGATCTTCCTCAACCTGTTAGACTTTCTCCAAGGAACAAATGTATGATGCCAATTATTGGAATAAAGGAACACTGAGAGGGGGGTGAATCTTTGTTTTACTATTTTAAACTTTAATGATCTGATTCTTTAACCATAAACCACATGAAATAAGAAGTAAAGTATAGAAACATAAAATTAACATCCACAACATCACAACACCATGACACAAGTATTTTTGCATTGAAACCTAGTTAATGGAAAAACCACAATGGGGATGGAACCCACAAGATTTACTCTACAAAAGTATATAACCCTATTAAAGGTTTGAGTAAAAAAGGTATATTGCACATGCATTCAAGAAAAATTCCTAGAGATTATATATCAATTAAAATAAGGGCTATAACCCTGAAGAAGGCTTACTTATTTTACAAAATATGGACAATAATCCACTGATGAACAACATCAACATATGCTAAGACAATTCCAGTTAAGCTTAAAAATATTGAATAAATACACTTTATATTACCCTTCTACCCTTTTAACATCAAAACATCATAATAATCATGCATACATATGTACCATACATCAAAATGATAAAATACATTGAGCTTATATATCCACTTCAACAATTAAATCATCAACTCGGTCAGGAAAAATAACATATTATGATGATATTGTAATGTGTAGTAAGTTGGCCAAATAATCATGAAAATTGTAATGTGGATATTTAGAAACCACATTAAATCATTCTACCATGCCATCTCATCAACCTTAAACTCAAAAAACAAACCAAATTGATCTGATAAGATCGCATAAGGATCCATTGTACCTTATCATTGTTCTTTACTATTAACCAAAAAAATGCTAAACATGCCATCATAACTCGATTAAATCAAAACACAAAGTGATAAATATCTATAACATGATAGATTATTCCTTAATTATGCTTCCCTTAGGTTCACACCTCAAAATTCAAAACTGGTTAGCCATACCGATCCATTTTTTGAAACTTGTCAACTATCATGTTTCTACTATACTTAGCCAAATATACCTTAAATCCTTCAATATGATCAAAACATGATATGAAAACATGTGGAATGCATTTTTTCCATAAATTTCAAAATCTAATCCCTCAAGAGAAATATTCCTTTACAACAAGTTGGTCATGGAAGAGGGATGAGTTATTCACATATGTGTGAGCAACCTTTGAAAGTGGTGGCTCATTAAGATGAGGGGACAAAGAGGAAGAGAGAAGGTGGCCAAGATGTCTCAGAAATGTGTGAGCACATCCCAAATAGGCAAGAGGGGACACTCATGTAATAATGTAGGTGGGTAGTTAAGGAAGGTGGTTAGCCACCTTGGGAAGGGTTTCTCACACGTGTGAGAAACATTAGGAGGCTAATTATTGTAGGAATCACATAATTAGTCTAATTAATCATGATTAGCTAATGGGAGTAGGTTTAGAGATGATGGTGATGATTCTAGGGTAGGTGTTTAGCCTAGGATTATATTTAATTAATTAAGAATTAATGAAATCAAGGGTCAAGAAATGAAAGAGGGAATATTCAAATAATACAAATTATTTGAATAAAAGGTCAATAGGGCTTAATGTATTTAATTAAAATTAAATACATTATGGATTAGAAATAAGGATGAAAATAATTAATTAAATTAAGTTAATTAATTATATAGAAGAAAGGGGAACACCCCACAACGCAACAGTAAGTTGTGAGCCTCTCATTTGGGAGGTCTTGGGTTTAAGTCTTCTTGAGCCCCATATTGATCTTGGCTTCAACCTTTTACCCATAAATTTTTTTTTATATAGAAGAAGGATAGGAATATAACTAATTAATTAAAATTAATTATATTATTAATCTCCATTAATTAATTAAATAATATTTAAATAATTAAGAGGTCAGATTAGCATAGAATTGGAAGGGGCAATTTTAGATGTCTACATATCTATTTCAAAATTTTCTTCTTTGAAATGAGGTACAATGGATTTGGTAGTTATCTATATATGACTCTAACTAACAATGGTTTCTACATGAAATGCATGTTTCAAATTTCTCCTCATAACAATTTCTAATGTTGTGCTTATAGAAATTAGTTATTAACGTCCTTAGCTTCATTCATTTTAGATGACATGAGATGTTTTTCTTCAAAGACTTGGTTTTAAAGTTTGTTGGTGTTCTTACTCAGGGTTTGGCCAACCTCGGGTTTACACTTCATTTATTTATCTTGATATTTTCAAGGTGGAATGTATTGTGTACAATTATTATTTTTTTGGTTCCATATATGGTGTAATGTGGTCCACTTCTCATTCCTCCCCACTGTGGGAGATTTTAGAGCCAACCTATTCTAGATTATTTTTGACTACTTGTTTGGATGACATTGGGATACTTTAAAAGTTATTGATTGGTATTAATAAAGGATAAATCATTATGAGTTGGTGGATGAGAGAGTGGAGAGTGGAAATTTTTATACTTCTGTAAAGTCTTTGTACAAGTGCGTACTTATGTGAAGAGAATGTATGAAAGAAGATATTTCTCCTTGGTTTCTTAAGCTGTTGTGAAGAGTGTTTTGTGGATAGTGTGGGTATTCATTTGTTGACTATTGGAAGAAGTGATTAATTATTTGAGTTAGTTTTGTACATTAGTGGTAGATCTATTCTCTTTTATCTTTCTTCTTCTAGGTAGTGAGCCCTCCAATAGTGAGTTGTCTCTCTTTGAATAGTGAGTCATTTGGAAGTGATCCTTTCCCTATAAAAATCACCTTAATTGGTGTCACCCTAATAGGTTTTCATATATTTGAGAATAATCTTCTCCATGTTTTTCCCCTTAATAGGGTTTTCCACATAAATCTATGTTACTCCTAAATTGCATTAAGATTTGTCATTAGTGACATACATATAGTCGGTAACCAAAGTAAATAGATTAGTCGGTCATAACTACAAGTATAGTCACTGAGCATAGATATTAATGAGTATAGTGTTTACCGAGCACATAGGATTACCTAGCACCAGTATTATAGAGAGGTAGAGATATGACATTTATTGAGTAATCTAAAGTTGACATAAAAGTTTGGAATGACACATAAATCAAGGCGAACAACTTTTACCAAGGAAAAATGGTTTACATAAATTGAGGTAAAGATTTATTGGGAATGACACATTGATTGGTTATGATACCTATGCTATTTTGAATTAGGTTATTCATTTGGATCATTGATCAAGATTTTATAAGATGGTCACACAACCCTAATTACGTCAAATCATTATGATTTAAAAGCATTGTAAAGATGTTAGTTTTATTAGAAGATAGAGACATATGAAGTAGCCACCATTGGGAGACATCTAAAGATCAGATAGGGTTATGTTGAAATTTTTTTAACAGAGTATTCAGATTTATCAGAAACAATTTAGAGGCTACTGAATAGTACTAAAGGAGACATTTATCACAGCAAGGTGATTTCATATTTGTACTTAAAGGATCTGATATTTAGAAAAGTAAGTTGCTACCACCAGATCAATTTCACTGTTACTTTCTAACAATTATGATAGAAAAAATCTCCTAACAAAGTAGACTTAATAGTCTTTTTTAAATCTCTTAATTGAGTGCACACTTGAAGAGTGTTTCTAAAATCCTTTAACAAGGTAGATCTTAGCAGATCTTTTATGTTTCTCCTAATAGGGTAAGATCATCAGAAGTGATCAATTTGTATGCTTTAACTGGTAATTTTATTACTGTAGTAGTGAATTTGTGAGTTCCATCCCCACCACAGTTTTTAACTTCTTACAGAGGTTTCTGTGATACCAAAATCATAGTGTTATATGTATGAAGTTTCATGTATGCCTATGTAATTAGATTAGAAGTATTTACATTTCAGTTATGTTAATGAATGTATGGAGACAATAAATACTACAGTCGGTTAATAAAGAAACTTATCTTAAAGTTTGAAGGGAAATTTTTTTTTGGGGTTACTGATTCACCCCTCCCCTCTTAGTAATTCACCTTTCCATAATCCCAACAATCTGGTGTTTCATGTGTTTGGTGATTGCTATGCTTTTATGTTTTCATCTTTATGTTATTAAGGATTGATATATGTTTGGTGGAACTAATTAAAGTTGAATTAATAATTAAAAGACTTATGGAAAACCGATTCACCCCCACCCCTCTCAGTTGTCTTCATATCAAAAATTTCTATCAGAGTTGTATTTCTTCAGGGAATAGCTTAGCTTCTTAAGGATATATTGATGGTACATAAACTAACACTTCCTACTTTTGATGGATTTGACCATGGTCTTTGGAACATGCAAATGCAATGATATTTTATTTCTCTCAATTACAAGACTTAGAAAGTCATGGAAAGTAAATATGTGAAATTGACTGGTGGAATGAATACTTTTTATGAGATTGAAACCTATGAAAATAATGAAAGGGTAAGGTATGAAATTTTCAGCACTCTAACTAAATTTGAATTGGCTAAAGTTGTATCTTTGGAATCTTCTCATTATGTTTGGGGAAAAATGAAAAGTACATATAAAGAAAATGATGTGGTCAAACAAGATAAGATGCAGAATGTAAAGGATAAGTATGAAGGTCTCTGGAAGAAAGAAGACACCATAATGATGTACATGCAGAAGATTAATGATGTGGTAAATGAGGTCAAAAGTCTTGGCAACACATTAGAAGAAAATGTTGTAGTAGAAAAGATACTCAGAACCCTTACTAAAGCTTATAGCTCTAAAGTATCTTCAATTAAAGAAAATTATATTTTAAATTAGTATTCTAGAGAACATATGTATGGTGCATTACTTGTGTTTGAGATGAGATAATTTAGAACTACCAGCATAAGAACAAAAACTTCTTTCAAGGCTACCAAACCGAAAAAGGAAGAGGAATCTAAAGAGGATAGATTTAATGATATAGAAGAAAATTTTGTAAGGAGAATGAAGAAAGGAAATAGAAAATATAGAGGTAAGTTACCTTTCAAATGTTATCACAATAAAAAATAGGTCATAATGCATCTAGATGTCTTGACAAAATTTTAAAATAAAAGAATAAGGAAAGTAAAGGAAAGTTCAATAGAAAAACTTAATATGTTAGAGAATATGCTATCATTTATGATGATGAATCTGATTATGAAGAAGATGATCAATGCTTATTTGTAGCAACTAATGAAGAAAATCATAGTGCTAAACCTTCTTGTACTCTAGAGGCAAATACAAAGGTACAAACACTATGAATTCTAATTTATATGTAAGAACAAATAGAGATAAATGACTTATTGATAGTGGTTTGTCAAATCATTGTTGGAAACAATTGTCTGAAGAAAATTGCTACTCAAATTATGTATTGTCTTTGATGTCACACAATGTCATAGTCCGCAACATTCAGTACCTACCGAGCTCAGTCGGTCTGCCAGGCAGTAAGATTAGTGCTTACCGAGTTCACTCGGTTATCAAAGAAAAATCAGCATTTACCGAGTTCAGTCGGTCATCAAAGAAAATTTAGTGTTTACCGAGTTCAGTCGGTTGTCAAAGAAAAGTTAGTATTTACCGAGTTCAGTCGGTTATCGAAGGTAAAGGATTGTCAGTGTTTACCGAGTTCCCTCGGTCTCTGAAAGATTGTAAAAAGTTATGGTCACTGAGCACTGTCGGCCCTTGAAGGATTTTTGCAAATAAAGTTTTCTTATTTCAGCTGACTGTTATACTAAGTAATGTCAATTTGAAAAATCTAAAATCATATAAATAAAAGGTCAAATGTGAAAAATAAACAAGAAATACAGCAGAAGATTTATAGAAAAGAGACAGGAAAGGTGTGTGCGAATTTGTGAAGGATGATCAGATATCCTTGAGGAGCAGCAGAGATTTATTCGATCAGGAAGGATCACACTTATGTAGAATAGAGATCTATAATTAGCAAGGCAGTTGCATTATTATACAGGTCATTTTCATTGTTACTTTTTTATCATTGTAACAGTGAATTCTAAATCTCTTAACCGAGTTGGTTTAACAACCATATTGTAAATCCTCTAACAAGGTGACAATTCCATTGAATAGTTTTCAAGACCTCTTACCAGGCCACTCCTAGCAGGGTGATTAAATCCTCTAACAAGGTCACACCTAACAGTGTGTTTTGTAACCTTTTACCGCGTTGGCTTCTAACCGGGCATCACTTCAGAAAAGTGAAAATCAGTATCTAGATACATTGGTGGTTTTTCCCATATTGGGTTTCCACGTTAAAATTTTGTGTCTCTTGTGTTCTTAATAGTTATCTTAATCACATACAAGTGCTGATGAATATCTAAAGATAATTTTGCTAATACTTTCTGCATCTTCAAAGTTACTACAATCTATTTACCGAGTGTTAAACAGACAATATTCATTAAGATATCCTAAGGGATCTGGAAAGAAATAATTTTTGAAGTGTTTTATGGTTGACTGATTCACCCCCCCTCTCAGTCACTTCATCCATATTCCATCAATTGGTATCAGAGCATTTGGTGCTTGCAGGAAGGGTTTCAAGGACCTAAGCTAAAGATCAGGATGTCTTACAAGAGGGAAATTCCTAAGCTCAACAGAGATAACTTTTCAGCATGGCAAGGTCTCATGCGACTTCATCTGGCTTCCATTGGTGATTCAGGATGCAAATACATTGATGAAGAATACACAGTTCCAACTGGTGCATTAACTGTTGAAGACATTGTAGAGAAAAAGACTCATAACACCATGATGATAGACATTGCATCTACTCTCAGCTATGAAGAATTTGATGATATTAAAGAATGCACTACTGCATATGAAATGTGGATCGTACTGAAGGAAATATATGGTGGTGATGCAAATGTGAAAAGAGCCAAAGAAGAAAGCCTAAGAGGACAGTTTGACAAGATGAATATGAAGGAAGATGAAAACATTGCAAAATATGTTGAAAGAATCAAAGCAAGTGTAAGTGCAATTAGAGCTTCTGGAGGAACAATCTCAGATGAAACTGTTATAAGTAAGGTACTCAGAACATTACTCCCTATCTATGCAATAAGAGTATCAGCTATTCAAGAAAGAAGATGTGAAACAAACCACAATATAACTTTGGATGCTTTAGTTGGAAGATTGACAGCCTTTGAATTAGACAACTATGACAACTATGTTCCCAATTCCAAAAATATTGAGTCAGCATTTGAGGCCAAGGTTTCACTAAAGAAGAACAAGAAAATAAAAGAAGTTTAGTCAGAAAGTGAAGAAGTATCAGAAGAAAGTTCTGATAGTGATCTTGAAATTGTAGAAGCATTACTTGCAAAGAAGTACTCTAAAGGGAAAGGTAAATATAAAGGTAAAACTCCTTTAATCTATTTTTCATGTGAAGAAATTGGACATATTGCAGCTAGGTGCCCAAACAAGCAAGTCAAGGAAGAGAAGAGAAGTCACAAGTACTATGGCAAAAAGAATTTCAAATCATTCAAGGATAAAGGTAAGAAAACATGTTTTATGGCTAAAGATTATGATGATAGTGAAGAAGAAATTGTCTTTATTGCTATAAAAGATGAATCTGATGATGATGAAGATAAGATGGCACTTATTTCTCATATAAGCAAAGATGATATATGCATAATAGACAGTGGATGTTCACACCACATGACTGGTGACAAGACAAAATTTAAATACCTAGAAGACTGTGATAGTGGCAATGTAAGATTTGGAAACAATGAACCTTGTTGTATAAAAGGAAAAGGAAGAATCTCATTAACAAAAGAACTCATACGTGATAATGCTTATTGGGTTGAAGGACTAAAACATAATCTTCTAAGTGTAGCACAGCTAATCAACACTGGTTTCAAGGTTGAATTCATGAATGGTCAAGCAAGACTGCTGGATGAAAAAGGAAAACTCATTGGATCAGGCAAACAAACAAAAGGTAACTTATTTTATCTTGATCTCAGTGAATATTCATGTTTTATTGCTCAAATTGAAGAAAGTTGGCTATGGCACAAAAGGTTATGTCATGTGAATTTTGATAACATGATGAAAATAAGCAAATTCAAGAAGGTTAGAGGCATTCCTACTTTGAAGAAACCTGATACTGGTCTATGTAAGAATTGTCAGATTGGCAAAATGAGTAAAACTAGTTTTAAGAGTAAGAACTATCAGTCTAAAGAGATTTTGGAAATTGTGCATACTGATTTATGTGGACCTATTGGAATACAAAGCTATACTAGAGATAAATTCTTTATTCTTTTCGTTGATGATTATTCTAGAATGATGACTGTTATGTATTTAAGAGAAAAGTCAGAAGCATTTGAAAAGTTCAAATGGTACTTGGCAAGAGTGGAAAAGGAAACAGGGAAAAGATTGAAATGCTTAAGATCAGACAGAGGTGGTGAATTCATCTCCCATGATTTTAACAACTTTTGCATTGAAAGAGGAATCAAAAGGCAGGTATCAGCTCCTAGAACTCCTGAGCAGAATGGAATAGCAGAAAGAAGAAACATATCTATTATGGATTGTGCAAGGACTCTAATGATAGAAAAGAACATCGCTATAAAGTACTAGAAGGAAGCTATCAGCACTGTAGTTCATACCTTGAACCGAGTACAATTGAAGAAAGACACATTCAAAACTCCTTATGAATTATGGTATGGCTATATACCCAATGTAAGTTACATGAAAGTATTTGGTAGCGAATGTTATATCTTAAAAGAATCCAGAAGAAATAAATTTGATGTGAAAAGTGATGAAGGAATATTCCTAGGATATTCTAGCAAAAGCAAGGCATACAAATGTCTGAATTTGTTTACTCACAAAGTCATAGAAAGTATACATGTAAAATTTGATGAGTTTGTAGAAAAGACTAAAGAAGAAAGCAAAAGGGAAATTGCGAACTACAAAAGATTTGTTTACATTGAACCTGAAACATTGGCAGACACAACTATCAATGAGGAAACTATATCTACCGAGCTGAGCACAGTTACCGAGTCACAGGAAGAAGTTCAAACCGAGTCACAGGAAGAAGTTCAAACTGAGTCACAGGAAGAAATTCAAACCGAGTCTCAGCCTGAAGTTACCGAGCAAATATCTACCGAGCCCGAGCAACCTGAAGAAGAGATCTTAGAAGACAACAGCATGAATCATTCAAAAAGCAAGGAACCTATACTAGCCAAATATGTCAGAAGACATCATACACCAGATCAAATCATTGGAAACAAATCAGATGGCACTATGACAAGAAGCAAGCTAAAAGGTACATGTCTGCTTACTGATTTTGAACATAGAAATATCAAAGATGCATTGGAAAATGAAAGTTGGATTGAAGCAATGAATGAAGAATTAGAACAAATACAAAAGAACAAAACATGGACTCTTGTACCTAGACCTAAAGATAAAAATGTAATTGGAACAAAATGGGTATTCAGGAATAAGCTGAATGAAGATGGTCAAGTATCTAGAAACAAAGCTAGATTGGTATGTAAAGGTTATTCTCAAGAAGAAGGTATAGATTATGGTGAAACTTTTGCTCCTGTTGCAAGATTAGAAGGTGTAAGAACTCTACTTGCTTATGTAGCACATAAAGGATTTAAGGTATATCAGATGGATATAAAATCTACATTTCTCAATGGAATTCTTGATGAAGAAGTCTACATTGAACAACCTAAAGGTTTTGTTGATCCAGATAAAAAGAACATGGTCTACAGGTTACACAAAGCATTGTATGGTTTGAAACAAGCTTCTAGAGCATGGTATGAAAGACTCCATAACTATTTGATTCAGATTAATTTCAAAAGAGCCAATGATAACAGTAATCTGTATATTAAAGAAGGATCGGATGACAAAATTGTATTGGCAGAAATATTTGTAGATGATACTATATTTACAGGGAATGAGGATCATTGCAAAGAATTTTTAGAGCAAATGAACAAAGAATTTGAAATGTCTATGTTTGGTTTAATAAAATTATTTGTTGGTCTTCAAATTCAGCAAAGCAAAAATGGTATATACATTACTCAATCTAAATACATTAAGGAAATACTTAAGAAGTTTGGTATGGAAGATTCAAAACCAGTTGGTACACCCATGTGTACTGGACTGAAACTTACCAAAAATGATGATTCAAAAGATGTAGATCAGACCTTATACCGATCTATGATTGGAAAATTGCAGTATGTAGTACATACAAGACCTGATATTGCCTTAGCAGTCGGTATAGTAGCAAGATTCTCAGCAAAACCTAAGGAAAAACATATGATGGCAATCAAAAGAATCTTAAGATACTTAAGAGGAACTGAAGAATATGGTTTGTGGTATAAATTTGGAGGCAATCTAGATTTAAAAGTGTTTACTGATGCTGATTGGGCAGGGAACATTGATGACAGAAAAAGTACAAGCGGTGGAGCATTTTTTCTTCGAAAAAGACTGGTATCTTGGACCAGTAAAAAGCAAAATTGCACATCTCAATCCACAGCTGAAGCAGAATATGTTGCTGCTGTAGTAAATTGTTCAAATATTGTTTGGTTTAAATAGTTATTACAAGGTATGAAGGTTGAAATCAAAGAACCAGTTGTCATATTTTGTGACAATACTAGTGCAATAAACATTTCAAAGAATCCAGTGATGCATTCCAAAACCAAGCACATTGCTATTAAATATCACTTTGTCAGAGAATTGGTGCAGGACAAGGAAATTAGATTAGAATATATTCATACAAAAGAGAAGATTGTAGACATTTTCACCAAACCATTACCTAAGGATGCATTTGTGTATCTAAGAGGTAAGTTAGGGGTCATTCCCCTATCTGAGGCTCACTAAATACAGCTTTAGTGATGCATCAACTAGAACATGATTGAAAATCAACCAGTTGATGCAGCATATTCAAGGAATCATTGCATATGAATCAGTACTTGAGGTACATTAATTTACACCGGTATTATGTGAATTGTCTTTGGCATGTGTTGTCAAAGAGGGAGTGTTTGCTATGTCTTTGCTATTACTTCAAGAAATTTTCAATAGTCAGAAGGAAGAATTTTCAAGAAAAAGGAAGTTTGCTGACAGAGGGAGATTTGAATCTGAACCAAGCTAATTCTTTCAAAATTTCTTATGCTATGACATATTGTGTTGCCATCAATGCCAAAGAGGGAGATTGTTGGAAACAATTGTCTGAAGAAAATTGCTACTCAAATTATGTATTGTCTTTGATGTCACACAATGTCATAGTCCACAACATTCAGTACCTACCGAGCTCAGTCGGTCTGCCAGGCAGTAAGATTAGTGCTTACCGAGTTCACTCGGTTATCAAAGAAAAATCAACATTTACCAAGTTCAGTCGGTCGTCAAAGAAAATTTAGTTTTTACCGAGTTCAGTCGGTTGTCGAAGAAAAGTTAGCATTTACCGAGTTCAGTCGGTTATCGAAGGTAAAGGATTGTCAGTGTTTACTGAGTTCCCTCGGTCTCCAAAAGATTGTAAAAAGTTATGGTCACTGAGCACTGTCGACCCTTGAAAGATTTTTGCAAATAAAGTTTTCTTATTTCAGCCGACTGTTATACTAAGTAATGTTAATTTGACAAATCTAAAATCATATAAATAAAAGGTCAAATGTGAAAAATAAACAAGAAATACAATAGAAGATTTATAGAAAAGAGATAGGAAAGGTGTGTGTGAATTTGTGAAGGATGATCAGATATCCTTGAGGAGCAGCAGAGATTTATTCGAGCAGGAAGGATCACACTTATGCAGAATAGAGATTTGTAATCAGCAAGGCAGTTGCATTATTATACAGGTCATTTTCATTGTTACTTTTTTATCATTGTAACAGTGAATTCTAAATCTCTTAACTGAGTTGGTTTAACAACCATATTGTAAATCCTCTAACAAGGTGACAATTCCATTGAATTGTTTTCAAGACCTCTTACTAGGCCACTCCTAGCAGGGTGATTAAATCCTCTAACAAGGTCACACCTAACAGTGTGTTTTGTAACCTTTTACCGCATTGGCTTCTAACCGGGCATCACTTCAGAAAAGTGAAAATCAGTATCTAGATACATTGGTGGTTTTTTCCATATTGGGTTTCCACGTTAAAATTCTGTGTCTCTTATGTTCTTAATAGTTATCTTAATCATATACAAGTGCTGATGAATATCTAAAGATAATTTTGCTAATACTTTCTGCATCTTCAAAGTTACTGCAATCTATTTACCGAGTGTTAAACAGACAATATTCATTAAGATATCCTAAGGGATCTGGAAAGAAATAATTTGTGAAGTGTTTTATGGTTGACTGATTCACCCCCCCCCCTCTCAGTCACTTCATCCATATTCCATCAATCATATGTTTTTTGATAAAATAAAGTTTTTAAAAATTGAAAAATATGATGGAGGATTTGTTATATTTGGAGGAGATCAAGGAGGTATAATAGTGAGAATTGGCTATATCAATTTTGATGGGAAATATAACACTGACAATGTTTACTATGTGAAAGGTCTAAATAATAATCTATTGAGTGTTATACATATGTGTGAGAATGGATATATGCTTGTATTTAAGGAAAATGGTTGTAAAATAAGGAAGAAATATGGAACTATAATAGATACTAGAGAGAAGACCAAAGGAAACATGTATCAGTTGAAGATTGCTAGTGGATATTAGTTGATGTCTTAGATCAATGAGAGTTGGTTGTGGCACCATAGCATGTGTCATATCAGTTTTGACAGCATGATTAGGACTAGTTCATTACATACAGTAAGAGATTTGTCAAAGTTGATAAGGCTTTCTAATAGTATTTGCAAAGAATGTCAGATTGGGAAACAAAGAAGGATAACTTTGAAGACAAAGGAACAATTCAACATCAAACTATTGGAGTTAGTGCACACTGATTTATGTGGACCTACCATAATAATAAGTATACAAGGAGAAAGGTACTTTATTCTCTTGATTGATGATTATTTTAGAGTGATGTGGGTTAATTTTTTAAGAGAATAATTAGAATCATTACAAAACTCAAAATATCCTACTTTTCATTAGAAAATATCAATATATTTAAGGCAATAGTTGAGATTGAGGTAGATAAAACAATCAAATGCTTGAGATCTAATAGAGGAGAAAAATTTACTTGAGATGAGTTCAATATTTTCTATGAGAATCATGGGATTAAGAGAATTTTTTTTAAATCCTATAACACTGCAATAGAATGGCATAGTTGAGAGGATGATAAAAAAATATAGGAAGGATCAAGGACCATGATCAAGGAAATAAATCTACTAGAAATCTAATAGGAAGAGGCAATATTGACTGTAATATATAAATTGAATAGATTTTAGATTAGAAAGAAACTTGGCAAGACATTGTTGACGTGACTCTTGTGTAGGGTTATAAAATAGTATATGAGATGTCACCGCTTGGACAGATACACCGACCAATTTTGTCTAAAAGAGAGTGTGAGGGAATGTGTTCCCTTGCCTCCCCAACTCTTGGTTATAAGGTTTCAATGATGTTGGATGATATTAGTGGATAGAAGTATGTTTCTTCAAGTGAGCTTTCTGGTTTGGAGAAGGTTCAGACATACACAAGGTATCCAATGAGAAACCATTAGAACAAGATTAAAATAAACTCTAAAAGATAGGATAGGATGTAGAGAAAAAAATCTAACTATAACCACTTATAATAAAAACCATCAACTTCACTCAAGATAAATGGTGACACTACTTTAAGCATACATGATCAACAATAAAAGTATAAAAATGGAGAAAGATTCATTTCATTAGCACAAATTCCATCCACACACATGTAACTTAAAATCTTGAGCAAAGGAGAGAATTGCAAATAAACGATAAAAATTTACAACCAACTAGAATGAAAACAAGAAAGTAGTATGAAAGTCATAGATTATTTATTTCTTTATTAGTATAAACATCTATTTATCATTGATCCAAGCTTACAGTTCTCCAAGGGAGCATGTAATTAAAATAGGATAGGAAAAGTAGAGAGTGATTTGAAAAACTATAAAAGTAGAGGGTGATTTGAAAACCTATCTAACTCTGAGCTATGGCCTTCAAAATCATCAATTTTTTGGACCTTAAAATTGGTCCCAAAATGCATATATATAGACATATATAATGTACATGCTCATTTTTACAATATATTCAACCATTCACATCATTTACAAGTGCATACACCAAATGCATTAATTACAAACTCGAAGGGAAAAGGAAGAAGCAGGAAGAAGAGAAAAGGAGGGAAGTTTGAGAACTCTAATTCTTGTGGAGGAAATTCATTTGTATGCAGGCCTAGGTGTCTTCTATATGTGTTCACTACTTGAGGCTTGTACAATCAATACCATTTTGGTGGAAAACTTGAATATATACTATCAATAGTTGAACCGTAAATTATCTTTAAATGCAATTTTGATGCCCTTAATGTTGAAGAGTGGTTTCTATAGAAGACCCACCTTATCTATCACTTCTCTATCAGACTACACATATCACACTTTTGACATTGTGCACCATCCATTATTAGATAGGTGATGGTCGGTCAACTTTGAGGGTAGGAAACAATTCATACCACCACAATGAATGAATGAACAAAGAATTAAAGATTAAAGAATCTTGCCAACTATACATTAACTAGGATCTAATAAACTCCAAATGAATAAAAGAATGAATGCAAGAATGTGGGAGCCCATTACCCCAAGGAATACCCTAGCTTATACTTTTTGTGTCCCTTAATGCATTCATTGATGATGTATTCATCAAGTTCCTTCATGCATTTGATATGAGATTAGACCTCTTCAAATTTTTCTTGAGCTTTATTTTATTGATCACACATTTGGGCTCCAATCTTCACAGCTCCGAGAGCCTCTATTATGAGTTCTATGCACTCATCTATTATTTCCTTGTCAAAATATTGGGAAGGGCCAAACTTCTTCTCTACTTTCTTGTCAAAACTATTGATAAATGAATCTAAGGGTGCAAAACCATCAATGTTTTTGGGATCCATCACTATGACATCCTTAGAAAAATTGGTGTACTTGGATGCAAGGTGTTGTATAGTTGAAAACTTTCCACACTTGAGAAATGACCTAGTCATTGATAGCTAATGCTTTCTTCTTTAATGTCCTTAGAGAGTTCATCTTGACCTGGGATATTTATTCCAAGGTGGATACGCTAGGAATTGTAGATGCAATGGGGGGGTGAGGTCCTGAATTATTTCCATTAGTTTAGCTATTGAGGCTTGCACCTCTTTCTTCTTATGATATTCCTTCATATACCTCTCATTCACTCTATTGGTGGCATCATTGAGGTTTTCTAATCTTTCTCCACTTATTTCTTTTTCTGAGGTTAACCTAGTTTATATGGTAGGCTCTAAGAGTGATCTCGAACTTGTATTTATCTTTATGTGTCATGACCATCTCTGCCACCATTTCTCCTTCAACATTCCTCTTGGCTACAAAAATGGAATGCACCTTCTTGAATTTCTTGGGATATGGGGCCATGAGCTTGAAAATTATCTCTTGTAGTGAGGGTGTGTCCATAGCCTCTTATAGATGATTTCTTTTGTGGGTATCTATCAACCAATATGGTAGATCTAGAACATTTACCTTAGTATCCATGGTGTCCTACAAGTCATACATTCTGCTATCATTCTCTATTTTCCCTTCATCTATAGGAGGTGCTTGTTTATCAGGAGGATCATTCCTAGGACTTTTTTCTTCTTCTCCCTTTGAGGGTGGTTCATTCTCTATTTGAGAATCTTGTTGAGGGTTCTCCTTTAGATCCAATCTTGGATTAGGTAGTGGGTTCTTCTGGGGTCCATCTGTTGACTTAGCTAAGGATTGGATGATGTATTATCCTAAGGAGTTATAAACTACATGGGTATGGTTTCTCCCAAAGGTTTGGTTTCCACTTTCTATCTGGACTACTCCTCTACCCTTTTCCTTTCTTCTTCTTCTTTCTATTTCTAGGCATCATCCTCCCTATTTATCCTTTTTGTGGCCTTAGTTGCTTTGTGGAAAGCCTCTTCATGTTCTTGTCTATGTGTTGTATTATCAACCACCTTCTTTTTCTCTTTCTATTTATATAGTTTCTCTTCTTTGGCCTCCTCCTCCATCTTGAGGTGAGCTTCCTCTTGGCAGGTGTGCTGATCAACTTCATACTTTTTTCCTTTCTTCTTCTTCAATGTGCATCTTTACTTCTTCAATTTTGCAGAGTCACTCATCCATTTCCACCTCCCATTCAATCATTTGGTGTTAAAATATCATTAGGATTCTTAGGGGTTGTATTGTCTAGGTCCTCAAAATCTAGGACTTGATTGATTGTTGGCTCTCCAACAAATATCCTAGTATCTAGAGACTATGCATCATTAAAATTTCCCTCTTCTACAAGGTCCTTGGTAGTGTCATCGACTACTTGTTTTCTCTTCTTTTTCTTCCTCTGAGGATGTTATAATGGAATGTCTTCCTCATTTGGAACATCTATTTCTATATTAAAATTATTATTTGGGATGTTCAAGGCAAGGACAGTTAAGCTCGTTGCAGCCTAGGAAGGTCTTGTGGTCGAAAGTGATTCTACAGTGAGTCCAATAGTGACTCCTTGTTTTGTGATGGATGAAGATTTTGTGACTTGTCCATCTTCTCTCCAAACTCTCCAAAAATTACCTCTATTGGTGCTTTGGTGAGGGGATCTAGTTGTCTTGATGAGGTACTCTATTTATTCTTCTCTCACCTCTCATATTGTTGAGAGGGTCAAGCCTTATCCTTTTTCTTCCACCCTGAGCTACCATGGGGACATCAGACATTGAAAATAGAGTGACTCCTTTAAATCACCTCCTCCATGACTATCCTGATATCTAAAAATTCTAGCTCATCCCAGTTAACATTTGGGAGGAGCCAATCTCTTATCTTTTCTTTGTCAAAAAAGGGTGCAAGATGGCTTGGGTGTCTATGAAACCCCTAGCGGAAATCCATAGCTATGTACCATGTGGCATATTGTGAGTTGGTAGTGCTAATAACAATGTAGATCAAAATAATCTTGGCATTCATCCCAAAAATCCTTGAGGTGAGGGATGTGGCCATCAAAAGTGACAGGGAGTTCCTTATTTATTCTCCCTCTGGGACCATACTACGACTATGATAGGTAAAACTTATTGAAATGGAGGCTCTTTAACTCATTCTCTACTTCTTTCATACTGGTGAGGGTGCATTTATATTTCCAATAGGAAAAAGGGAATCTTATCCTCTTTTTATGCTTTAAGGTCATCACTTGATCCCTATAGTTTCATGGGAGGAGGAAGAAATTCCTTGAAAATCCACACATAAAAATAGAAGTGTGCTAGTGGAACTAAAAAAATAACACCCCCATGGCTCGATCAGGATCATCGCTTTCTTGGATAACTGATATCCTATGTCACTTGTGATCCTTATTATCCAATTATATATAAAGTCATCATTTACAATATAAAATGTACTAGGGATCCTTCCTAGATGAATCTTTGGGTAATGATCCCATGGGAGTGCATCCTCTAGCTTGTTGGCTCTATTGCTTACCTTGTCCACTCAATGTCCTTGTGGTGATCTATCAACTAGACCACATATGATGTCATATAAAATCACTTCATGTGATCAAATTCCTAGAGCTACAGGTCTATATTGTTTGAAATTATTTGGGCCCAATTTGAGTAGGCCTTTCTTATGATAATGTTGATTACGAAGTAGTGCACCCAGGGTGCATATTCCTTTGCATTTGGTGCTCCAAATATATAGTATAACATTGTAATTTTTCCTTGGATGGGAAAAATGTAATCATCTCACAAAAATATCCAAGACATTTTCGAGGAATCCTTTCACGGGGTGGTGAGCCAATTCTTATTCAAATATTTCTTATTCTTAGCCTCCCTCTCTAGGTACTCAATCATAGAGAATTCCTTATCCATAGGCACAATATGTGACTTTTTGGGGATGTAGAGGATAATACAAATGGAAGCCAAATCAAAAGTAACCACCTGGATACCATCTAGAAGGGTGCATGAGAAAGTGTCCTTTGAATAATGATCTTCCAGGGTATAGATGAATCTCTAATATTGGAGTGATAGTGAGAAGGAAGAGGTCAAATTTATTCTAGACTTTAGAAGATGACAAAATATTCCATCTCCTAAAGTCCACGTAGACTCTACCATAGTCTTAATCACCTCTAAGTCACAATCACCAAGCTCGGTGTGTGTTATGTTCTTTACTCCACTATCTAACTTAGAAATTGTGACTTTTCCCTCCAATTTTTACTTCATGGTGAAGGGTGTCTTTTATAGGTCCTTCTCTACTTTCAAATTCCTTCCTGATGACCCCATAGGTGCCCCTCCTAGTTTTACTTCTTGTGCTAATGAAGAGGATTCCATAACATTCCCTATGTTTACCTACAAAATAAGGCAACTTAATTAGTCTTTGCATGATATAAAATATACTTCAATTTAAACATATTCTAGGGTTTGGGTTCTATGAATCCATGTGACTATTTTTTGAAACCAAAAATATGAGGTAAAATGGAGCCCCAGACCCTAGAGACTAGAGTCACTAATTTTATTAAAGAACTTTACTAAAAACAAAGGTCGGTGATAACAAACTATAAATTTGTGAAAAGGGCCATTTTATTTGCATTGGATGATAAATGAGATGAATGAATATTGGGATACGAGGCTCGTAAGGTTCCTTAGAAATTTTAAACACTTTATCATAAAGAATACTTGGGAGTTAATCACATCTATGGAACGTAAGTATGTGGAGGATTTTCAACCAAAACAATCTGCTAACTGACTAACTCTAAGATAATTTGAAACTTAACCTTGAAAGTGAATAGTAAGTCAGGAACCAAAGTTATAAGCCATGGAGGCCAAGGACTAGCTTGTGGGTAGTATAAAATTAGAGAAAAATGGTGTCAACCAAAAATTCAAGGTATGGGTCTTTTGGCATGTGGCTATAATTAGACCAAAACTAGGTAGGGTTTTGCTAGAAACCCTAGAAAGCCCTAATTAAATAATTAAGACAAAATAAATATTTCTATCTTAAAAAATGAAGCTCAAACTAGGGCACTAAAATTAATGAAAAATAAAAAGCCCTAAATGCATGACAGCCAAAATTTAAGGTGTCAAATGTTTGACCCTTGCAAATAGAGCACAAAAGAACCCTGGAACTCAAAAATTGTAGGCCCTAAATTAAGTTCAGGGATGAGGAATTTCATGAAAATCCATTACTAGACTACCCTATGCAAAAACCCTATGTGAATGAAAGAAAGAAAAATGGAAAAAATTGGGAAAGAAAACCCTAATTCAACTCAAAAAAATGCGAAGAAAAACTCACTTGAACAAAATGTCACATGAACTAGCCAAGGAGTTTTGCAAAAAAACTTCATTTACAACCAAATCTCCTCATAAACATATGAATTTGTAGGCTCAAAGACTTGGTCGTGGAACCTCTCTCAACAATAGATTTTAGTCACTTGGTGAGTAAAAATGACCTTTAAAAGGTTCTTTTATAGCTTGGCAAGGGTATGTAAATCTAATAATTTTTCATTCTTTTGAGTAATTAAAGCTTTGCACTCTAAGTGTTGTGGATCTGATCTTCATATGATAAATAAAGCCTTCTAAAAAATTGGGAATGCAAGGCCCAACAAGAACTGAGAAGGAGGGTAGACTCTAGGATCCCAGACCCTGAAGTGAAACAAAGTAAAACTAGACACAAAAAGGAAGGAATAAAAAGAGGGGATCCAATATTTTTCCAAAGGTAAAATTTAGGGATGGGTATGCAAGGAATAACAAATTTTGATTTGATGGGGAAAATTCCTTGTGCATTTTAGAACTTTGGGATCTCTGGGATGATAGATAAAGAATACTACTATCTTTTAGGGAAAATAATCAACATCATGAATCCATGTTCTGAGAGGGCTTGGGTCAAAGAGGTCTGAAGCATCTCTACAACTAAATGTGTTGTGTGTTCTTTGAGAAAGGAATCTTTTAACATACTCAAACCGTAAGGTAACAAAGAGATGGCACTCACCCAAGATGCCTTTTCTTTTCTTACCATGGCTAACATGTAATGGGACATATGAATTCTTGATCCTTCTTGATATTTTTAATTTTTTTATTTTTAGCAAAATGGAATAGGTGGTACTCCTTCCACTGAGCTTTATGAGTTTGCTAACACTGAAAATACATCTATCAGTGATCCATTATTTGATCATTAGGGTAGAGAGAACCCAAGGTCCCATGGTAGCACATAAGATTTTGTTATTGGGCTCAAATTGTGTGTCTCCAATTTAGTCACATTAGTTGATTACATGTTTTAATTATGTTTTCTTCATATTCTAAATAAAATGAGGTAGATAGCTTCTTAGATCACTCTCTACTTTCTAGTTTCTAGATTTGTCTGTACTCAATGCTGCTTTGTCATCCTCTTTCATCAATACTTTGAACATACCTTGGATAAATGTAGAATTAGTTACCAAAAATATACAATGGACACTGGACTTCCAAGGTGTTAAGGTAATTATCCCTATAGGCTCATTACTTGTTAGGAAAAACATATCGGTTCATAGTTAAGACAAAATAGAGGACAAAGTGAAAGAAAAAAAAACAAAAAAAATGCAAAGCAAAATGAAACTGCACAAAAAGGGGAAAAGTACAAAGAACTATATATTACGTATAGAGCATACATAGAATAAATGGGGTGGAACTTTTCATCGCTACTCAAAGTAATGCTTCAAGAACTACCCATTGAATTGCAAGGGGACAGGTTCTCCGATCAAGGAGCTAACACAGTATTTGTTAGAACCATATATTTTTACAATTTGATAGGGTCCTAACCAAATCCTTTGGAACTTAGAATGATCTCCTTTATTTTACCGGGTCTTATCCCATAGAAGGATGAGGTCCAAAATTGGAAAGGCCTTATATTGGGCTCTATTATCAAACCAATACTTGACAAAAGCTTGATGCATGGAAAAATGTTCAAGGGAATTTTTCCTATGTTCTTCTAGTTGAAGAATATTGAGGAGGCATACCTCCACTATGTTTTCTTGGTTATTGAATTCTTGCGTAAATTGCAAAACTAGGATTTGAAGGTTCATGAGGAAAAATGAGATTTTGGTCATACACTAGGTTGTATGGGGAAGTTTTGAGAGCTACCTTGACTTGGGTGTAGTCTTCCCATAATAAATATTTTAACTTTTGGTGCTTGTCCCAGGGATTCTATTCTAGTAGGCATTTGTTGAATTTGAGGAGATTCTTGTTTGTATAATTTTCTACTTCGTTCTCCCAAGGGTAATAGTTACTTGATAACTTCAGGGTAACTTTATACTAGTAAGCCCACTGCATGAGTTGGAAAGACAATAAACTGGAAACATCATCACACACCAAAGAAAAATGAATTCTGAATTGAGTGGTGGTGTGATCCTCTAGGAAGTGGATGGTAACATCCATGGTGGATTTTCTATATGGTATGGCCTTGTTCCACCTTGTACAATAGTCTTTTGTAGTGAGTATGCATTTTTGGCTTGTAGAGGAATTAATATTAACTACTTTTATGAAGGCTAACACCCAGTGGGTGAAAGGTCTTACTTCGTAAACTAGTTGGAGGGGAATCATGGGGTTCTTCTCAATGGAAGAAGTGGTTTGGAAAGTGTTGAAATGTTGAACATGGTCATGGACAACCTTGAATATTTTGGGCCAATAGTAACCAACTTGGATAATTTTGTGAGTTGTAGCATCAGTAGAGCCATGCCTTATTTCAAATTGTCCATGGAACTCTTTAACCATCTTATGTGCTTGTTTGTGATCTAGGCATCAAAGGTAGATGCCTTCAAATTTTTTCCAAAATAAGGTTTTGTTCTTTATCATGAAGTGGGAGCTCTTGAGTCTGAGTGTGTGGAGTTTAGAAGGGGAAAGTTCCTTAGGAAAATTATTATTGAGCAACTAGTATACTAGGTCATCATACTAAGTATATTGAGTGAAGGATCCAATCATTTATTATTGAAACTTGATATATGGACCCACTTCGGCCATATCTTGGGAAAGATATTGGCCGCAGATAAGCCTCTTGGGTTGCATTTCTAAGTTAGAATCTTAGAGAATGGATATCCACTTTCCAAAACATTCCCTAAGTTTGATCTAGAGGAGAAAGGATTTGACAACTTGGTTAGGTACAATGGCATGTACCTTACTCCTCAAAATGTAATGTGTAAATTTTTTTACCGCCTTGACTACAAAAAAAGATTATTTTTCTAGAGAGGAGTATCTAATTTTTGCATTTTTGAAGGGAGATCTCATGAAATAAATATGTTTCTCCATCCCATCCTTTCTCTGGGTTAATATGATAGTGATGAAGTGTGAAGAGGAAAATGAATAAGTGTAAAAAGGAGGGTGTAATCTGGTCTTGTGGGCACCGATGCCTCCACTATAGAGTTTTTAATTTAGAAAAATACATCCTTAGCTTACTGACTCCACTCAATCTTAGTGTCCTTCTTCATCATCTCATTTATAGATTTTACTACTTCCATAAATTCAGTGATGAAGTGACAAACAAAGTTATTTTTTCCAAAGAAACGTCACATTTCTTTCTTGCTTCCAAGTATTTGCAACTTTTTTAGTGCCTATACTTGGTCTAGGTCAATAGATATTCTATTATTAGAAATAATGTGATTGATTAATTTCCCTTCTGTGACACTGAATATTCACTTCTTGGGGTTAAGGGAAATCTTGTAAGCATGACATCTCTCAAATATTTTTTCTAAATGGGTGGGATGTTCATGTCTATCCCGAGAGAAAACTGTTAAATCATCAAGGTAGATAATTATGAACTTGTTAACTAACCCATCGAATGTGATGTCCATGACATTATAGAATGTGGCTCTTGTGTTAATGAGACCAAAATGCATCCTTTGGTATCTGAATATGCCCCACTTGGTGGTAAAGGCAGTCTTAAGTCGATGCTCATATTTAACCATGACTTGGTTATACCCAATAACTATCTAGGAAGGACATCATTTGGGAGCCATTCACTATTTGGAGCACCTCATCAAGGGAGAGTAAGGGATGATTTTCTTTCTTTGAATCCTTATTTAGGTTTTGGAAATTCATACATAACCTGATCTTCCCGCTTCTCTTCTTGACTAAGATCAAATTGGACACCAAGGTGGTATGCATGATTGGGAAGATTATTCTCATAGATATAAGTTTTTGTACCTCTTTTAGGATTAGAGGCTCAATAAAAAAATTGACCAATCTCTAATTTTTCCTAAAATCCTTAGCATCTATTTTTAGTGGGATTGTATGGGTCATTATAAAGGTGTCATAGATCTCAAGGTCTTTGTAGCTCCATGCTATAACATCTATATATTTATTTAAGAAAGATTGTACCCTTACTTTCTCTTTAGGAGAGCATGATGTTCCTATGAACATGTATTTTTCTTCTCCCTATTGACCTATTTTGATCTTCTTATATTTACTCTCAGCCATAGAAAAATGATTTTTTTCTTTGACTTGGATATTCAAATTAAGGATCCATTCTACGAATACTATCCCCTTAGGAATGGTGGTTTTAGGGAGGTTGAGGATACCATCCTCTTCATCTTTCTCCTTTTCATCATGTTCTACTTCTTATACAACCTGATATTTGAAGACTAGTATTATCCAAAAAGGAAAGGATATGTTTCTCATCTTCAAAGACCTAAAAGTGAGTGATATTAATGGGGACTTCCAGGGTTGAGACTAGCTCCATGGAAAATTTTTAGAGTCATGAGCCTTCCATGGGTTCCAAGGTACTAGCATCCACTGCTAGAGCATCAGGAATGTAATTACACTTTTGAAGAATCAATTCAAAATTGAAGGCATCAAAATCTTCTATCAAGCTCCATATCCTATTTCGATAGGCTATCAATCATTTGTCGTGGCATGCATATAATCTCCTAACCTATTTGACTATCAATTTTGAGTAAGTTAGCACTTCAAGGTGAGTGAATCCCTTCCTAAGAGTGAATGGAAGGCCAAACACTAAGCCCTTGTACTTAGTTACATTATTGGTACTAGAGTCAGTAAGATGTAAGGAAAGATATTCTTCAGGGATTTTCAAATTCCATTCCTTCTCACTCCTTGCTTGGACCTAGAACCATCAAATTTGAGGTTCCAAATATCATTGTTGGGGAGTCTATTCTCTAGAGACCAGTTTATGGTGTAGGAACGGGTGTTTCAGAAAAAAGAACCAAATCATCTTATGTGAGCTCAATGGGAGGAACCAAAATTGGATCCTCAAGAACCAATTATTCAATATCTATCATAGGGGGTAAAATGAGATCATGTTGTTGTTTTTATAGTTACCCTCTACTATAGAAGGCACTAAGCTAGAAATGGTAGCTGAGAACAACTCACATGTAATCTTAGAGTGACCTTGATCTAATTAGCCACACCTTTCCATAGTAGCCATGAGAGGGAAAATTTGGTTGAGTTATTTACCCATTTAGGGATTTAGACCAATTTTGACTCATGAGAATTCTATAAGTCTCAGGGATATCCACCACTTGGATATCGATAACAATGGTGACATGAGGGTCTGTAGTGAGTTGGATCTGAATGTTCTTGAGCTCACCAATCATTTTGAATTGTATTTTTTCAAGTTGAACCACTATTTTTTTTATTTGATGGAGGTTAAATCGAGCTTCTTGAAAATAGCCAAGGGCATGACATTTCCTGATGCCATAGAGTTGACTAGACAATTATGCATATTTTTCCCATATATTTTTAGGCTAAGAAGGAAGGGAGGGTCATTAGTATTTCTCTGGTAGACTATTTAATTAACATCATTAAAGGTAACCATCTTAGCCTCATTAAGGAAGAGTTTGGGTTGTTCAAGATAATTTTTAGGAGTGTCTCCTTCATCTTGGGATGACTACATAGTACTTCCATGAGAGACATGGTAGTAGTGGTTTCCTCCATCACCTTGATGAAATAAAACCTCCCCTTAGGGGTCTAGGTGGTCTTTTTGTGGTTAGGCTATGATGAGTGAAACAATGGTCCATGTAATAGGAGAGGGTTGTTTTTGGCATTAGGGTTCGGAGGAACTTGGACGTCCTTAAAATGGATTAATATGGTGAAAGGACCCTTGTTTTGACTTTGCGTATTGTAAGGAGCTCTTGTATCTTGGAAGGCTTGAACCTCCTTTTCATAGGGGAGATCCTAAAATAACCCTCCTAAATCCATCTCTTTTTCATCATCCTCTTCTTTGCAAAGAAGAGGGTCTCATAGGAAAGGTTGAGATAATGATCTCTAGAGGTGGGGATGACAAGTGATCAAGAGGTGGAATGTTAACTAATTGGAAAGTCTTAATTATTTTTTGCATTGTGGAGCAATTTACCTCAAATTGGGAAGAGGTTTTATGGTGGCCACACTAGTTGGTCAAGAGGTGGAAATTTATAATATTTGCATTATGAGTGGGGTTAGCATTCCATGAGGTCTCTAGTGTGTTGGCATTCACCCCACCATTATTCAGGGTGGTATTCCATTACCACTTGTTATACAGGTGTTGATTGTTATTTTATCACAACTAGAATTTTGATAATTCCTCTACCCTTGGTAATTGTCCTATGGTTGGGAGGGACCCAAGTTTCATGTGGTTTAGATCAAACATGACCTAAGTCAACATATTCTTTAAATAATCCATCTCTGTATTTATATAAATAATTTGATTAGGGTGTGGTGGATGTAGATCTTGCTTGGAAATCATGGTATTGGCCAGTGTAGGCTATGGTCTCGCTAAAGTAGCTGGTTGGAAGAAAGAACTTCTTGGGACCTAAGGAGTTGTAAAATTACTTGGTGGCCAAAGGTATTCTAGTTGCAATGATGTCACATGATTATGCACATACTAGGGTACTGGATTCATTGTTGGGACATCAATCATAACATTCAAGTTATACCTGATCATTTGAGGATATTCCCTAGGCTGCATGTTGAAAGGTAAACTTTTCTGAATAAGTATGTGAGTTTGTTTTATCTCTCGATTGATTGGGAGAGATAAGGCATAAACCTTGGAAATATTATCCTATTTTTGAGATTGGGTTGTTTGATTTAGCATGGTCACAACCAAGGGGTGAAGAGCGTTTAGATAGGTTTGGATGGTGACATGTTGTGTTGTGACAAAGGGAGCATTTAGCCACTTCTAAGATCACTGGAACCTATGATTAAAGATATTAAGGGCTCATTGGGCTCCTTCCACAAGGAAGTGAACTAGTGGTATAGATTTAATGGGTCAACATAGACTAGAAAATGTAATTGGAAGTTTTCCTCTAGCTCTTGCCAAGTATAGATAGAGTCGATAGGCATAGAGAGGTACTAGTTTAAATCATTCTCCCCTAGGGAGTAGGGGAATATCATACAAACCACATCCTAATGTTGGATGTTGTGATAGGACATGGATTCCTTGAAGGCTTGTAGGTTTTATTTAGCATTTTAGAGGCCTTTATGTTCATACATGGGACAAATTTTCTTTGGGTTCCATGGGAGATCATGGATTCCACACACAAATGTCTCCAATAGGGAGAGATTCTGGTTGAAGTAGGATACCACTGGTGGAGGTGCACTAACAAAATGAGTAGATAGGATGATCATTCCTACACTTGGATGGGAATAAGAAATATTTTGGGTGACAAACATCAAACCTGAGCTTGAATCCTTGCACTTCCTAGCAATTCTCTTAGCTCAGAAAGTAGGTCCTATCTCTACAAGCTCTCCTAGGTTTGGAGTTTACCTAAGGATTTTATCAAATAAAATTAGGGAAAAAGACCCTAAATGCTGGAAATAATAGTTACAAGGATTACATGGGGATGATTGAATAGGTGTAAGGTATGAGCCTTTAGGGCCTCCTTCTAGCACCAACTTTTGTTGACGTGACTCTTATGCAAAGTTACACAAGAGTGTATGTGATGCAGGAGCATCATGGGTCTTGAGCAATCTTGCATCACCAAAAATTTTCATGTTTCCTGTACGATTCTGATGTTTGTTTTATCACTGATGTTGTAGTTGGTTTATTGTCTTGTGTAGTTAATGGAGTCTTGTGGACCTAATCTTGAACACTCTCCTAAGGGCGCATGTCCTAATTCATTTGGATCTGGAAGTTATCACTATTTTCCTCAAGCATCAATTTTCTACTAGTTTCGCTCATGAAACGTGTGGTATTTCATCTTGCATGGTTCCGTGTGGGGAAATTGGATCTTGCGCAGTTGGGGATCTATTCTTAGATCTTGTGTGGACCTAAATGAAACTTTGCATCATGTTTTGTTATTTCTAGCTTTAGTTTTGGTTTCTCCTCCTAAGTGGACCTTTAATGTAAACAAATTCCTGACTGGCCGGCTTGTGGCTTTGCTGGCTATATATTTGGAGCTTAGGTTGATGTTTAGGTAGTTTAAGGAAGTGAGTAGGTAGTAGAAGGATAGTATCAAATAGATTGGGTGTGTGTAATGATTCTAGTTGCATAATTCTCATTGTATAAGGCCGAAACTTGGAAGGCCTCATAGCTGGGCATGTTATTGTTTTAATAATAAGTACACCAGTGTGGTTGCTAGTTTCTTGCCTATATTCATTGTGTTTTATGTTATTTATATTTCTCAAACATTGCTTCCATTATGTAACTCTTCACAAGGCATGTTTGTGGGTCTAAGAAGTCTCAATTAACCTTGATTCTGCCTTTAGCCACCTTGCCCTTGCATCAAGTGGTATCAGAGTGAGTTCCTTCTTGTGGATTAGATTGTGGAGAACCTTATTGGATTGGTTGTAGGGTGGTAGATATGAGATCTGACCTATAACTTGTAGAGGGTTATGACCTTGTTGGAACCTGATTGTCAAAATGTTTGAGGTAGAGGAAATGATAATGCTATCATGGATATGTTGAGGCAGATTGCAACTAGGCTTGAAGCTATAGAGACATCCCAAAGAAGAGGCACACATCTTGAAGATGTTAGTGATGAAGAAGAAGCAACACCTAATCCTGAACATTAAGTTGAACAAGATGAGGAAAGACTTTTGAGAGTTTTGTCTAAGGCTAACTCCAAACCTATAGTTGAAGTTGCTTGCTATGATGGAAGAATTGAGACCGATGTACTTTTGGATTGGATCTCTGAGATGGATAAGTAATTTGAGTATGAAGGTACTCTTGATAATAAGAAGGTTAAGATAGTAGTCACAAAGTTGAAAGGTCATGCATCTCTTTGGTGGGATTATTTGAAAACTAAGAGACAGAAGAGAGGAAAAGAAAAGATCAAGACATGGATGAAGATGCTTGGAAAGATGAAGAAGAAGTTTCTTCCATCTGGCTACTAAGTTAGTTTGATGAGAAAGATGCAAAATCTGAGACAAAAGGACATGAGTGTGAAAGAATATACTAAGGAATTTTATAAATTAGATATCAAATCTAGACATGTGGATGATGAAGTTGAGAAGGTAGCTAGATACCTGAATGGACTGAGGATATCAAAAGATGAGATCAACTATGTTAAAATAGATAGTGTGGAAGAAGCATACCAATTTGCTTTGAAGGCATAAGAAAGATTGACAAAAAGACATGATCAAAGACAAATAGGAAGAGGTGGCAGATTTCAGAGTAGAGCTAGATCTTATGGAGAAAGTAGCAGATCTGACAATGCAGTACAAGATAAAGGTTGGAAAGATGAACCTACTGGTAGAAGAGGTAATTACTCTAGAGGTAGCTATACTGGCCCTTACTCTAGGAATAACAATAGTGGGAAAAGAGAAGAGAAATCTTGGTTTAAAGGTACTTGTTACAAATGTGGTGAAGAAGGACATAGGGCATTTGAATGTACTAACTTTGGAAAGAAGACTAGAGGTAATGGCAGAAACAATTTGGCTTGTGAAGAAGTTGAGGAAATGTCTAATGAACCTGAACATGGTGAGAACTTGATGCTAAGAAGGATCTCATGGAATGAAGAAGCTGATGAGGAACCTATTCTAAGGAAAAGTTTGTTTAGAACCAGATGTAAGATCGCTAACAAATGTTGCAAGGTAATCACTGATAGTGGAAGTTTTGATAATTTGGCATCCGAAGAGCTGGTTAAAAAATTGTAGTTGTAGAGATTGAGACATCCTAAGCCTTACCATATTGCTTGGATCCAGAAGGAGCATAAACTAATTGTAAGTGAACAATGCCTTGTTAAATTCAAAATTGGGGATTATCATGATGAAGTCTTGTGTCATATTATGCCTATGGATTGTTGTCATATTCTTTTGGGTAGACCTTGGCAGTATGATAGGAAAGATTTGCATGATGGTAGATTGAATCAATATAATATTTAGATGGATGGAAAGAAACAAGTATTATTGCCTTTGGTAGAAATTTTTTATGAAGGTCACTTTACTACAGTCAAAGTATGTTTGGTTGTTGGTAAAAAGTTTGCAAGAGAAATGAAAGAACAAAATATTTATTTTTCTTTAATTCCAAGGAAAAATGAGAAAGAAGATGAGCTAGAACATGCACCTGAGGTTAATCCTTTGTGGACTGAATTTCATGACATCATTTTTGATAATGTACTTGATGGTTTACCACCTATGAGAAGTATAAGTCATTGTATGGATTTGATATCTGTAGCTAGTTTCCCTAATAAAGCACCACATAGGTTGACACCTAATGAAAAGACGGAGTTGAATAGACAAGTGCAAGAATTTCTTGAAAGAGGTTGGATTAGGGAAATTTTGAGTCCTTGTGTAGTACCTTCTATGTTAGCATGTAAAGAGAATGGAGAATGGAGAATGTGCACTGATTCTAGAGCTATAAACAAGATAACAGTAAAGTACAGATTTCCTTTTCCTAGGATGGATGACATAATGGATAGTTTGAATGGAGCAAAGTATTTCAACAAGATTGATTTGAAGAGCGGTTATCATCAGATTATAATTAGAGAAGGAGATGAATGGAAAACTTCTTTTAAGACTAATTAAGGTTTATATGAATGGTTGGTTATGCCTTTTGGTTTGACTAATGCACCTAGTACTTTCATGAGGCTGATGAATGAAGTTTTAAAAAGATTCTTGGGTAAATTTGTGATTGTATATATTGAAGACATTTTGATATTCAGTAAGAGTAAGGAAGAACTATTGGAAATTGCAATTGAAATAATTGTTGTATTGTCATTGATGTCAAACCTTAACTGGTAAGACTATTGCTGCTTAGGAAAGTACTATATCTATTGTGAAAAGAGAAAGAAAGGTTGGTAACAATAGCACCTAAGGAAAGGTTGAGTTATCTTGATACTGCAAAGTGTACTTGATTATGTTGCACAATGATGAGACAATGTATTGTTTATCTTAGTAAGATTGAAGACTAAACTGGTAGGCTTAACCGATAAAAAATGAAGAAATTATGTCTAAGCTGAGTTATGACAGAGTCGACCGAGTTAGTGGATGCCGAGCAAAAATCTAGTGTTGACCGAGTATCAGTAAATTGCTGAGGAGGATAGTATATGCCGAAGAAATAGTTTTAGTAGTGACCGAGCATTTTACATGGTGACTGAGTGGATGATCATAGTATTGACTGAGCATCAGCAATTTTATATTTGAAGAAAATTATTTTTTGGGATGACATTGTTTGAATTCATGGATTATGTAAAACATGTTGACTTTATTTATTGATTGTATGGAAGTATTTAATGCTTTGTAAAACATTTTATTGTAAATCTTTATGAGATTTGAGATGATTCTAGAAGAGGAGATGAAGAACATGAAGCAGGTAGATAAAATGAATGTGACCTAACCCTAAGATCTATGAAGGAGATTAAGCAGCAAAAGATAAGTTAACCTAACAGAGGAAAGTATTAAGGGAACCGAAGCATTAGGTATGTGTATGCATTGGTGAAGGAGATGCTAGAAGAACATAAAAGTTTTATTGATTGTATAAGCGAAAAGGCTGAAGAAAAAGTGTGGTGATTGCTTGAAGGAAAGTTTCAAGCAGATCAGAAGTGGAGATGACAAAGTTTCAAAGTCAGTAAACCAGCATTTGTGTACTGAATTGGATCTGATATTTTCAAAGTGAATTGTATGTTTTCAGATCAATACTACTTCTACTTTCTAACCATTATAATAGTCAAAATCCTTTTAACAGAGGTTGACCTAATAGTCATATGTTAAATCCTTTGAACAAGGTTGCATTCTAATGGAGTGTATGTAAGTCCTTTGACCAGGCTCACTTTTAATAGGGTGATTGAAATCCTTTAACCGGGTCACACTTGACAGTGTGTATTGTAACCTTTAACAGGGTTGGCTTTTAACCGAGCTCACTTCAGAAGAGTGAAAATAATAGTAGCATGTTACAAAGTGGTTTTTCCCATATTGGGTTTCCACTATAAATCCTGGTGTCAAAACTTGTGCGAATGTTTTGGTTTGAACATTTTTGTTTTTTACAAGTTAGATACAACTAGGTAATGGATTGTTGAGTTATATGTTTCTATTATTGAATCAGTGATGACCAAGCTTGATTTGGTTGCTTGATCTGATTTAAAGAAAAAATTTTTTTGAAGTTATTTTATACCTCAGGACCTGAGAACAACTGATTCACCCCCCCTTCTCTGTTGTTCTAAATCATATTAACAATTGGTATTAGAGCTGTGTTGCTTATTGGTGTTTACAGAAAGAAAGTTTAAAGGGACTTGAAGAAAATGATCAAGATGTATAAGGAGGTACCAAAGCTGAACAAAGATAACTTCCCTACATGACAAAGCTTGATGAAGTTGCATCTAGCTGGTATTGGTGATTCTGCAAAGTACTACATCAAGCATGACTATGTCACACCTATTGCACCTTTGACTATCGAGGAAATGAGAGCCAAGCAAGAACACAATCAGGCAATACTGGAAATTGCATCTACCCTAAGCTATCAAGAATTTGAGGACATTAAGGACTGCACAATTGCTAAAGATATGTGGGACACTCTTGCAAAGATCTATGGTGGTGATCTATATTTACTGAAAGCTAAAGTCGAGAGTCTTATAGGTAAGTTTGATGAAATGAGAATGAATGAAGATGAAAACATTGCACAATACTATGGTAGAATAAAAGAAGTCATGAATGCTATTAGAGGAGAAAATGGAACTATTGATGATGAGACCATAATTGGAAAAGTGTTAAGAACCCTGCGTCCTATATATGCTATTAAGATCTCAGCTATTCAGGAATCTAGATGTAATTCTGCAAATGTGCTTACTTTGGAAGGTTTGATTGGTAAGCTAACTACTTTTGAACTGTCTAATTATGATAATTTCACTGTTGGTAGTATTGGAAATGGTGAATCTACTTTCAAGTCACAATTAGTCCTGAACAAGCCTAAGAAGGAAAAAGAAAGATGCATTAGTGAAAGCGAAAGTGAAAGTGAAGATGAAAGTGACACTTTTGATGAAGATCTTGAAGATCTAGAAGCTCTTATGGCTAGAAGACTGAGAAGAGGAAAAGGAAAATACAAAGGTAAACTTCCCATTATATGTTTTGGATGTAACAAGGTCGGTCATATAGCTGCTAGATGTCCTGACAGGAAGGATAAAGATGAAGAAAGAGATAGCAGACACAAAGATAGAAGAGATGACAAAGGCTATTGAAGGTACAAAGACTACAAAGAAAAAGGTAAGAAATCTTGTTAAATTGCTAAAGAAGAGACTGATACTGATAATGATGATTTTGAAATTGAGGTAGTCTATGTTGCAATGAAAGATGAATCTGATGAGGATGAGAACACTACATTGATTTCCTGTATGAACAAGAATGATAAATGGATTATTGACAGTGGTTGTTCACATCACATGACTGGTGACAAAAGTAAGTTTGTGACTCTACATCATTATAAAGGTAAAAGTGTAACATTTGGTAATGATGCACCATGTCCTGTTAGAGGAAAAGGATTGATTAAATTAACTGATAAAATCTCTTGTGAAAATGCTTATTGGGTTGAAGGATTGAATTATAATCTATTAAGTGTTTCTCAGCTCAATAGAATTGGTTACCAAGTGGAATTTCATCACAAGAAAGCTAAGATATTTGATACTATTGGTGAACTGATTGGAAGTGGTGAGCAGACTAGAGGTAATTTGTTCTATCTTGACCTATCTGAAGAAACATGTATGTTTGCACAACTTGATGACATTTGGTTATGGCATAAGAGGCTATGTCATGTTAACTTTGACAATTTGGTAGAGATAAGTAAGAAGAAGAAAGTAAGAGGCCTACCTAGATTGAAACTTGAGAATGTAATGTGCAAAGAATGTCAGTTAGGAAAAATGACTAAGTCAAGTTTCAAGAGCAAATCCTTTACTTCTGAACACATTTTAGATTTGGTTCATACTGACCTTTGTGGACCTATGGGTGTACAAAGCTACTATGGAGCTAGATATTTTATCTTGTTTGTTGATTATCATACCAGGATGATGCATGTAATGTTTCTAAAAGAAAAATTTGATGCTTTTCAATTTTTCAAGTGGTATTTGGCTAAGGTTGAGAAGGAGATAGGTAGGAACCTAAAATGTCTTAGATCTAACTGTGGTGGAGAATTTACATCAAATGAATTTAATCTATTTTGCAATGATAGAGGAATCAAAAGACATATATGTCTGCACCTAGAACACCTCCACAGAATGGTATAGCAAAAAGAAGAAATAGATCTATTTTGGATTGTGCTAGGACATTATTGATTGAAAAGAATGTGGCACAAAAATACTGGAAAGAAGCTATAAGTATAGCTATTTACACTCTTAATCAGGTATAGATCAAGAAAGGTACAAATATGACACCCTATGAATTATGGTATTGGCATGCATCGAGTGTTAAATACTTTAGAATATTTGGAAGCAAGTGTTACATATTGAAAGACAATAAGAATGGAAAGTTTGATGCTAAGAGTGATGAAGGCATATTCCTAGGCTACTCCACAAAAAGTAAAGCTTATAAGTGTTTGAACTCTAACACTAACAAAATTGTGGAAAGTGTGAATGTAAAAATTGATGAGTATGTAGAAAGAAATGAGGCTAATAGCAAAAGAGAACCAAAAGATTATAGATCTTTTGTGTACATTGAGGAAATAGAAGAGGTAGGTAATAGACCTGCACCTGATGCCGAGTCTCAGGAAAGCAATGTCGAGTGACAAATAGATGATGCTGAGTGTTAGGAAAATAGTGCCAAGAGAGAATAAGAACATGCCAAGCTACAAGACAATGCTGCCAAGGATCATGAAGAGGTTGCCGAGCATTCAAAAGCTGAATCTAACAATCTTGTTGGGGAACCTGATGAAATAGAAGAGAAAAATGCTGTACCTATTTTGGCAAAATATGTAAGAAGACATCACAAGCCTGAACAAATAATTGGAGATAGAGACACTAGAATTTAGACCAGAAGCAAGACAAAAGATCCAACATGCTTACTATGTGAATTTGAACCTAAGACAACTAAAGAGGCATTAGAAAATGAAGACTGGATACAAGAAATGAATGAAGAGATTGACTAGATTGAGAAGAATGAAATCTGGACTCTGGTGCCGAGACCTGCAAATAAGAATGTTATGGAAACAAAGTGGGTATTTCGAAACAAGTTGAATGAAAAAGGTGAAATCACTAGGAACCAAGCTAGACTAGTATTCAAAGGCTACGCACAAGAAGAAGGAATTGATTATGGGGAGACATTTGCCCCTGTAGCTAGATTGGAAGGAGTAAGAACTCTGCTTGCATATGTTGCTTATGAAGATTTCAAGGTATGTCAAATGGATGTCAAGTCTGCATTTTTAAATGGTATACTGGAAGAAGAAGTTTACATAGAACAACCAAAAGGTTTTATTGATCCAAACAGAAGACATATGGTATGCAAACTGAACAAAGCTTTATATGGATTGAAACAAGCTCCCAAAGCATGGTATGAGAGATTGCATAACTATCTGATATAGATTGGATTTTCTAGGACAAATGACACAAGCAATCTATATATGAAAGATGAAGAAGGTAGAGGTATTTTGTTGGCCAAAATCTTTGTTGATGACATTATTTTTGGTGGACAAGATGCATTGTGTAAAATTTTTTCACATGAAATGAAAACTGAATTTGAGATGAGTATGTTTGGTGAGATCAAATTATTTGTTGGTTTACAAGTATATTAGATGAAGAAAGGAATTTTCATTACACAGTCTAAGTATGTTAATGAAATACTAAAATTTTTTGGAATGGAAGATGCTAGACCAGTAGGAACTCCTATGGCTACTGGACAAAAGTTATCTAAGAATGATGATGCTGTAGAAGTTAACCAGACTTTGTAAAGATCCATGATTGGAAAATTGCAGTATGCTATACATAGTAGACCTGATATTGCACTAGTTGTTGGGATTTTGGCAAGATTCTCTGCCAATCCTAAGGAAACACACATGATGGCGGTGAAAAGAATCATGAGATACTTAAAAGGAACTGCTGACTATGGGTTATACTAAAAGAAGGATGACAAATTTGAACTTAGAGTATATATTGATGCTGATTGGGTAGGAAATGTAGATGATAGAAAGATAACTAGTGGTGGAGCTTTCTTTCTTGGATAGAGATTAGTCTCCTAGACAAGCAAGAAACAAAATTGCATTTCCCAATCTACTGCTGAAGCCGAGAATGTTGCTGCTACAGTAAACTGCTCAAATTTGATATGGATAAAATAGTTGTTGATAGGCATGAAAGTAGAAATCAGTGAACCTCTTATTATTTTTTGTGACAACATAAGTGCTATCAATATTTCTAAGAATCCAGTGATGCACACTAAGACCAAGCACATAGCAATCAAGTATCACTATTTAAGAGAATTGGTACAAGAAAAGGAAGTCCAAATGGAATATGTGAATACAAAAGAACAATTGGCAGACATATTCACTAAACCTTTACCTAAAGAAGCCCACGAGTACCTGAGAAGTCAATTAGGGGTCCTTCCCCTAACTGAGGCTACCTAGCCAAGCTAAGAGCACTGCATCAAATATGCCACAACAGACCATTTGACACATTGATGCAGAAGATTGTCACACTTTAGGACGGTCCTAGAGCTATGAAGAAGGAACAAAGATAACAAGTCAGTCATCAGCAAGATGATAGAGAGAGAAACATTGTACTGAATAGATATATCTACATCCGTTGGATGTATGTTTGAGTTGCTGCTTTGGCATTTTTGTCAAAGAGGGAGATTGAACTGAAATGATACTATAACACATGACACTGAAAGAAAGGGAGATTGAACTGAAATGGAAGATCAGGATAGAGGGAGATCCAGATACTTCTGACAGTCACAGAAGTGAGATTTACTGATTCTGAATCAGAATGAAGCTAAGGATATTATAAATTTTCTCTAATGGACAATTATAAGTTTTCTGATTGGTTGGTAATCCATGTGTTATTCAGGTGATATCATATGGTGTTGCCATCAATTCCAAAGAGGGAGATTGTTGGAAATTGCAATTGAAACAATTTTTGTATTGTCATTGATGTCAAACCTTAACTGGTAAGACTGTTGCTACTTAGGAAAGTACTATATCTATTGAGAAAAGAGAAATAAAGGTTGGTAACAATAGCACCTAAGGAAAGGTTGAGTTATCTTGATACTGCAAAGTGTACTTGATTATGTTGCACAATGATGAGATAATGTATTATTTATCTTAGTAAGATTGAAGACTAAACTAGTAGGCTTAATCGAGCAAAAATGAAGAAATTATGTCTAAGCCGAGTTATGATAGAGTCGACCGAGTTAGTGGATGCCGAGCAAAAATCTAGTGTTGACCGAGTATTAGTAAATTGCCGAGGAGGATAGTATATGTCGAAGAAATAGTTTTAGTAGTGACTGATCATTTTACATGGTGACTGAGTGGATGATCATATTATTGACTGAGCATCAGCAATTTTATATTTGAAGAGAATTCTTGGATTATGTAAAACATGTTGACTTTATTTATTGATTGTATGGAAGCATTTAATGCTTTGTAAAATGTTTTATTATAAATCTTTATGAGATTTGAGATGATTCTAGAAGAGGAGATGAAGAACATGAAGCGGGTAGATTCAATGAATGTGACCTAACCCTAAGATCTATGAAGGAGATTAAGCAGAAAAAGATAAGTTCACCTAACAGAGGAAAGTATTAAGGGAACCGAAGCATTAGGTATGTGTATGCATTGGTGAAGGAGATGCTGGAAGAACAAAAAAGTTTTATTGATTGTATAAGTGAAAAGGCTAAAGAAAAAGTGTGGTGATTTCTTGAAGGAAAGTTCCGAGAAAATCAAAAGTGGAGATGGAAAAGTTTCAAAGTTAGTAAACCAATATTTGTGTATTGAATTGGATCTAATATTTGCAAAGTGAGTTGTATGTTTTCAGATCAATACTACTGCTACTTTCTAACCATTGTAACAGCCAAAATCCTTTTAACAGAGGTTGACCTAACAGTCATATGTTAAATCCTTTGAACAAAGTTGCATTCTAATGGAGTGTATGTAAGTCCTTTGACCAGGCTCACTTTTAACAGGGTGATTGAAATCCTTTAACCGGGTCACACTTGAGAGTGTGTATTGTAACATTTGATAGGGTTGGCTTTTAACCAAGCTCACTTCAGAAGAGTGAAAATAATAGTAGCATGTTACAAAGTGGTTTTTCCCATATTGGGTTTCCACTATAAATCCTGGTGTCAAAACTTGCGTGAATGTTTTGGTTTGAACTTTTCTATGTTTTACAAGTTAGATACAGCTGGGTAGTGGACTGCTGAGTTATATGTTTCTATTATTGAATCAGTGATGACCGAGCTTGATTTGGTTGCTTGATCTGATTTAAAGAAAAGTTTTTTTTTGAAGTTATTTTATACATCAGGACCTGAGAACAACTAATTCACCCCCCCTCTCTATTGTTCTAAATCATATTAACAAGAACGTTTTGAACATATCTGACAAGTATTGCAAAAATTGAAGGAAGACAAGTTGTTGATTAATTTGAAGAAATGTTCATTTATGAAAGAAGAGATTGTGTACCTTGGTTTTGTAATTTCAACTGATGGATTGAAGATGGATCTTGAGAAAGTGAGAGCTATACTTGATTGGCCTACACCAAAGAATGTTGGTGAGGTAAGATCATTTCATGGATTGGCAAGTTTTTATAGGAAGTTTATTAGAAATTTCAGTTCTATTTGTAATGCTATGACTGAAACTATGAGAGGAGATAAAAGGGATTTTAAATGGACACATGGAGCACAAAAGAGTTTTGAAACATTGAAACAAAGAATTGAAGAACTACCTACACCTGATTTTCCTGACTTCAGTAAAGTTTTTCAAGTTGAATGTAATGCTAGTGGAAGTGTAATTGGAGTTGTTTTGAGTCAAGAAGGAAGACTTGTAGCTTTCTTTAGTGAGAATTTGAATGATGCTAAGAAAAAATATTTAGTTTATGACTAGGAATTCTATGCTATTGTTCAAGCTCTGAAGAAATGGAGACATTATTTGATGCCTAAATATTTTGTGTTGTATACTAATCATAAAGCTTTGCAGTATTTGGGAAGTCAAAATAAATTGAATCAAAGACATATGAAGTGGGTTGAGTTCTTACAAAATTTTTCCTTTTCATTGAAGCATAAAATTGTACAGTCAAATAAAGTTGCTGATGCCTTCAGCCGAAGAATAAATTTGCTGACAAAAATGAGAGTTGAGGTTCTTGGTTTTGATGATTTGAAGTGTTTGTATGGAACTGACCTTGATTTTGTAGAGCCTTAGAAATCTTGTAAGGAACAAACAGTGAGTGATAAGTGGACTGATTATTTCATTCAAGAAGACATGTGGTTTAAAGGAGTTCAGTTGTGCATACCTAGAGAATCTATGAAAGAAAAGATAATAAAGGAGAAACATAGTGGTGGACTTGCTGGACAATTTTGGATTGATAAGACTATGAAATTGGTTTTAGAAAGATACTTTTGGCCACAGATTTATAGAGATGTACAAAGAATGGTTAGAGATTGCAGAATTTTCCAAACAACAAAAGGAACTAGTCAGAATATAGGATTGTATACACCTTTTCCTGCACCTGGTAGACCTTGGAAAGATGTGAGTATGGACTTTGTTCTTAGCTTGCCTAGAACTCAAAGAGGTAATGATTATATTTTGGTAGTGGATTTTCTAAGATGGCTCATTTCATACCTTGTAAGAAGACATTTGATGCATTACATGTAGCTAAATTATTTTTCAAGGAAGTGGTAAGATTGCCTGGTTTGCCTAAATCTATTGTTTTAGATAGAGTTACTAAGTTTACTGGTTACTTTTGGAAAACACTTTGAAAGAAGATGAATACTGAATTGAAGTTTAGATCTACATTTTACCCTCAAACAGATGGATAGATTGAAGTTGTAAATAGAAGTTTGGGAAACTTGTTGAGATGTTTAGTTGGAGATAAGCCTACTAATTGGGATTGAGTTTTGGCACATCAAAGTTTTCATATAATAATTCTATGAATAAAAGTACTAAAAGAACATCGTTTGAGATTGTTACTAGATTTGATCCTAAAGGAACCATAGAGTTGAGAGATTTACCTACTGAGACAAGAAGAAGTGTTGAAGCTAAGGATTTTGTAGTATACATGAGAACTCTTCATGATGAAGTCAAAAGGAACTTGGAGGACAGTAATTTGAAATATAAATAAAGAGAAGATAAGAGAAGGAGACATAAATCTTTTGAAGTTGGAGATGAGGTTATGATTCATTTGAAAAATAATAGATTTCCAGTTGGTACCTACAAGCTGAAAAGATTCTGAAGAAGTTTGATAGTGAAAATGCTTATGAAGTGGAATTACCAGAGGACATGGATATATCACCTATATTCAACATTGTTGATATCTTTGAGTACTTTGAATCAACTGATGAAATGGGAGATGATCTAAATTACCCTAAGAAGGACAGAGACAACATTGAGAAGATCTTTAATAGTAGAGTAATAAAGAGTACAAGAGGAAAAGGCTACATGGAATACCTAGTTTAGTGGAAAGACAAGCCGGTTGAAGATAGTTCATGTATTACACAAGCTGAGTTGGATCTTTATGATTCAAGTTTGAATATGAGCAATGCCTAATGTAGACATCAGTTCTTTTCCTACCCCAAGTGTCTGATGCAGGAGCATCTTGGGTCTTGAGCAATCTTACATAGACAAAAATATTTTTTATTTCCTGTACTAGTCTGATGTTTGTTTTGTCGCCGATATTGCAGTTGGTTTCTTGTCTTGCACAGTTAATGTAGTGTTTTGGACCTAATCTTGAATACTCTCCTAAGGGCACACATCCTAATTCATTTGGATCTAGAAGTTATCACCATTTTCCTTGGGCATCAATTTTCTACCAGTTTCACTCATGAAACATGTGGTATTTTGTCTTGCAGAATTTTGTATGAGGAAATTGGATCTTTTGCAGTTGGGGATCTATTATTAGATCTTGTGTGGACCTAAATGCAACTTTGCATTATGTTTTGTTATTTCTAGCTTTAGTTTTGGTTTCTCCTCCTAAGTAGACCTTTAATGTAAATAAATGTTTGACTGGCCGACTTGTGGGTTTGTTGGCTATATATTTGGAGCTTAGGTTGATGTTTAGGTAGTGTAAGGAAGTGAGTAGATAGTAGAAGGACAATAGGAAATAGATTTGGTGCACGCAATGATTTTGATTGCATAATTCTCATTGTATAAGGCTGAAACCTAGAAGGCCTCACAGCTGGGCATGTTGTTGTTTTAATAATAAGTACACCAGTGTGGTTGCTAGTTTCTTGCCTAGATTCATTGTGTTTTATGGTATTTCTATTTTTCAAACATTTCTTCCATTGTGTAACTCTTTGTAGGGCATGTTTGTGGGTCTAAGCAGTCTCAATTAACCTTGATTTTACCTTTACCCACCTCGCCCTTGTGTCAGTATGATATGTCATTGAGTATACAAATGCATCGACCAAGTGTTCCTAAAAGAGGGTTTTAGGGAATGTGTTCCCTTTCCTCCCAAGCTCTTGATTATCAGGTCTCAATGGTGTTGGACAACCTTAGTGGAAACAATGTTGTTTGTTCAAGGGGGCTTGCTAGGTTTGGGAAGGTTTAGACATAAGCAAGGTATCATGTGTGCAAGTGTTAGAAAAATATTAAAATAAAATCTAAAAGATAGGAAAGGGTGAGGAGAAACATCTCTAACTATAACCACTTATGAACAATACCATCAACTTCAATCAAGATAAATGGTAACACTCCTTTAACGATACATGATCTGCAATCAAAATATGTAAAAGTAGAAAGATTTATTTCCTTATCACAACTTCCATCCACACACAAGTAACTCAAAATCTTGAGAAAAGGACACAACTGTAAATAAATGATACAAATTTACCAACAAATATAATGAAAAAAAGAAAGTAGTATGCAAGTCATAGGTTCTTCATTCCATTATTAGTATAAACATCCAACTATCACTGGTCTGAGCTTAAAATTATCCAAGGAAGCGTGGACTTAAACTAGAATAGGAAAAGTAGAGTGATTTGAAAAATTGACTCTGAGCTATGACCTTCAAAATCATCAATTTTTCAGACCCTAAAATGGTCCCAAAATGCATATATATAGGCATATATAATGTACATAATCTTTTTTATAATATTTTACACCATTCACATCATTTACAAGTGCATACACCAAATGCATTAATTACAAACTCAAAGGGGAAAGAAAGAAGCAGGAAGAAGAGAAAACGAGGGAAGACCAGGAGATCCAGTTCTTGAGGAGGAAATCCATTTGTACGCAAGCCTAGCGATCTTCTATGCTCGAGGCTTGTGTAATCAATATTAGTTTGTTGGGCAACTTGAATTGCAACTACCAGTAGTTGAATGTTAAATGATCTTCAAATGAAAGTTTGGCACCCCTAATATTGAGGAGTGGCATCTGTAGAAGACCCACATTATTTTTTACTTCTCTATCAATCTACACCTATCATACTTTTGATGTTGTGCAATAGCCATTATTATCTAGGCAGTGGTCAGTCAATTTCATGAGTAGGAAAAAAACTCATACCACAACAATGAATGAATGAACAAAGAATTAAATAATAAATAATCATGCCAATTGTACATTATCCGAGATTCAAGACTCTAGGATTTGATAAACCCCAAATGAATAAAAGAACAATAGACAAGGGAATGTAGGAACCTATTACCCCAAGGCCTAACCTACCTTATATATTTTTTATCGCTCAATGCATTCATTGATGATTTTTTTATTGAGTTCCTTTATTCATTGTATACGAACTTGGACCTCTTCAAGTTTTTCCTAATCTTTGTTTTATTGATCACGTATCTAATCACTAGTCTTCATAGCCTCACAAGCCTCTATTATGATCTTGAAACTTGTCCATTATTTCCTTTTTTAATTTTGGGGAAGGGAGGAACTTCTTCTCTACTTTCTTGTAAAAACTATTAAGAAATTAATCTAAGGGTGCAAACCCATAAACATTTTTTGGATCCATACACTTGACATCCTTAAAAAAATCAGCACACAAGGAGGTGTGGTGTTGTATGGATGTAGGAATAGTACTAGAGAGTTTAATGCCATGTCCAAGAGGTCAATATTAAAACCAAGATTGTAGTAGAAGAGCCCCAAGGATTCCAAGCTCTTGCAATTGAGAATTTTGATCTAATTCAACTTATCTTTGCCTAGCTCGGTGATTTCCTTCATCACATTCCTTTGCATGGTGTGTCAGGTGATCTAATTTTCCTAGGCACCAACTTCCTTCTTAACATCAAAATTCATTTTCGCTGCTTTCAAATATTCTAAGATAGACTCAACAAGTAATCCTTGAGCTTTTTGCACTTAAGAATGTTGGTAGTGGTCCAACGTCCCTCGCAGGGTTCATGACATGGCTTAACCATCTCCTATGTCTTCTATAAGTCTAGTGGTTGTATTAGACATTAACAGGTCAATCTTTTGGTGTAACGACAACCACCACTTGTAACAAGTAGTATTAGAGCTTGGTCACAAGTTCGAATCCATGCAGGCTAGGGCGAGTGACACCAAGAGGGGGATTGTTGGTAGTGGGACAACATCCCTCATGGGGTTCACGACATGGCTTAACCACCTCCTGTGTCTTCTATAAGTCTAGTGGTTGTATCAAGCATTAATAGGTCAATCTTTTGGTGTAATGGCAACCACTACTTGTAACTAACTAACACTTTCTTCTTCATTGTCCTTAGAGAGTTTATCTCGACCTACATGATTTCTTCTGAGGTGGATGTGTTGAGAATCACAAACAAAATGGGGGAGGTGAGATCCTAAATTATTTCCTTTATTTTATCTACTGAGGCTTACACCTCTTCCCTCTTATGACATTCCTTCACATACCTCTCGTTCAATGCATCGATGACTTCATTGAGGTTTCCAAGATTGATCCACTTATTTATTTTTTTGTAGTTAATATCATTTATCTAGTAGTCTCTTGGAGTGATCTTAGACTTTTCTTTATAATTAGGTGGTGTGTCCATTTCCACCACTATTTCTCTTCCATCGTTCCTCTTGGTTACAAAAATGGAACACACCTTGACTTTCTTGGGCTATGGGGTCATCAGCTCGACCATTATCTCTTGTAGTGAGGGTGGGACAATAGACTCTTCTGGATGCTTTCTCTTTTTGGCATCTTTCATCCAATCTAGCAGAGCTGGAACATTTACCTTGGTATTTGTGGTGTTTTGTAAGTCATACATTCCACCACCCTGCTTTGTTTTCCATTCACCTATAGGCAGATCCTGTTCATCAAGAGGAGGGATCCCAAGATTATTGTTGCTTCTTCCTCCAGGGGTGGTTCATTCTCTAGTTGTGAATCCCATTGAGGTATCTACTTTAGATTATATCCTAAATTGGGCATCGATATCTATTGGGGATCTAGTTTTTGACTTAGTTAAGGATTGGATGATGGATAACCATGATGGGTGCTAGATTACTGGAGTACAATTTCTTATGAAGGTCCATTTTTCCCTTTCTATTTATACTTCTCCTCTATCCTTTTTCCTTTCTTCTTCTTCTTTTTGTTTTCGAGCATCATCTTCTCTCTTTCTCTTTTTTGTGGCCTTAGTTTCTCTGTGAAGAGCCTCTCCATGTGCTTGCATTTGTGTTGCATGCAAGATAGCATTCTTTCATTCTTCCTCTTTATTTCTATTCTCTTCTTTAGCCTCCTCCTCCGCCTTGAGGTGAGCTTCCTTTTGGTATGGACACTCATCAGCTTTATGATTTTTCCTTTCTTCTTCTTCAACATGCATCTTTTCTTCTTCCATCTTACGAAGTCGCTCCTCCTCTAGCTTTGCCTCTTGTTCTAACGTTACCCTTTCCTCTTCATCTTTTCTCTTTTTATCTTCTTCTACTACCCTCAAGAGAAGCTCTTGTTATTTTGGTGTTAAAATATCATTGGAATTCTCAGTGGTTGTATTGTTTGGGTCCTCAAAATCTAGGACCTACTCAGTCATCGACTCTCTGAAGAATAACTCAGAATCAAGAGGCTATCCATCATCAAAATTTCCCTTGTCTACAAGGTCCTTGTTAGTATCATCCACTACTCATCTGCTCTTCTTTTTCTTCCTCTAAGGGCACTGTAATTAAATATATTCCTCATTTGGAACATCCACTTATGCATCAATATTAATATGTAGGATGTTCAAGGTGAGGGAAGTTGATTTCATTGCATCCTGGGAAGGTCTTGCAACTGAAAATGGTTATGTGGTTAGTCCAACAATGAATCCTTATTTGGCTATAGAAGAAAGCTTCCAAGAATTTTCCATATTCTCTCTCAACTCTCCAAAAATTACCTCTATTGGGGCTCCGATAAGGGGATCCAGTTGCCTAGATGAGGCACTCTGTTTATTCTTCTCATGCCTCTCGTATTGCTAAGAGGGTTGGGCCTTAGCCTTTTTCTTTCATCCTAAGATACCATAGGGACATCATATGTCTAAAATAGTGTGACTTCTTTGAATCACCTCCTCTGTAATTTCCATGATATCCAAAAATTATGGCTTGTCCCAATTAACCTTTGTGAGGAATCAATCTCCTATCTTTTCATTATTGAAAATGGGTCTAAGATGGCTTCAATGTCTATAAAACCCCTAGGGAAAGAGCGTAGATTAAAATCTAACATCTGATGTGTCATGAGCTAGTGGTTCTAGCAATGATGTAGGTCAAAATAATTTTGGAATTTGGCCCAAAAATCCTTGAGGTGAGGGAGGTGGCCATCAAAAGTGTCGAGGAGTGCCTTCTTTATTTTCCCTCTATGGTCATACTGCAACCTTGATAGGTAAAAATTCTCTAGATGGAGGCTCTTTAGATTGTTCTCTTCTTCTTTCACATCAACAAGGGTGCATTTATATTCCCTATATGAAAAAGTGAACCCAACCATCTGTGTGTTCTTTAAGGTCATCAATGCTTGTGTTTCTAAATTCTATCTTAAAAATTTGAGTAAGATCACTTAATCATTGCAATATCATGAGAGGAGGAATGGCTTCCTAAAAAAATTATACACGTGACTCTAAGTGTGTTGTCAAAACTACAAAAACCAATACCCCCATGTCTCGATTCGGCTCATCATTTCCCTAGACAACCAATATCCTACCTCACCTACAAGTCTTATGATTTTATTATATACAAAGACATTTTTTACAAGATAAAATGTGCTAGGGAACCTTCTTAACTGAAGTTGTCGGTATTGATCCTACTGGATTACATCCCCCAGCTTGTCACCTCGATGCATGACCATGTCCACTATTAGATAACCAAGAGGGGGGTGAATCAGTTATGGTTAGTTATCTTATAGTCCCAATTCACTCTTAGATGTATAAAAATAATTTCAAAAAATAAACTTAAATAGCTCAGTAAAAACTTGACTGTGTCTTTCTGATTCATTAACCGACTGTTAGATAAATTATCTAGTATATACTAATCAAACTAGTAATAGTAATGTGTAAAGTAAAATAAAAAAAATCACATGCATACACATTTAACACTTCATTTTTAATGTGGAAACCCTATTAAGGGTAAAATGATGGAGGATGGGGAGAGGGACCAAAGGCACACCCTAACCAGGTCCACCTTGCAGAACAACACACGAAAGCAACAACAAACAATAGTGAGAGAGAGAATGCAGATGCTTTCATATATTATCTTCAAGTTGATTCATACATGTCAGGTTGTAAGGCCCTCCCGATTTAGGCCATATATTACAATCAAGTAAAAAAGTCCTCCAACATGTGAGGATCTATCAACAATCTCTAATTTTCTATCTTCTATCTCCTATCAAAAAGCTCTCCCCCTAAACTCTAACCAAACAACTACATTTATACAAGAAGCTACCAAAACAAGTCAGCCTTCAGATCCATAATCAATCGAAGGGATGACTAGATCTAGGTCCATAAGCTTCCCAATGATGGATACCAGCATTAAATCCATGACCATAAATAAATGCACAAGTCAGCCTCAAAAGAAATCCAAAACAACCAACTTGGTAAGCAATGATAACCGAGTGCCAGACAAGCATCACCGAGCACCAGGGAATTCACTGAGTGCTAGAGACATAATTGACCAACATTGGTGAACAAAGGAAATCAAGCAACACCGAACGACTTGGTCAAAGCAAGAATCAAGCAACATAGACAAACTTCAAATATGTTTTTGGTGACACAGGATTGCCAAGGACCTGAGATGCTCCTGCATCAAACACCTAGGGTTATTTGAAAATGATTCTCCGAATCATGAAATAGGTATGATCTGAGCTTCATCCAACTTAGACTTTGAAATCCATGAACTATCTTCGATTCGTCTATTCTTCCAGTTTACCAGATATTCCATATACTATTTTCCTCTTGTACTTCTGCCAATTCTTTTCTCTAAAATATTTTCAACTTCTTCCTTCTATTTTTTAGGATAATCCATCAGTATTTCCATGTCTTCATTAGGTTCATGAAACTCATAGAAATCAGTAATGTTGAATATAGGTGATATATCCATGTCCTCGGGCAACTCAATTTGATATGCATTTCCATTGTCAATTTTCTTCAAAATCTTTCAAGGACCAAACTTCTTCATTTTTAGCTTCCCATATGTTCCAACAGGAAATCAACCTTTCTTCAAATGAACCATCACTTCATCACCAACATCAAAATTCTTATGTCTCCTTGATCTATCAGCTCTGTCTTTGTATTTATGATTACTCTTTTCTAGCTTATGCTTCACATCTTCATGTAATGTCTTCATGTACTCAACAAATTTTACTCCTTCAGCACTTCTCTTTAATTCATCAGCAATATCCCTCAAATCAAATATACCTCTTGGTTGTATGCCTTTTACAATCTCAAAAGGTGTTTTTCCAGTACTCCTATTCACTAAATTATTGTATGCAAACTCTTCTTGTGCCAACATAGAATCCCAATTACTTGGTGTTTCTCCAACTAAACATCTCAAAATATTTCCCAAACTTCTATTCACAACTTTTGTCTGTCCATGAGTTTGTGGGTGAAATGTAGAACTATATTTCAACTCGGTGCAAAACTTTCTCCAGAGAGTCTTCCAAAAGTATTGAACAAGTTTACTGTCTCGGCCAGAGATAATACTCAGTAATCCATGTAATCTGACAATTTCCTTAAAGAAAAGATCTGCTACATGTACTACATTTGATGTCTTTCTACAAGGTATAAAATGTGCCATTCTAGAAAATATATCCACAACAACAAATATAGAATCATTACCTCTTATTGTCTTCGGTAAGCCAAGAAAAAAATCCATATTGATGATGTCAACCCAAGGTTTCTCAGGAACAACAATCAATGTATACAATCCAATATTCTGATTTACTCCTTTTGTAACTTGACAAACTCCACAACTTTTCACAAATTTTTGAACATCTTTATACAACTGTGGCCAAAAGTATTTCTCCTTAAGAAAATTCAATGTCTTATCAACACCAAAATGTCTAGCCAAACCACTACTATGTTTCACATTTATCAAATTAGTTCTCATTGCTCCTCTCGGTATACACAAATAAATACCTTTAAACAACATACCTTCTTGAATAAAATATTCTTCCCATTTAGTACTTTGTTGATCTTGAATAGGTGCTCTGCACTTTCTCAACGCCTCAGAAAAATTAGGATCAAATTCATAAGAATCTCTCATGTCATCAAAGCCAAGAACTTAAATTTTCATCTTGGTCATCAAGAATCTTCTTCTACTTAATGCATCAACAACTCAGTTAGTGACTCCACTCTTATGCTTTATCACAAATGTATAGTTATCACAAATGTATAGCTCTGCAAATACTCAACCATTTCATATGTCTTTGGTTCAACTTATTCTGACTAACTAAATATTGTAAAGCCTTATGATCGGTATACAACACAAATTCACTCGGCATCAAATAATGTCTCTGTTTCTTCAGGGCTTGAACAATAGAATAGAATTCTTGATCATACATAGAATATTTCCTTTTTGCAGCATTCAACTTTTCACTAAAGAAAGCAACAGGATTACCTTCTTGACTCAACACAGCTCCAATTGCACTACCACTTGCATGACATTCCACTTGAAATACCTTATTGAAATCAAGCAATGCCAAAATAGGCAATACATCAGCCTTTTGCTTCAGAGTCTCAAAAATTTTATCAGCTCCATGTGTCCACTTGAATTCTCTTTTATCTCCTCTCATAGTCTCAGTCATAGCATTACAAATTGAACTGAAATTCCTAATGAACTTACTATAAAAATTTTCCAAAAACCATGAAATTATCTTACCTCACTAGAATTCTCAGGTGTAGGCCAATTCAAAATAGCTTCAACCCTTTTAGGATCCATTTTCAAACCATCAACTAAAATCACAAATCCCAAATACACAATCTCCTCTTTCATGAATGAACACTTTTTAAGATTTATCAACAAATTTTCTTCTTTCAATCTTTGCAAAACTTGTCTAACATGAAACAAATGTTCTTCTCTAGTCTTACTAAATATCAGAATATCATCAAGATATGCAATCACAAACTTACCCAAGAATTTCTTCAAAACTTCATTCATCAACCTCTTAAAAGTACTCGGAGCATTAGTTAAACCAAAAAACATAACCAACCACTCATACAAACCTTCTTTTGTCTTGAAAGTAGTCTTCCATTCATCTCCTTCTCTGATTTTGATTAGATGATACCCACTTTTCAAATCAATTTTGGTAAAATACTTTTCTCAAGTCAAATTGTCCATTATGTCATCCATTCGTGGTATAGGAAACCTATATTTCATTGTTATCTTGTTGATTGCTCTGGAATTAGTACACATTCTCCATTCTCCATTCTTCTTAGGTGCCAATACATTAGGTACTGCACAAGGACTTGAACTTTCTCTGATGAAACCTTTCTGTAACAATTCTTGAATCTGTCAATTCAATTCCTGATTCTCGATAGGTGTCAACCGATGAGGTGCCTTATTCGGTAAACTAGCCAAATTCTCTAAGCTACCACTGTCAATGATTACCTTAGAAACTTTATCAAAAACTCTACATCTGGTCTTGAACAAAAATTTCCTTACCAAATCTTCCTTTTTACCCTCATTCCAAAGTGCTCTCCTTACCATCAAGTTATTTTCCTTCTCAGGTTCATTCAGTGGCTCTTCTTGCACCAAAGCATTTCTACTGACCAGCCTTCTTACTTGCTTTTGTACACTCAAATGATCTATTTCCTTCTTCTCCACAATTGTAACAAGTTCCTCATAAACCACCTCTATTATAACCACCTCGTTAGTTAGTGACTCTCCCTCTAGATGAACTTTCACCTTTCCACTCAATCTTGCCTTTATCCAGAGTTGCCTTTTCAGGTTCAGATCTACTATTTTCACCATGAGATCTACCTCTTCCTCTAGGGAATCTACCACCTCTACCTCTTTGTCTTTTCTCATGTCTCTTGTTCAATTTCTCCTCAGCTTTCAATGCAAATTGATAAGCCTCTTCAATTAAATTGCAAAAATCAATAAATGGCTTAAAATAACCAAAATGCACTAATTCAATAAAAAAAGGGATCAAATCAATTAAAATGGACATAAGTAAATAAATTTAGACAAAATCAAATAATGAGGTTAAATAATTAAATCAAAGCTTAAAGGGGTGAAAAACACTACATAATTGATTTTAATCAATTAGTTGTATAGTTGTTTTAAATCAAAAATCAAAATGAACCTATTACCCTTAAATGGCTAAATTTTATTAATTAATTAAATTTAATAATTCCTAATATCTTTCAACAAAGTTGAGCAACCAATGAAAATTGAGGACAAAAAGACACAAATCACTCAAAAAGGATCAATCTCAATCACTCATTCTAAAGTTTCAATCTCAACCACTCAATTTTGTCCTTATGTCCAAAGCTTTGAGACAAACATTTAAATTGTCCCCCCATTTATGAACAAAGAAAATTATTTGACTCAACCAAGGGTTAATCATGATTACTTCACTCCACTCCCTACCATTAGGAATTTACTATAAATATGAAACATTTTGAGAGCAATTGACATCTTAGAAATTCATTTGCAAAGCATTGTTACTATAGGCAATTGAAGAGCATTCTAAGAGCATTTAGAGCATTTGCATTATACTTTTATCAATTTGAGCTAGAATCATCATCATAGAAGCATTGTAGAAGCATAGAACATCATACATTCTCATTTTAGAAGTGTCACTAGTGGAGATTTGAGCTGAGAGCTTCACTTACCACATTTTTCTAGAGAGCCATGAGATGCTATAGATCTTAGTTTCAATTTTAATTAGATTTGCATTGTATTTACTTTGAGTTGTTACTAATTTGATCTTAATTTCATGAAGGTAATTATCTTCATCACACAAATGGCACCCACTATGGGGCCCTAGGCCTCATTTTATCATTTTCATCATAATTATCATGCTTGTTTTGTCTATTTTCCATGAATATTTTGCAGTTTACAGGTGAAGTCACATTTATGGGAGATTTAATCATGCCTGCAGTCATTTTACTGCCGCTTAAGATCTCTTTCTTGATGCGTGTTAGCTAAGGATTCACGCCTGGCATACAACTTCTATTCTCTCTTGATTTCTTTACAGTCACCTATGAATCAAAAGCTAACGCCTGTGAGATCAAAGCATTCAGCCTTTTGTGCTTAAAGTCATGCTTGTGACTCAAGAAGTATCGCTTTACCACAATTTGTTATCGCCTATCTTTACGCTTTGCTTCACAATTTTAAATAATAGTTACGTTTATAATATTTCAATTCATGGTTACTATTATTAAATTGTCGCTTAGCATAAATCATTTTCCATAATTTTAATTTATGTTCATGCTTTGTGATAAATTTTTCACGCTTGTGTAATTTTCAGTGTCACCTGTGTCACTGCAAAGTGTCGTTTGCTGTCACTAAAGTTACACCTGCTAACAATTTGTTCACGCCTATTAGCTGGACAATGTCACCTGCTATCTGTTGCCTTTATTTACTATTAAATTGATTAAATCATTTGTCTAACTCTCTATTTACATGATTTGACAGTAAATGAGCAATCAAAAAAAGGTACAGAATCTAGAAAGCAGATTCAATCAAGAAGGAAAGGTGCTAACCAAGAGGATTAAGAAGGAAAACATTGCACATATTAAGGCTATCCTTGAGACTACACAAGAGGAGGACAATCATGTATTCCAAAAATATCTTGCAATTATTGAAGCTTACAAAATGAAATTTGTTTCTCTCAATTGGATTTTTAGTCCTTAGTTCAAGTTTTTCTTTAAAAAATTGCAAATAAGGTGCCTAAATTTCATACATAATTCTTTGCTTCATCAATTTTGATTTGGTTTCCCCTCATAGTGTTTGTTGGTGTTGACTAACTTGCTAGTGAACAAACATACTTGGAAGGAGCTATGTGCCAAGGTAAGATAAAAATAATGAAATCACTTAAAAATGCCCCTAACTTCGGTTAGCTACAAGGAAAAGGTAAGCCTAAACTAGTCAATATTTTCCCTTAGCTTGTGGCATTGGTGCATTTCAAGAATCTAGTAATTAAGGAGGATTAAAGAATCAAACACATAAATCAAAGCCCCTTGTTTGTGGAAGAGAGTAGAAATACTCAAATCCCTATAGTTAGTGGGTGAAAGAAATTGAACAAAATTGTCTATTGTGTTTGGGAACTAAAGGAAAAGTTAGGGATATGCTCATCACCTTTCGGTGAACCAAATTCCCAAAAGCTTAACCTTAATTCCATTTTCCTTGCTTTGAATGAACATGCTAGAGAATTAGTGGGCTCACCTCCCGAGTTGTGCCTTAATGAGGGCGGTGAGAGGGACAACCCAAAGTGGGATATGCTCGCTTTTTCTGCGGGAATCAACCCACTATAATATGAAATGCATGCATCCTTAATGAGGTGTGTGACAAATGAATTTTAAATTTTTCAAACTTCCTCTAGTGGTCCTCATGGATTACATAGAATCATACCTTGGTGCATGTGGGAAGCCCCTTAACATACTTGGGGGATGAAAGTTTAAGATCTATTTGAATGAAATCCACAATAAATCCTTGATAAAGTAGCAAGACCACCTTTTAGAGCCAAAATTTTAAGAGCCAAATTTGACTTTAGGTAAGCTTCTTGGAATTCTTTCTTGTGTTATACTTGTGAAAATGATTGAGAATATACACACTAGATTGTTTTAGGGACATGATGAAAAATTGATGTCTGTGTTACAATTGTGTTCTATTTTCAAACAAGGAAATTTCATAAGACCTGATCTTAAACATTTAAAAAATTTAAAATTTTACAAACTGGTCAATAAAGTGCTGCCTGTGCACAAAACAATACCACCTATCAGAAGCAAAGTCACACCTGTGACTTTTATAAAAATGTATATCAATAGGGAAGTCACACCTATCACCTATTGAATCACACCTGTTAAAATTAGAAAATCACTTATCAATAACAAAGTGTCACCTATATACCTGCAGAGTGCCACCTAATTCACTACCAGTTCACACGTATAAACATTTCAGTCATGCCTACACTCAAGTCAGTGATGCCCAGAAACACAAAAGGGAAAACAAAGAGTATTTACCGAGGGGGTCAAAAAAATTTGATCATATATTTAGATACCCTTTTTCATGTTCTTACTGTTCCAACATTCAGCCCCATCATAAATCCTATTCTACACAATTTTTGAAAAATTCTACAAGGGTTTGACCATGGGCAATATTGAATCTTATTCTCCAAGGTTCATGCCTACTTTTACTAGATCCTATTACATCAAGCATTGCAAGTAGATGAGACTTATTTGAGTCAAGAGATCCCTTACCCAGGTGGTGATTCTACCACTCCAAGAGTACCCCAAAAATCACCCGAACAAGAAGTGGAAGACAACATGATGTACTACGGTGGTTTGGGTAATAACAACAATAGTGGCATTGACTCGAACAACCAAGGTGATGCAAATAATGGGGGTATTGACATGAATAATCAAGGTAATGCCAATAGTGGAGGGGCAGATCAAAATAGTCAAGGAATTGATACCACTCACCAAAGAACTTATACCGAACCAACCGTCGATGATGCCACCGATGACAAGGTTGATGAAGCCATTCAGTGCCCCTATTTCCTAAGACTTGTGGAAAAATAAATGGAAAGAGATAAAGAGAAGTATTTCATGGACCTAGCCCAAGTAGGTCTTAAGCTTCCATGAGATTATGATGTGAATCAACTTAAACCACCCGAAGTTGAAGAAAGTGCCATTGACATTATGAACAAACAGTTCAAGATATTCCAAATGCAATTGGATACAATCAAGAAAAGCAAGGCTCCTAAACCCTTTTCTATCAAAGCATTGTGCCCATTCCCGTTTGATAAAAGTCTAGTAATGGCACCATTCGCAATCAATGTAGTGTTTCCCAAATATGACAAGTATGAAGGAACATCGAATCCACAAGATCACTTATGGGAGTTTTTTTCATTGAGCTTAGAGTTCATCCATGATACCACCTATTTAATGAGACTATTCCCAAGAAGCTTAGGAGGCATGGCTATGGAGTGGTTTTCTAAGTTATCCGTTGGCACAAAAACCTTTGAAGAACTAGCTTCAAAATTTGTGGCTCATTACTCATACAACATCAAGCATGAGGTCATGATGATAACATTATGTAATACTAAACAAATGGATGGAGAAGCATTCCTCACTTTCTTACAAAGGTGGAGGACATTATTTGCTAGGTATCCTAGGAGTGTGCCCGAAAAGGAAAAGATGGATATATTCATCAACAGTTTGAGCAACGAGATGAACTACCAATTGAGAATGCAATGCCCCAAGACATTCCAAGACCTCATAGAGAATGGAGTAACAACAAAAGAAGTGTTGGTTAAGAGTGGAGAACTGAAATTTTATAAAGATAACAAGAATAACTCTAACAACAATAGCACCAATCAGAATAAGAATTGGTTCAATAGCAATAATGAGTATAAAAACAAAAATAAGGGAATAGTCAATGATGGGGTTGTTAACTCTAGCAACTTGAAGGTGACTCCATTTTCTCTTACAAAAACACCTGATCAGGTGAATAATGCAAACCGGACCTCCAACGCACCTTCTAACAACAATGCTAATAGTGGCAACCAAGGAAATAATCAAAGGAATAATAAATTTGATAAATTCTTGTTGCTAACTCCTCAAAGGAACTTCACACCCTTAGGTGAACCCCTTGAAAAAGCATTAAAGATTCTCATAGCTAACAACATCATTAATCTACCTAGCATTTAGCCTTATGAGCCACACAACAAGCCTAACTGGTGGAGTGCAAATAGCCATTGTGAATACCATAGAATTCTAGGGCACACGACCAATGAGTGCTTGTAGCTGAAGAATGTGGTGCAAGACTTAATCAATAGCGGCATGATCACCATTGATTGACCTTAGAGAAATGAAGACCATACGGCTTTCAAACAACCCTTCTATAAACATGACAAAAGGGAGTCATCTAATGGAAAGAAACAAAGTAGCAATAACATTAACTTTGCGCCACCTTATGATAATGTTGTGAATGCTATAATGATCAAAGAACAGCCCCAAAAAGAGACATCCAATGTTATTACTAGGGGGTAGACTTCAAGGATTACCTTACAAGGGGTTGATCCTAAAACTATTAGTACTTTGCAGTCCAACATCGTGATTAAGAAATCTTCTACAGTAGTAAAACTGTATAGCTTGGTAGATCAGCTACAAAGAACTCCAACACAAATCTCCATCTTGGAGCTATTGAAGCTATCTCCCAACCATAAGGAAATTTTAGAGAAAGCTCTAGTAGAGATGAATCTTCCTACTAACTTAGAAGAGGGGAAGTTTCAAAACATGGTAGGTCTTCTCATTGCACCTCATTGCCTTTCATTTTCTGACCAAGATGACATGTCTATTACTCATCCCCAAAATCTACCATTGCATATAGAGGTCTTGATTGAATGACATAGAGTGAAAAGAGCTCTCATAGATGGGGGAGCTGGCCTTAACATCTGCATGTTGAATCTTGTCAAATCCCTAGGGTTATCTAAGTCTTGCATTGATCCTATGAAAAGAATCACCATAAAGGCCTATAATGAAGCTGAAAGAGCCTCCAAAGGCATGATCGTATTGCCCATTCAAGTGGGACCTGTCAAAAAGGACACAAATTGCCAAGTATTGGACATGAAGCTAACTTATAATATTTTATTGGGGAGACCATGGATCCATGAGATGCAAGCGGTTCCATCCACATATCACCAATGCATCAAATTTTTGTACATGGGTGAAGAAATCATGGTTCGAGGGGACTCAAATCTGTTCCAATATTGCAATGCATTCAAACCCCTTCATGAGCTATTTATTCCACATAACTGAGAGGGAATTATCCAAAGAGCCACCATTGAAGATACCAAAATGGATAATCTGATGATAACATTAAATGCTACTTCAAACCCTCCTCAAGCTAGCTCATCAACATCAACTAAGGGAAAAGAAAAAGTGAGCTACAAGGGTCCAACTCCAAATGAAGGTTCGGATCAAGCACCTAAATCAGAGATGGTACTTTACAAACCCACCAAAGAAGAAAAGGATGAAGCTAAAAAGGATAACTACAAAAAAATGAGTGAGATGATGGATGCATTTGACAAACAATGTAAAATCAGTTCCAAAGGAGTAGGGGAATACTCTGTTTCCTTATTTGACTTGCCCACATCTCCAAGAATGTGTGGAAAACCATCAAAAGAACACCTACCTCATAAGTATAACTCTTACTTCATGAGAGAAAGTGATAAAGAAAAATTTGACAAGGAGGAGAATGAAGTCCTTCAATGGCTTTATCATGATGAAGATGATACCTCAAGTACTCTTGTAGAAAGAATCGAGCATATCAACATTCAAACTAATTAGTATGGGAAAGGATTTGAGATAATGTAGAAAATGGGATACAATGGAAGAGGACCCATAGGCTGAAGAAATAGAGGTTTATTAGAACCCATTGAACCTTCTTGGAGGGAAAAAGAAGAAAGATCTGGAGTAGGCTACCAATACAAAGGAGAAAGCTCCAGGCCAATGCAAGACTCAAATCCTCAAGTGAACATGTTGGAATCTGATCTAGATAGTGATGACTCCCAGGATTATGAATGGGATACATTATCTGATGAATCATGCCAGGATAAAGAAGTAGTGACAATACATACTTATGCAAAGATCCCAAGGCAAGAAACTCAAGCCAATGAAGAGCCTAATATACAACATCTTAACATAGGTCAAGCACCTACTAATCCCCCATGGATAGATACATTTTGGATGCCTTCAGAGGAGGGAGATTCAAACATTAGTTTTAATCCGCTCATGGTTTTTCCCACGCTATTTCTTGTAGAAGTTGACGAGGACTCAAGTGAAGGGGATTTCGATCCTTCTTCCATGGACCATATCGAGGAAGCTCATGTCATAGATCTAAATGATACAATGTACAAACCCCCAAATGAAGTCATGTCCATAAACCCAATTGATGATAACTTGCCTAATGAAACCTTATCCTTGATAAATCCTCATCTTATTGATTGGGACCAAACCGAGCCAAGTGACTTGCTTTATTTTCCAAATAACCAAGCAATGAACCAATACCTTAATGCGGTTGAACCCTCTTTCACCAATGAACTTTAACCAAACATAATAGAAGTAGTGGGGGTCCAATCTCTTAGTCAAAATTAAAAAATGAGAAGTTCTAGTGATGAAAACCACTATGTGGTAGCACTAGAACCAAAAAAAGTAAAGATAAAAGATGTTTCCTATGGTGAAAACCCAATTGTGGCACCAAAGGAAGAGAGATTGGATACCCTACCCGAGCATGAGGAAGAAAGGTCACCTATTCTCATAGAGCCAACAGAAAAGGTCAACATTGGGATAGAATTAGATCCAAAATTTATACACTTGGATGCATCACTTACACCTCTTGAAAGAGAGGATTTCATCAAGTTTTTCCAAGAACAACAAGTAAACTTTGCATGGTCATATGCCGACATGCCTAGATTGGATCCTGACTTCATAATGCACCATTTGAATGTTAGACCAGGGGTTAAGCCCGTCAAGCAAAAGTTGAGAAAAATGCACCCACATATAGCTCTCTTAGTCAAGGCATAATTACAAAAATTGTTGAAGTGGATGGTTTTAGCAGATATAATTAGATAAAAATTTCACCCAGAGACCAAGAGAAGACAACTTTTACATGTCCTTGGGGTACCTTTTGTTGGAACGTCATGCCCTTTGGCCTTAAAAATGCTAGAGCCACATATCAAAGGGCAATGACAACTATTTTCCATGATATGATGCACACATTTTTAGAGGATTATGTGGATGACATATTGGCCAAGTCCCACAAAAGAGAAGATCACCTAAAATTTTTGAAAAAGATATTCATTCGGTTGGAGAAATTCAAAGTGAGACTAAACCCAAAGAAATGTGCCTTTGGTGTCCAATCTGACAAGTTGTTAGGCTATATAGTTTCAGCAAAAGGAATTGAAGTGGATCCATAAAAAGTACAAGCAATAATGGATATGGAGATACCAAAGAACATAAGTCAAATGAGGTCTCTACAAGGAAAAATACAATCCATAAGAAGGTTCATTTCTCAATTGGCTAAAAAATCTCATTCATTCACAAGGTTGCTACACAAAGATACTATGTTCATGTGGGATGATGAATGTGACCAAGCCTTCACTTTATTGAAGACCTATTTAATAAATCCACCTATCCTAATGCCACCAATCAAGGGAAAACTGTTGCTGCTATACATATCCAGTTCTGAAAGGTCTCTAGGAGTGCTTTTGGTGCAAGAAGATGAGCAGGGAAAGGAAAGACCAATCTAATATTTGAGTAGGACATTGATCAAATATGAACTTAACTACACATTCATGGAAAGGGCTTGTCTAGCAGTTGTTTTTGCATCTAAAAAATTGAGACATTATATGTTGATACACAAGGTGAAGCTAATTGCCAAAATTGATCCTCTAAAGTATTTTCTAAGTAAAACTACCTTAATGGGAAGGATAGCAAAATGGGTCATGATATTGAGTGAGTTCAAGATTCAGTATGTGGATAGAAAGGCAATAAAAGGACAAGTGATAGCAGATCACTTAGCTAAAAACCTAATGACTTCTACACAAACTATTCAAGTGGAATTTCCAGATTCTGCCATTGTAAACATAGAAAGAAAGACATGGAAGTTAGACTTTGACGACTCATATACACAAGGAGGTTCTAGGGCCAGCATATTATTGGTTACTCCTCAACGGTACACCATTCCTAAGTCCTGCAAGCTCTTGTTTCCATGTACAAATAATATAGAAGAATATGAGGCTCTAGTTATCAACATCAAAATGGCTTTAGAATGGAACATCACTGAGTTACAAATATATGGAGATTCTCAACTCATAATCAATCAAGTCAACAATGAATACAACACTAAAGATGAAAAGCTAATGCCATATAAGACTATGATTGATGGATGGAAAAAGTACTTTGCCTTAATCACTTTTGAGTAGATTTCAAGAGAGAAAAACAAAGCAGCTGATGCAATGGCCACCTTGGCTTCCTTGTTACAAAAACCAGATCAAAATGAGAAGTACAAGTTCTTGGTGGAAGAGTTGGTGAAATCGGCATTTGACCTTCCTGAAACCCAAATTATTGTCCTACTTCATGGACATGACTCACCTTGGTACGACCCTAGCTATACATATCTCAAAGACCAAGTGCTACCTTTAGACCAATCCCAAGCCCAAAAATGAAACTTCATATGCCAATCATCCCGTTACATAATCCTTTTAGAAACATTGTATTGTAAGGGTCTTGACGGGACATTACTTAGATGTCTAGAGGAAGGAGAGTCTAAGTTATCTTTACATGAGATTCATGAAGGCATTTGCAAGTTACACTCAAGTGGTTTAAACCTAGCCAAGAAGATCCTTCACTTAGGGTATTTCTAGAAGACCTTAGAAAAAGATGCTTGTCACTTTCTCAGGATATGCAAAAAATTTCAATATCATGGTGACATGATACATGTACCAACGCAAGAGTTACATCCCTTTGTTACACCATGGCCATTCTACCAATGGGGGTTTGACTTGATTGGGATAATCTATCCACCTTCTTCAAATGGTCACAAATACATCATAACCACAACAGAGTATTTCACTAAGTGGGTAGAAGTGGTTCCTTTGATCACGGCCATGGGTAAGAAAATTTCCATGTTCATCTTGAATCATATCATTTGTAGTTATGGTATTCCCCATGCCATAATAACAGATAATGGAAAACAATTCAAAAACAAGGATGTGGATAAACTTTGTGCTACATTTCATATCACACACCATTCTTCATCCATTTATTACCCTCAAGGAAATGGACAAGTCGAAGCTACAAATAAGAACATTTTGAAAATCTTGAAGAGATTGGCATGTGCAAATCAATCCAGCATTATGGGCCTATAAAACTAGCATTTGGACACCTACGGGAGCCACACCATTTTCATTAGTCTATGGAGCCAAAGCAGTTCTACCATTGGAGGTTGAAATCTCATCCTTACAAGTGTCATTACAGGGGTTGATCACATATGAAGACTATAGAGTCTCTAGACTTCAACAATTAGAGTTGTTAGAAGAACACCAAAAACAAGCCTATGAGCACCTGAAAATGTATCAAAATAGAATCTCAAGGAACTATAATAAGCATATCAAACCGAGAATCTTTTAGGTAGGAGACTTAGTGTTAAGAGAAAAGCCAAAGAATCAAGTTGACAAAGAAAAGAAAGGAAAATGGGAGGCTAATTGGCTTGGTCCATTCATCATTGTATCTTCATTTGGAATGGGAACCTATAAGTTATCAGATTGTGAAGGAGAGGAACTCCAAGAACCTATCAACAACATTCATCTCAAAAGGTTCTACACATGAGGGAGACAAAATAGTATAAAGAGTATCAGATGAGGAGCATCATATCTATTGTACATAGTCAAAGAGATCTTCAAAAATACAAAAAAATTACAAAAAAGAAAAAAAATTAAAAAAATAGAAAAAAATAAAAAGTGCCTTGGTGAAAATGTAGCAATAGGCACCTTGGTAGCAAAAAAGCAAAAATCCAAAGGGTGAAAACTTGGTAAACAAGCACCTTTTGTTCCCTTAAGTCTGTCTTTCCAAGTCACATGTGTCCATATTGCAATTCCAACATCCCATTTGTAAAACTGTCATTGCATCCGTCATTTGTGCATAGTCATAATAAAGCATTTCAGTCGCATTGTTGCATTTCCTACAGCCCTAAGTTTGTCACAAGATCACATTTATCACTTGGGGACAAGAAAGGATTGGAAATTTGGTACCAAATGGATTCAATAAGTGCTACAATCAGTCACATTAGAGAGAGACTTATTAGAGCTTCAGGAGAGTGGAAAGTTTGTTGAGCCTTTGACAGATATCATTGTTCAAACCCAAGTATTTTGATCCTACAACAAGATCCTTAAGCCTTCATTGGCTTTATTATTCGGGATTAAAAATTGATAAAACACCTTAAAGATCAGAATGCTTGGAAATACTTTTTGAAAATCATGAAACATTGCAAAATACTTAAAGCTTTCTTTTGTTAATCTTTACGAAATTGACTTTTATCACATCTTTTTATCTAATTGATGATGTTTCGACTAGATTAGCCATGATAGAGACATGATATTTTCTTGCCTTTGAGTGATTGTTTTAAGGAAGATTCATCAACTTATGAAAGTTTGTCTAACGACATGGTCATTAAAGAACCATCGAGGACTATCCCATAAGAGGAAGGATTGACCTTTGCTTGTTTATGCAAATGGATCCCTTGGCTATTTAGATCTTCCATATCTTAATACCAAAAATCCACTTGCAACATTGAATCTGTTGACACCGGTATTCAAACTCCCATAGTTTGGTCATCCAACTAGTGAGGGTTGTACTAGGTTCAAAAAGAGGTTACCAAAAGTGATAAAAAGTGGTATTCATATCATTATGATGTGGTCAGTGATGATTATACTTGCTTTCTAGTCCCAAAATGCTCAATGATGAAAATTTATCTCCATGGCATTTCTTTGCTAAAAGTTGGTGACACTTAGGTTGCATTGCATTGCATTATCATGTTAGATTAATTGCATTTGTTTGTGGTTAATTTTCCAAGGACAAGGGGGTACATTAATAATCTTGTTTAGTCAAAACATTAAAGAAATGAGGGGTTCAATCAAATGTCTTACTCTTGATAAATCAAAACAAAGAAAATGAGATTATCTTTTGCATTCATGCATAGCATTAATCATTAATCATTATCCATATACCAGAAAAGAAAGAGAAAGAAAAAGAATCATACATCATTTACATACATATAGTTAAGGATAGAATTGCATACATTGAAAAAAAAAACAAAAAAAAAACATAGGGGCATTTACATATGCATTTCCATAAAACATTTTGCATCAATACATTGAGAGATAGAGGAAAACATGTCATAAATCGATACATCATTGCATTAATTTATTTATATCATAAAATAAGATACACTACATCCATAGCACAAATCAAAGTAAACACATAAAACATCATATAGATGCATAAAAGATAATCTCATAACAACTCATCAAGGAGAACGAAGGAGTAGGTCATCATATATCATCATAAAAAGTGTTCATCAATGATCCATCAAATCAGTATATCAAGATACAATGTCATACAAAGTGATACATCAAATGTTTTGATCAATCAAATAACATGACATATGATACAAGGAAATCAACAATGAGTGAAGCTGTGATTAATCAATCAAGATATTGTAGCACCAGATCCATCTAGACCTCTACCATCCTATGGAGGAGGAGCCTGAGAAGTGCTCACCCCGCTCTGTCTCTGAATCATAGTAGACATAAACTACCACATCAAGGTAGCAACCTGATGTAAACACCCAACAATAGTGGATACATCTGTCTGCACTAATTGCACATCCCATGATAAAGTACCAATAGTAGGAGCATCCTACAAACTCTATCCCTAATCCTGTGGCTATTGAACTTGTAAAGGAACCTGTGGAGGCACCTACTATGCCAGAACCTCATCCTACTATGCTGGAATATCATCCTGTTGAGCCAAGAAAACTCTCTACAACTGAACCAAAGGATCTAATCCACCTAGAATCTACCTAGTAGCATCAACCTAAGCATGTCTCTATTGTCTCTATTGTCTATGAGCTATATGTTGTCTATCTGCTGCTCTAGGGTGTACATCAATTGCATCATCTTGTCCTCTAGCTCGATCTCTATCTCTAGCATGCCCACCTCTCACCCATACTCGACCAATAACTAGAGGATCTCTCTATCCTCTCCGTCTCCACCATCTACCACCACCACCACCTCCTCCATCACCACCACCACCATCACCTTGGCCCGGGATAGGCTCTGCTGGATTAGTGAAATGAGAAAACCTATTACGAGCCCACCAATCTACATACTCATGAGACATACTTGCATCTTCCATAGCTGGAAGCATCTCACATTGGCAGTAAGCCATACTAGCAATCTGATCCAATGCAAACTGGTAATCAATAAGAGGACCCCACATAGATCTCTCTACCTATACCTGAGCATATAGTGCTACACCTTGAGGCATATCCTATATCTGACCATACTATCTAGAATTTCTACCGAAGCATAAGTTCTCAATAGTAGTAGTACTACAACCAATCATCCAGCAAGGGGAAAACATGTAGGGTAACTCATCATCATCCTCTCTCCAGCACTCACAACCAATGTATGGTCTCCATAGAACCTGATCGAGATCATCAATCTATCGTTGCCAGTAATCAAGATGACCCAGATGGTGCTGAACAACCATACCACTATATAGAAAAGCATATGGGAAACCACGCTATTGAACCCTATTAGAAATAGGCCTAGTGATGGGAAGATTCTCCCATATCCACAATTGGAGAATAACTACATCGGCTAACAAAGAAGCACTCTCTCTGTAAACTACCTCGTGCAAATCATGATAGAGTTGTGCAAAAATGCATGAACCCCAGTCAAAGCGTCAAGGATGAGTAATAAAATCCTCTAGAATCCTACCCCATCCGACAAAAAAACCATGACCTCACCGGTCAGGAAGAAGCAAACCACCGATCAGTGCACCAAGTACCACTGGCAATGTAGGAAATGAAGAAAACTAAGGCTAGGTGATAGTATCCTCATCAATAGAGTTGTCCCCAAACACTCATTGGTAGACAGTGGAATCATATACAAAATCATAATAAACCAACTCTCCTCTGCATGGGATACGTAGAAATCTATACACGTCCTTAGGTGTGATAGTCATCTCTCCAAAAGGCAAATGGAATGTATTGTGGTCAGAGTGCCATCGCTCTACCATTGCAATCAACAAACCATGGTTCAACTGGAACCATGGAAGGTCAAGAAGGAAACTCAATTTGCACAACTCAATCACGTGAAACTCAGCATCCGTAAGTATCTGACTCAAATCAATGACTCGAGATGAAACTGTTTAGATGTACAAAGTCAGAAAGATTGCCTATTTTCAAAGCAAAGGAATCATATCAGTATACCATATCAAGGAATTATCTCAAGTCAATCAATTCTATCAAAAGTATCAAAAAATCACACCTAGTACCATTTGTTTGTGTCTCTGTATCCTGAGAATGAATCAACAGTATCTATCATATCGATTTTCACATTGATTGATTTATCTTATCCTATCCTAATCAGATTGACAAAACACATTTGTTGGTACCACTATCCTAATCAATTGTTTTGTTTAAACACCACAGACTTAATCTTATCATTCGAATCGAGCATCTGAAGTTATCAAATTTTTCATCAGAACAAATCAAGTACAAGTGTAAAAAAATTTCAAAAGTCTGTAGACGTGATTTTAATCATACCAGGTGACATTTCTTTTAAGCGGTACCAAAAGGATGTTATGCGACACTTTGCAAGTGTTACACAATAATTCTCATGCCAAGCGACACTGAATCATGCTAGGCGATAATGAAATTCGGCCTAGGTGATAGTGAATTGCTAGGGTTTCCTACGTGGTAAAATATGTTAAAAATGGCATTTCTGCCCTAACTCTACGCGTGAACATTCTGCTCTAAGGTGAGAATGAAAGTTTCTTAGGTGATAGTTTACTATGCAAAGGCATGAGTAAAAAGCGTGGATGCGACAGTGAAAAGCTCTAGGCGACAATGAAATATTCCTAGGCGTGAATTTGCATATTCAAGGCAATGATGAAATGAAAAAATGTAATAAATGCTACTAAATGAGCAATAAATGCAAAGAGGGAGTTCAAAATAACTCACTGGAGGTCCATAGTCAGGTGGCCTTGCATTTCACTGACACCTCTTTAATCGATGCTCTCGGATAGGGACAACCATCTCGAAAATCACCGCGGGATCAGAGTAAAATCACCAGAGTCAAAAAGTGCAAATGAATAGTAAACCAAGGTTTTTCAACCTATTTAAGCTATTTTGACCTAATTTTGGAGGTGAAAATTGGCTTAGACCTATATATTGGATCAAATGAACTGGGGCATATTCTTGAATCATGGCATCTCATCAAGATTTTTTAGAAATGAAAACATATTCATCAAACATCATCAAATCTTTCAAATCAAGCAATCAATATGTTTTATTTCTAAGGGGTTATCAGAGTATCAAATCAAACATCATTGGAATCAGTGGGGCATCAAAATTTTTTGAATCATTATCAGAAGCATATCATTTTATCAGTATCAGATCAGTTTATCATATCATATCAAAGGCAACGATCAGTTTCATATCAGAGGCATATTGGTGAATTAGCAATCAGGACCTAAAAAGTGATCAAGACTCAAAAGAATCTTTGAATCAATGTTCTTCGCACATCAATTCAAAGAGGGGCATTTGTAGACATGCAAAAATGGACAAGTGCTTTTAAATTGCAAAAATCATAAATGGCTTAAAATCATCAAAATGCACTAATTCAATCAAAAAAGGATCAAATCAATTAAAATGGACATAATTAAATAAAGTTGGACAAAATCAATTAAAGCAAAGGAAAAATCAAATAATGAGGTTAAATAATTAAATCAAAGCTTAAAGGGGTGAAAAGCACTACATAATTGATTTTAATCAATAGGTTGTATAGTTGTTTTAAATCAAAAATCAAAATGAACCTATTACCCTTACATGGCTAAATTTAATTAATTAATTGAATTTAATAATTCCTAATATCTTTTAACAAAGCTGAGAAACCAATGAAAATTGAGGACAAAAAGACACAAATCACTCGAATAGGATCAATCTCAATCACTCATTCTAAAGTTTCAATCTTAACCACTCAATTTTGTCCTTTATTCCAAAGCTTTGAGACAAACATTTAAATTGTCCCCCCATTTATGAACAAAGCAAAGTATTTGACTTAACCAAGGCTTAATCATGATTACTTCACTCCACTCCCTACCCTTGGGAATTTACTATAAATATGAAGCATTTTGAGAGCAACTGACATCTTAGAAATTCATTTGCAAAGCATTGTTACTATAGGCAATTGAAGAGCATTCTAAGAGCATTTAAGAGCATTTAGAGCATTTACATTATACTTTTATCAATTTGAGCGAGAATCATCATCGTAGAAGCATTGTATAAGCATATAACAACATACATTCTCATTTTAGAAGTGTCACTAGTGGAGATTTGAGCTGAGAGCTTCACTTACCACATCTTTCTAGAGAGCCATGAGATGCTATAGATCTTAGTTTCAATTTTAATTAGATTTGCATTGTATTTACTTTGAGTTGTTACTAATTTGATCTTAATTTCATGAAGGTGATTATCTTCATCACACAACTGACTCTGCCTCTAGATGAACTTTCATCTTTCCACTCGATCTTGCCTTTATCCAGAGTTGTCTTTTCAGGTTCAAATCTACTATTTTCACCATGAGATCTACCTCTTCCTCTAGGGAATCTACCACCTCTACCTCTTTGTCTTTTCTCATGTCTCTTGTTCAATTTCTCCAAAGCTTTCAATGTAAATTGATAAGCCTCTTCAATGTTCTCCAATTTGACCAAGCTGATTTCTCCTTGGATGGAAACTCTCAAACCATTCAGGTATCTAGCAATTCTTTCCACATCATATTCATCATGTCCAGATCTGATATCTAATCTATAGAATTCCTCAGTATATTGTTTTACTGAGCTATCTTTCTGCCTTAAACTTTGCATTCGCCGAACTAGGTTAATCTGATAATCACAAGGTAAGAACTTTCCTTTCAATTTATTCACCATTTTACTCCATACCTTGATTTTTTCTTTGCGTTTCCTCTTTCTGTCCAACCGCAGACGTTCCCACCATAAGGATGCATGAATTTTCAACTTTGTGCTTGCAATTTTCACCTTCTTTTCCTCAGGTACATTCTCATATTCAAAGTACTTTTCCATCTCAGTGATCCAGTCCACCAATTCATTAGAATCCAATTTTCCACTATACTCAGGAGGATTAAAGTGTGGTGTAGACTTTAGACTTGTCAAAGCCTTCAAGAATATTTCCTCACCCTAATCCATCATAGGTGGAGGTTCTACATCACCTTGTTCTACCTCAATTTCATCATCACTAACATCTTCAAGATGTCTTCCTCTTCTCTGGGTTGTTTCAACAGATTCTAATCTAGCAGCAAATTGTCTCAACATGTTTGCCAATCCTGGATTCACATCTCACCTCCCATGAACCATCTTGAAAACCCTCTACAATTGTAGGTTAGATCGCAATCTACTACCCCAAAACCAATTCAACTAGGGCTTCACAAGAAGGAGCCTTCAAACCTAGATTCAAAAACCTAGATCTAGATCTCACCTTGCTCTGATACCACCTGACACATGGGAGGATGGGGAGAGGGGCCAAAGGCACACCCTAACTAGATCCACCTTGTAGAACAACACACAAAAGCAATAAAAAAAATAATGAGCGAGAGAATGCAGATGCTTTCATATATTATCTTCAAGTTGATTCATACATGTCATGCTGTAAGGCCTCCCCGGTTTAGGCTAGATATTACAATCAAGTACAAAAGTCCTACAACATGCGAGGATCTATCAACAATCTCTAATTTTCTATCTTCTATCTCCTATAAAAAACTCTCCCCCTAAACTCTAACCAAACAACTACATTTATACAAGAGGCTACCGAAACAAGTTGGCCTTTAGATCCACAATCAAAGGAAGGGATGACCAGATCTAGATCCACATGTTTCCTAATGATGGATACCAGCATTAAATCCATGACTGTAAATAAATGCACAAGTCGGCCTGAAAAGAAATCCAAAACAACCAACTTGGCAAGTAAGGATAACCAAGCGCTAGACAAGAATCACCAAGCGCTAGGGAATTCACTGAGTGCCAGAGAGATAATCGACCAACACCGACGAACAAAGGAAACCGAGCAACACCAAACCAACTTGGTCAAAGAAGGAACCGAGCAACACAAAAAAACTTCAAATATGTTTTTGGTGACACAGGATCACCAAGGACCCGAGATGCTCCTGCATCATAAAACCACCTGGGACCAGTACCTAAAATATTTTCATTCTTCTAAAGTGAGCTTAGTTAAGATCCAACCCTGTTAAAGGTTACAAAACACACTGTAAGGTGTGACCTTGTTAGAGGATTTATCACTAACATTTCTTTGTGACCATACATTCACTTCGGTCAACAAGAAAACAATCAACATTCATTGAATGTCATAAAGAAATAACAAAGATTGTTAAGTCTCACTCGGTTAAGAGATTTTGTTTGTAGCAATGGTTAGAGAGAAACAATAAATGACCTGATTCAAATGCAACTTCCTTTGCAGATATTTAGATCTATGCTAAACTCAATATAACTCTGGTCATCATAATCTCTTCAATTTCCTTCTTCCTCCAACTCTGTTATGCTTGGTGTTCTCCTTTTGATGCTCAGTGTTGTGTGCATAATTACTCAGTTCTTAATTCAACTTGTCTGACTAGTTTCACATGTATATGAAATTCTCTTCACACGCATAACTCTTTTTGAATTTCTTGTCTCCTTATATAGACATGATAAATCATTTTCTTTCAACAATAAATTTTGTCTCTTAATCTCCATCATTATTTTTTCCTCTTTAACCTTCCTCGGAGCTTGTGCCTTAAAACATTTTCAATCTTCATCATTCGATGTTCCTTAAATTTTTTCAGTTGTAGATCTTCATAACAAACTTTATCTTTAACCTCATAATCATCCAAATTCATCCAGCACATCATCTCATGTCGGTAATCACATGTTCCATTTTATTTCTTCCACTTGATCAATACCATGATGTGTTGGTGACTTCCTTCTTGGTTAATACCACACTTGATATACACTACACATTCTTGGTGTACACTGCATCTAATCAGTGTATACTAAGTTCTTCATGTACCGACCAAATTAACTTGTACATTTTTTATCTTCAATACTTAACAGAATCATGTAATCTAATCAAATCACTATCATACTATCATAGAATCATCAATAAATTTCCCAATGAATACCATAATCGTATCCAGCTCATACATCTCATCTTCATGCAAATATCTATTTCCTTCACTAGCATTACCTTCTTCAAATGTTCGCAACTATCATAATAAGTATAGCCAAAACTAGTTGACATTAATGACAATATATAAATTGATCTAATGTCTCACATATACTTTAATAGATCGGTGATCATCTTCACATTCTCCATTCTATTCTCCAAGTAGTTCAAAAATTGTAGTCTAAAAATCTCTCCCTTTGGCATTGATGGAAACACAATATGAAATATGCCATAGAATACCAAACATCTTAAGTGTCTACAACTCGGTCTTTATGCTCTCCCTTAGCGTATGCATTTAATATGTTTAATCACTACACATACTCCCTTTCGGTTAGCTTCATTTCTAACTGATATTACTAATATTTCATGCCAAATTCTCTCCCAATATTTCAAGATAATCTCTCCCTAAATATTTCATCCCATTCATCTCTCCCTTTGAAGACAATGCCAAATATAATCAGCTCTTCTGTAGCCAAATAAGTATCGTTGTTATTCCTTTCTAGATTCTTCTACCTTACATCTACATATGTTCTTTGTTATAGCTTGTCTTCCATCTTTCTTCACAATCTCAAGAATCCCAAAGTGTGAACATCATGCATCAACATAATTAGATCTTATGATAAAGTACAAATTGATGCAACCCCATCACCTTAGTGAGTGTTACACATAGGGTGGACCCCTACTCTACTTCTTAAGTACTCAAATGTATCATTTTGTATTGTCTTAAAATGGAAGCACTTCCATGATAAGATCATTTAGCCCTCCGAGTAAGTGGTCTGGGGTCATGTTAAGTGCCTTGATCAGGTCTTTGCACGTATTTGTCTCTCTCACCGCTTTCCACTTCTTTTCTACTTCGTTATAGGTTAAATTAGGGTTAGGATCTTGAGGATTCTCCTTAATTTCCCTCTTCCATGGCTCTATTTTCTAGGTAGGACATAGAAATAGGTCCTCCTAGCCTTCATCACAGTCATCATAGGATTTTATGCCTATCCCTAGCACTCTGTCCCATTCTGGTATCATTTTTAGGTCTCTGAGCATCCTCGGGACCTCCTATCCTGATTCTAGCTAGATCTGGGCCCACAGTGTCAAAATCAAGGTTGATCCTGACTAGGTCAGGATTGAGCTTGAACCTAAATAGGTCAAGATCAATCTTGAACTTGACTAGGTTAGTGTCAACCTCGATTTTCCCCCCTCTTTCAAATTTCCAAATTCCTTGATTTTTGGGTATCGGGTTTTCGGGATATTTGTTTTCCCGCCTCCTGGTTGGCCATTTCGGGTTTCAGAATGGTAAATCCTGTAATTGAATTTAATCTGGGTATATTTTCTAAATTTTAGGACCTAATTGGGATTTAATTCTCCAAGGTGGCCCCTCTAGAGGATTGTGCCCTAGTTCACTATAAAAGGAGGCCTTCCTCTTTCATTTTCACATCACATCTCAGGCAATTGCAATCTCTCAAGCTCTCAAGTGCAAGAAAGTGAATTCAAGCATTCAAGCATTCATCCATCAAGGAGATCCATTGTTAGCCATTGAAGGATTCAATCTCTTTGGAGCCCCCTTGAAGATCCATCCTTCTACATTCATCCAAGCCTCCTCATATGCAAAGATCAAGTCAAGGTTGGCGTTGAAGATCAAATGCCATTGATTTGAGACATCCTACATCCATTGAAGCATTCCTACTTGTGGATTTGAGGATTTGAATCCTCTATAAGGACTTCAACATAAGCGAGGTGATTTGTTTCAATTACTTTGTTTATGCACATTACATTTCAATTCAATTTCAAAGTTAATTTGTAAATTGGGGTTTGACTAAGGCAAACCCTCCATACAAAAAAACCCCCTATTTTCTTGTAGGTACAGGTGTGAGATTTTGGATCTGAGAGTGGATTTGGATACCATTTTCAGTGAACTTCTGAGATTTGTGAACAAACTCAAAATCGAGCTTCAAATAAAGAATCTAGCCTTTGACCTTTTATGAGGGTCAAAGTTGACCTAAGCTCATCTTGGAAAAAGATTTCTAGGTTTTCTCCGTCTCAGCATTTCCAGTCTAGAATAGGTTGCAGAATTGCCCAAAAGTACACATAGACATCAGAAATTGGAATTTTCTAGATCTACCCTAATTTGAGGTTAGTACTTGCATTTCAATTATTTCAAATTCTAAACACTTCAATTCTACCATAGGGAAATATAGGGTTTTTCTCTCTCTCTCTTTCATATTCTCCATAGATTGATTTGATTGTGCATTAACCTCTTGGTTGATCAAATTGGATCTCTCCTTTGGAAATTTAGATTTAGGAGTGGATCTCGTATTTCCACCATACATTTACACACATACAAAATTTGAATAGGTGTGATGCCATTTTACCCCTATTCATTTTGGTGAACCCGACATACTTACTCACTTTTCTTTTGTGGAATTGGATGCCTTATTGTGCTTTCCTTTTATCTTTCTTAGATCTTGCATGCTAATTAGATTTCAAAAATACAAAAATATTCATGCTTTAGGTGTTCTTAGTTTAGTTCATTTTCATTACATTGGTTTATGAGCTTTACTACCACTAGTCCTACTTATAACATTTCGGTGAGAAGAAGTGGTAGACTCATGGGTGCCTTTGATCCTGAATCTTCCTCTCCTTTCCTTAGGATCCTGAATGATAATTTGATTCTTCATGATTCCAATCTTACTATGGAGAAAAACTCTTCTCACTCATCTCATGATGGGGATGACACTTTAAGAGTTCCTCTTGAGCAAGTCCAAAAACTTTCCACTGAACTTGATAAAATGGGTAATTGGCTTATTCAAGAGAACCATAATCAAGATTCCATTTAAGCTATAGAGGCTCTTAAGAAAGTTCTCTGTGATAGTGATCAAGGTGTTAACCTCTTGCATGGTATTACTCACTTGGTGCATTCAAATGTTAAACCTTTAGTTCAAGAAGCTCAAGATTTAGGGTTGATTCCTCCTATCACTAGTGTTGAACCTCCTTCTAATCCTTTACCTAGTATTCCTACCTATACTCCTTCTTTGGTGACTATGACAGCTCCCTCTATTCCTATGAGTGTTCCTCTTGTGTCCCTTCCTACATCACAACCTTCATATCATAATGTTCCTTTTACTTATTCCAATCCACTTCCAACTGTAGTTCCTAGTGTTCCTCCAGTTGTGTCTTCTATTCCTACAACTTCTTACACTTTACCGAGTGTGTCTAATGTTGCTACTCCTCCTATTTCCTCTAATGATTCAATAATCATAAGTTTGGCTCAAACTGTATCATCCTTACAACAACAACTTGGTTCCTTAACTCAAAACAAGTTTAGTATTCCTAGATGTGACATGGGACATCCCTTGTCTGGAGACATTATTCATACTTCTGTTCCTTAGCAAGGTGAGATGCCTCATATTGAGAATTATAATGGAAAAGGAGATCATGTTCATCATGTTAAAACATTCCAAATCCTTTGTAGTGATTATGCTCATGACCATAAGATTTTAGCCAAACTGTTTGCTAGAACCTTCCATGACAAGGCTTTACAATGGTATTGTTCCTTGCCTCCTTATTCCATTGATTCCTTTCCACAACTTGCTAATACCTTTATTCAACAATTTCAAAACAACATTGGCCTGCCAGTGTCTTTGACTGATTTAATGCATTGTAAACAAAGTGCTAAACAAAAATTAACTGAATTTATTGGTAGTTTTAAGCATTTATATGCTCAGATTTCCTATCCTATTCTTGATATGGATATTCAACGTATGTTTATTTCAAATTTGCAAAAGGATATTAGAGATAAGATTTTTCTTACTGAATTTACCTCTTTTCAACAACTTTGTGCAGCGCTTCATCATTATCAATTACAAGTGATTCAATTTGAGAGCACAACTCCAATGGCTCCTATTCCAGTTGATAAGAGTGATGCTGCTCCTAATCCAAACAAATTTAAAAAATTCAACAACTATGTCAAGATAAACAAACAAACTAATGTAGTTGTTGATCAAGTTGTTGTTGCATCTCACAATGCCGCTTCTGCATCCACTGATTTTTGATTAAATCATAAATTTACTCCTCTTTCTAAATCTTTACATGTTATTATGAATAGGTTGTTAGCTGCTAATATGATTACTTTACCTCCTATTTGTCCTCTTTTACCTGTTGCGATTGCATCTAAATCTTTTGATCAAAATTCTTTTTGTCAATATCATCATAAGAATGGTCATGATACTGAGAAATTTTATTCTTTAAAACATAAGGTTCAAGACTTAATTGATTCTAATGTCTTATCTATTGATAATCTTGATGGTAGTGGGAACAAATCTATCTCTCCTCCTAATCAAAACCTTCAAATCTATACGAACCCTTTACCTACGCATGATACTAATACAATTGCTCAACCATCTGCTATGGAAATTGTATATGATTCAAAGATGGATGATCTCAATCATGTTGTTAATCAAGTGGAGCATGTTGGTCAATCTGTATCTCCACCTCAACCTCAACCTCAGATTCAACCTCAAGTTCAATCTTAACCTCGACCAAAACCTAAACCTAAACTGAAAACTCAACCTAAACCTTGACAACAATCTAAGAATAAAAGACCTCAGGAACTTTTGATTACCTTTGATGACTCTAAGACTATTAAGGCTCTTGATGGTCCCCTTTACATTATTGCTAGGATTTCTCAGATACCTACTCGTGGTTGTCTTGTTGATCATACATCCTTAGTCAATTTTATTACTGAAGAAAATATTTTTATGAAAATCTTACAACGTGATTCTTATGATACATCGGATGTGTGGATTCAAACTTGTAATGGTTTTCTTTATCCATCATTTGGTTCTATTACTTTACCGGTTGAACTTTGTGGAAAAATTGTGAACACTACCTTTGTTGTGGTTCCTACTTCTGATCAATTTCAAGTTAAGCTAGGTTTTCCTTGGTTGACTACCATGCATGTTGTTTCTTCACCTATCCATAAGTGTCTTTTGTTCATTCATGATGATGAAATAAAGATGATTAATCATAGTTTATATCAACCTTGTAGGCCAAGAGATTGTGCTGCTCTTGATTTCTTTTGGCCTTCATTACCTAATTCATGTCCTCCTTGACCTGATAATCTTTTTTGATCATATCAACCCTATAAACATCATAAGATTCTTGAATTAAGTATACCTCCTATGGATCTTAATCATGATCTTTTGCCTACACCTTCTATACCTCCTTTAACTATGACTTCTAGTTCTGTTAATCAAGTTCCTTCTATCAAACCTATCAAAGAACCTTTGATTGTTCCTCCTAGTTCTCAACCTATTTCAAATAAATCAAAATGTAATCAATCTACTAATGAATGTCATAAAAAGCATCATGCTCATGCTAAAGCTCGTAATTCTATTCTTCAAGGATCTCTACCTTCCTCGGATAAACCTATGCATGATGTGTTAGAAGAGGTTGTTACTAATAATGATGTTTACATGCATGATTATGATGATTCTATTCATATCTTAGATCCTATTTTTATTAATTTGGATGAAGAAGATACTCTTGATGATACTGATGATGTTAATGATGAATATGAGACTATTGACATTGACATTGATTTACCTAATATGCTTTCATCACAATTAACTCTTACACCTAGTGTCGAAAATTGTGATTCTCAAGAGGATCCTTGTTTGGAACTGCCTATTATTCCTACTATGTTGGAGTGAGTTACCCACCTTCCCTAAATGATATACAACTAGATGGGGAGAGTAGGCAGCATGCTTGATCAGCTTGTCCTTCCTGGTAGCTTTTTTGTGTGTTTTCCTACTGTACTATTCTTCTCCTGTAATGTGTTTGCTAAATGTTGTTAGATTCTTATATACGATCCTTGTTACTTAGTTGGTGCAAGGTGATGAAGGAATCAAAACTATTGTTCAAATTCTTCTATATGTATCTCTATTCTTCTATGCATTGTTCAATGTTATGTTGTAATTGTGCTATTGTTCGTAAATGTTTCCTTGTGTCATCTGCTTGGATTCAAGATATGGTAGCACTAATTCTTTTTGGTCTCCATGTCATGGTTAAAAATATTCTCCTTCATATATCTTATGTGATCTTTCCTCCTTTGTGATCGTAGTTCTACTTTCTTTGGGGAATGATGTCAATTCATTTGTAATAATATCATATATATATTATTTTATGATCATATTGACCCCGTGGTAGGTAGATCTCTTATGTGTTCTCTGTATGTTTCTATGATATTTCCCTTGATTTGTCTTCGTCTGGGGGCATCTCGACGTGGAAACATAATTAGTGGAGTTGTTTATGTTTCCGTTAAAGCCATTTGCTCCTATTAAAGTGTTAGCAATGACTTTAACATGTGGGCATACGCTCTGCTCACCTATTGCACACATGCACTTTTTGATACGCACATATTTTTCAAGATACATTCTCTCCCTTTTTGGATTAGTAACTAATCCTCAAAGCATGGATTTATATTTTAGGATCTCTTGATCCCTCCAGTTTCAAATATACATATATTTAGGTCGAAGGTGTCCTTAAGACTGGATCTCTTTTTGTTTTTTTGGTTATATTCTTATGGAATAGAATATTCCTAAGGATGAATCCTTGATGGGTTGACTAGTGAGTAGCCACATTCACTAGGTGGTTCAATTCCATCTTTCTAGTTGTGTCGTTCTCTTGTGTGGTTCACAATGGGACATAGGGTCTCATTGGGCAAGGTAATCACACCTTCTTTCTCTCTTTAGAGATGTCTCTCTTATTGTGATCTAGGAGTCGAAGAAGACTTGAGTCCCAATGGGCTTAAGGTTTCCCTTTGTCCCTTGGATTACGATAAGATTATCTTTTCATTCTGATCTCCTTTACCAAGAGTTTGCATCGAGTCCATACTCTTGCTAAAGTGGGGGCTTAATGTGTCATCTTAAAATGGAAGCACTTCCATGATAAGAGTGTTTAGCCCTCTGAGTAAGTGGTTTGGGGTCATGTTAAGTGCCTTCATCAGGTCTTTGCATGTATTTGACTTTCTCCCCACTTTCCACTTCTTTTCTACTTCGTTATAGGTGAAATTAGGGTTAGGATCTCAAGGATTCTCCTTAATTTTCTCTTCCATGGCTCTATTTTCTAGGTAGGACTTAGAAATAGTTCCTCCTAGCCTTCATCACATTCATCATAGGATTTTATGCCTATCCCTGGCATTCTGTCCCATTCTGGTATCATTTCTAGGTCTCTGAGCATCCCCGAGACCTCCTGTCCTGATTCTGGCTGGATCTAGGCCCACAAGGTCAGAATCGAGGTTGATCTTGACTAGGTCAAGATTGAGCTCAAACTTGACTAGGTCAAGATCAAGCTCAAACCTAACTAGGTTAGTCCCAACCTTGATTTTTCCCCCCTCTTTCAAATTTCCAAATTCCTTGATTTTCAGGTATCAGGTTTTCAGGATATTTGTTTTCCCACCTCCGGGTTGGCCATTTTGGGTTTTGGAATGGTGAATCCTCTAATTAAATTTAATATAGGTATATTTTCTAAATGTTAGGACCTAATTGGGATTTAATTCTCCAAGGTGGCCCCACTAGAGGATTGTGCCCTAGTTCACTATAAAAGGAGGCCTTCCTCTCTCATTTTCACATCACATCTTAGGCAATTGCAATCTCTCAAGCTCTCAAGTGCAAGCAATTGAATTCAAGCATTCAATCATTCATCCATCAAGGAGATCCATTGTTAGCCATTGAAGGATTCAATCTCTTTGGAGCCCCCTTGAAGATCCATCCTTCTACATTCATCCAAGCCTCCTCATATGCAAAGATCAAGTCAAGATTGGTGTTGAAGATCAAATGCCATTGATTTGAGACATCCTACATCCATTGAAGCATTCCTACTTGTGGATTTGAGGATTTTAATCCTCTAAAAGGACTTCAACATAAGCGAGGTGATTTGTTTCAATTACTTTGTTTATGCACATTAAATTTCAATTTAATTTCAAGGTTAATTCCTAAATTAGGTTTTGACCAAGGCAAACCCCCCATACAAACAAAACCCCCATTTTCTTGTAGATACAGGTGCAAGATTTTAGATTTGAGAGTGGATTTGGATACCCTTTTCGGTGAACTTTCGAGATCTGTGAGCAAAGTCAGATCAACCTTCAAATAAAGAATCTAGCCTTTGACCTTTTTATGAGGGTCAAAGTTGACTTGAGCTCATCTTGGAAAAAGATTTCTGGGTTTTCTCCATCTTCGCATTTCCAATCCAGTAGAAGTTTCAAAATTGCTTGAAAGTACACACAGACATAAGATATTGGCATTTTCCAGATCTACCCTAATTTGAGGTTAGTACTTGCATTTTAATTGTTTCAAATTCTAAACACTTCAATTCTACCATAGGGAAATATAGGGTTTTTTTTCTCTCTCTTTCATATTCTCCATAGATTGATTTGATTGTGCATTAACCTCTTGGTTGATCAAATTGGATCTCTCCTTTGGGAATTTGGATTTAGGAGTGGATCTCATATTTCCCCCATACATTTACGCACATACAACATTTGAATAGGTGTGATGCCATTTTACCCCTATTCACATTCGATATGGGTTTTGTGAATATATCATCAAGTTGCTCCTGTGACTTCACATATTCCAATTTGACCTAGTTTTCTTGATCTTTCTCCCTTAAGTAGTGATATTTTATAGATATTTTTTTTGTCTTTGCATGCATCACTGGGTTCTTTGAAATGTTTATAGTACTTGTATTATCACAATAGATTATCACCGGATCAATTATTTCTTCATTCATACCTTCAAACAATTGTTTAATCTATGCAATATTTGAACAATTGGCAACAACAGCTACATATTCAGCTTCAACAGTGGATTGAGAAATGCATCCTTATTTCTTTCTTATCCATATTAATAATCTTTCTCCTAAAAAGAATGCTCCAATAGTAGTTCTTTTTCTATCATCAATATTTCTAGCCCAATCAACATTTGTATAAACTTTTAGCTCAAAATTGCCTTCTTTCTTATACCACAATCAATAGTTTTCATTGTTCTTCAGATATCTCAAAATTCTTTTCAAAACAATCATGTGTGACTCTTTAGAATTAGTAGAGAATCTAGCTACAATTCCAACAATGTGTGCAATATCTAGCCTACTATGATCAACATACATCAATTTTCCAATCATAGATCTGTATAAGGTTTGATTTGTCATCCTTGGTCAGCTTGCATTTGGTTATCATAGGTGTACCAACTAGTTTTGAGTCTTCCATATCGAATATGTTCAAGACTTCTGTAATGTACTTTGTCTAAGTGATATAGATGCCTTCCTTCTATTCTTTTATTTGTACACCACGAAAGAATTTGATATCTACAAAGATCAAAATTTCAAACTCTTTCCTCATTTCATTTGTAAAATACTTACATAGAGTATCATGACCTCCAAATATTATATCATCAAAAAAAATTTCAGCAATAAGAATCTTATAATCAGTTTCACATTTCAAATATAAATTATTGTTGTCACTTGTTCTAACAAATCCAATTCTTATCAAATAAGAGTGCAATCTTTCCTACCATGCTCCCAGTGCTTGCTTCAATCCATAAAGTGCCTTGTGCAACTTACAAACCATGTTCTTTTGATTAGGATCTACAAAACCTTTAGGTTGTTCAATGTATACCTATTCTTCAAGTATCCCATTCAAAAATGCAGATTTCACATCCACCTGATATACCTTAAATCCTTTGTAAGTAGCATATGCAATTAGTATTCTCACTGCTTCAAGTCTAGCAATAGGTGGAAAAGTTTCTCCATAGTCAATTCCTTCTTCTTGTGCATAACCTTTGCAGACAAATATTTCTTTGTTTCTTGTGACATCTCCATTCTCATTCATTTTGTTTCTAAAAATCCATTTGGTGCCAATCATATTTTTGTCTTTAGGCCTCAGTACCAATGTCCATGTCTTGTTTTTTTTGTATTTTCTCAATCTTTTCATTCATTGCTTTAATCTAACCATCATTTGCTAGTGCATCTTTAACAGTTTTAGGTTCAAATTGACAAACCAAACATGTATTATTCATTAAATTAATTCTTATCATCATTCCTCCTCCTTTGTCTCCAATTATCTAATCTCGTGGATGGTACCTTCTCAAATATTTTTCTAGTATAGGCTCAGATCTCTATTCTTCAAGTTTTTCTATTGCTCAGTTTGTAAGGATTGTTGCTCGGTAGTAGTATTTTGTTGCTCGGTGAAACCATGTTATTTCTTGGGTAGAGTATTAGGGTCTTCTATGTAAACAAATCTACCATAGTCTTCTGGTTCCTTATTTCTTTCTTCATCATTTTTCTCAAGAATATTATCAAATCTCACATTTGCACTTTCAATCATCTTGTTAGTATTCTTGTTCAAACATTTATATGTCTTACTTCTAGTAGAGTAACCTAGAAATATGACTTCATCACCTTTAGGATCAAATTTTCTATATTTGTCATCTTTCAGAATGTAACATCTACTTCCAAATATTCTAAAATAACTCACATTAGGTGTGTAACCATACCATAGCTCATAAGGTGTCTTGTTTGATTCTTTCTTCAATTATACTCAGTTCAATGTATAGACAACACTACTAACAGCTTCTCTCCAGTAAATTTGTGCAACGTCTTTTTCAATTAGCAATGTTCTAGCACAATCAACAATTGATCTATTCCTTCTTTCAACAATCCCATTCTATTGAGGTGTCCTCGGTGCTAATACATGTCTCTTTATTCTATGCTCATTAAAAAAGTTAGTAAATTCATCAAAAATGAGTTCACCACCTCTATCTGAGCTCAAGCATTTCAGTTGCTTACCATTTTATTTCTCTACTTTCACTTTGTAGCACTTAAACATTTGATAAGCTTCTGATTTTTGTTCTAAGAACATGACAACCATCATTCTAGAGAAATCATCAACAAATAAGATAAAATATCTATCTCCATAATAGCTTTGAGGTCTTATTAGACCACACAAGTCAGTATGAACAAAATCTAGAATAACACTAGACGAATATTGTTTACTCTTAAAACTAGATTTTGAAATTTTACCCATTTGACATTGTTTGCACATCACATGGTCAGGTTTAGATATACTCGATAAACCTCTAAATTTCCTTTTCTTACTAATCTTAACCATGTTGTCAAATTTCACATGACATAACCTCTTGTGCCATAACCAAGCATCATCATTCTTAGCCAATAAACATGAATTTTCAACATTATCCAAATAGAATTGGTTACCTTTTGATTGTTCACTAGTACCAATCAGTTTTCCAACCTCATCATAGATCGTTACTTTTCTTTTCTCAAATGCAACTCGGTGACCTATATTATTCAGTTGTGCTACACTCAACATATTATAGTTAATTCCTTTCACCTAATAAGCATCAGGGATTTTTTTAGTGGTGAATATTCGCCAATTGGTGAATATGTCATGATCAAGTGATAGAAATTGGTGAATAAAACAATCAAATACAGGTCGGATCATTCACCCAGATTTTATAAAATGGTCATATAGTGGTCAGAATGTTCACCACTATTATTACGTAATTTCAATTTGGTAGTCGGGTTCTTCGCCCATATTTCTCTTTACTGTTTACTCTTATTCACCATGGATTAAATTGAGTGTCTCTTTCGAGGATCATCATTCACCAAATTCCCATTTTCCTATGTGAAATTTTTATTTGTCCTAGGACCCAATTTGCCATGCATCAAATGCAATGGGGTCCCAAGTTCCCACCCTATTCGCCCACTCGATTACTTGAAATTTCACGGGGTTCACAAAATATTAGTTCTTATCATATGTAATGGTCGGCCCATTCGCCAAAATGGATGATGTCGATTATGAGGCAAAATCTGATGGCTGATATGAAAATGGTTTATTTGTAGTTGTCTATTTAAGATATATGAGTTTCATTATTGAAACATGCTGGAAAGAAGGAGCCTTCGAGAGATTTTTGTTTAGTACTTAGTAGCATAATAATTCAGTTGATTTTGAGCTTAGAGCTCACAATTGCGATCGGTAGCAAACCGGAATGACTATGACTACTAGTTCGTAGTATTTTATTGCAGCCTTAATTTGGTGGAGATGTCACAGTCAAATTTAAACAGGAAGAGGACTAATGAAGGTGGAGATGTCCAAGAGAGGCCAACGAAATGTAGAAATATATCTTCATAATTTGGCGGCGGTAGACGTAACAGTGTTGGTCAAAGTGAGGAAGGTACATCATCAGAGGAACCTGTACAATCTCAACCTACACGGGAGTCTATTCAACAAATTGGGGAGCCTAATAAATCTGGTGACGAAGTTGCAGAACCTGATATCTCTAATGAAGATGACCTTGATGAAGAATATCCAATAAATAACTAGTACTAGGATGAATCAATCGACTTTGGTGATGATGATGGTGCAATTAATAGTAACACTAAAGGGAGAGGAAAATCAAAAGAAAAAACTAATCGTCAATGGGAGATGGCCAGGAGATTTAAATTTGATTGGGCAGAAAAGTATCCATTCATTGAGCTCGTAGAAAATCCAATTGTAGGTGAGCCACCAGTAGAATGCAGATGTACGATTTGTAGTTGGAAGTATAAAAAGGAAAAGCGATTGCAGCTTAAACTAGACACCATAGAGAAACATGTTGGTAAGATTTACGAAACCTCAACTGTAGATGGAAGGGAAATAAAAGTGGTAAGATATAAAACAAAGGAACAATGTCAACATAAAAGGAATGCTGAGGAATATTATTTGTTTTAGAAATTTAAGATGAAGCCTGGTGAATTTCAAGGTTCTATTAATGCTATTTTTGCAAAAGCAAGTGAAGTAGAAGAATGTGGAAAAGTTGTTCAATTAAGTAATGTTTTCCATATTTTGAGCAGAGGGCATCCAATGATAGACTATCCAGAAATGAGTGGTTTGTTACACTTTCTGAAAGTTCCTAACTATCCTGTCAGTCATTGGTCGATAAATAGTGGATGGGAATGGGCAAGTTGTATTGCGCAAGTTGAAATAGAGGATGTACAAAGAAAAATAAAAGAGTCAACCTTTATTGCATTGTCCTTTGACAAAGTTACGGTAATAGATAATATGTTGTGGGTATGCATGCATGTTTATACTGTACAGAATAATGTCCGCCAACCACATCTACTAACTGTTGCTAAATTGAGAGACAATGCGACAACAAAAACTTTATTTCAGTTAGTAAAGAGTCATTTAATTGAATATGGAGCTATGGATGAATTGACAATAGCGAAGAAGTTGATCTGCATTGGAGTGGATGGAGCTTTAGTAATGCAAGGTCAAAGGAATGGTCTTTGCACAAAGATGCAAGCTTCTTGTTCACCATATGTTGTTGGCATTCACTGTATGGCCCACAGGATGAATCTTGCTTTTAGAGTTGTGAAGAAGTTTCCTTTAGTAAACAAGGTTGAAGATTTAGTAAGAGAGTTGTACGCATATTTTTGTCGAAGTCCCAAATGTTTTAGGGAATTTCAGCACTTTGCTAATGGAATTACCGATGGAAACAAGCTTCTTAAAGATGTTGATACTAGATGGATCTCTTTGACCAGCGCATTGAGTATTTTCCGAATATCAATCTTTGATTGGATCGGTGTACGAAAATCAGGACAATACAAAAAATCAAAGATGTGGCGACCTGCTTCGGAGGTTGAGCAATTTAGAGACATTTTTTACTTTGGCATCTCTTCTTCCCATGCTAGAAGAAATGACATTAATTATAAAAAAAGCCCAGCAAAGAGCCATGTATATTGCAGAATATGCTCACTTGTGTAAACTGTCATGCCAAGCCCTCGATAGTCTCTATCGTACTGACCTAAATTTATCCGATGATAGATTTAATCACTGGCAGAAACTAATAGATTTGGATGATCCTAATAATTATTTAAAGATCATTGAAAATGGAGATTTATGTGTTTGTGTAAGGGGATTTCAGATACCAATGTACTACAGTGCCCCAAAGAAGCAAGCTACAAGAGTTACAAGGGAAGAGTTTAACAAGATTATCGAGTCTATAATAGCTAATGCAAGGGACATAGCCTATAGAGTTTCCTCTGAAATAAGATCATGATTCCCATATGATCAACTGCTTGAGGCCATGGCAATTTTGTTTCCTCAATATTGGTCCTTCAACTGTAAGGAAGATTATCGTAAAAGGTTGTTGACTTTGATAAAGGAATTTTGAAAATCTGTAGAATTCAATGGAGTGACTATCAAAGGAATATTAGATGAGGGTCTTCTTAGACAATAATTAGGCACCTTTGCAAGGACTATGAAGCATCAATATCAATTAATGCATAACCCACATGAAGAGGGCTTGGCAACAAAGCTTTGGACAGAACTAAAACAGAGCACAATGTTGCGTGAAGAAATTTCAGAGTACTTCAAGCTTGCTGATCTATGTCAAACCATGATATTGGGTTCAGTGGAGGATGAGAGAGTTTTCAGTGCTTTGGGCTTCCTAAAATCAAAGCTAAGAAACAAACTAGACAAGAATTTGGAATCATGCTTGAGGGTATACACATCTAGGTATGATGTCAATACTTTTCCTTATCAAAAAGCAATGGAAATTTGGAAGAAAAGATGCAAAAGAAGAGGGGTGGGCAACACCGTTAACCAATCTCCTACAGTGACTCCAAGTGGGAAAAGTATAGTTGGCATTGGCACTGGCGATGGGATTGGGAGTCATAGAAGCAGAGGTCAGAGTGAACTTGAAGAAGACACAAATGAAAATGAAGAGAACAACGAAGCAACTGCAATACTAGAATTGGATGATGATGATGACACAGAGATGAATTGGAAAATTTAGGAAATTTTTGTTAAATTAGCAGCGGAAACCAATAGGTATTTTTTGAACTTATTAACTACTATATGATATCCTATCATTCAATGTTCATTTTAGAAAAGAAAGAATCTATTATGTTTCATCATTAAAATTTGAGAACAAAGAGTATTATTACTGTAGAGTGTAGTTTATATCATGTCATCAATGATCATTCATATTTGAATTTCAATAAAATAGAGTAACTCAACATACATTAAATTGGAAAACATGAAAATTAGATAGAATCATAGAGCACAATTTGTTTTGTATTCATTTGCAATATATTACAATTTAAAGTAGTTCAAAATTCAGAGCAATCTTTGTAGGCCACTCCAAACATCCTTTGATGGCAGAACAATTTGGTTCATAGTATAGTCACACTCCTGCAACTTCGTTAGCAATTCATATTTGGAAGTGTGACTTGAGAGCACTGTTGATTCTAAAAGTCCATTTAAAGTTCTCACTGGTTTTATGAAATCCAAGAATGCATCACAAGATATGTCTGTAGGGAGAAAGCGTACATCAGTATTTATTTTGTCTTGCAACCTTGTTTTGTAATTTTCTCATCCAATGAACTGATTTGCTTCAAATCCCTTAGGCAAACCAAGACTTTCCATTTTCGCTTTCCTTTGTTCCATCTTTGTGATCTTCTGCTTAGCTTTGTCATCCAATTCTTGTGCTTCCCGTAGCTTCTCACATTTGCGAATGATACTTGATACCTTTATTGATGCATCAAGGCAGTTGCTAATTCCCTTGTTTGATAGATAATTATCACTCTTACTGTAGAGTTGTTGCATAATATCTTTTGCTGTCTTTTCTTTGTTGACAACATCCATGTTCTATTGAATGTTGTTTTGGAGCTTCAAGTAACATACTCTCATACTTTGAATCATTTCAAACTAGTCATACAAGCTATTAGACATCGCCAATATTTGGCCCCGAATGTGTTCTTTTGTAATCTTCACTAAATTATGACTAGTATATGTTAAAGTCTTAATTGTACAATTGGCCTTCTTTAGTTCTTTTGCCATTTTTTCACAATTGTTTTTATCTTCTACTGCTTTTTGTTCCTAATGATTGGCTTGATTCACCTGAGAGGCAGCATTACTCTCCAGATTTTTAAATAACTTTTCTGAACTGGCTCTTTCTTCGTCAAGTTTTTTTATCATTTCTGTCAATTTTCCCCTCAGTTCTTGTTCCTTCACCTGCTCCTGTGCCAATTTTTCCCTCAGTTCCTTCAACTCCTATTCCTTCACTACCGCCTCAGCATGTCCTTGCTCTGTATCTGCTGATTTTTTAATCTTTTTTTACAATTCTTTCAAACTGTTATTTGAAGCTTTCCTCTTTTCTTTTTCATTGCCAATGTCTGCCTATAACTTTTCTATATTTTTCTCGAGCTTGCTTTTCTCTCTTTCCACCTTTAGCAGTGCATTGTAGACCACTTGGTTTGTAGACTTTGAGACATTGATTTTGTCCACATTTTTAACTTTGGAAAAATCCATTTGGAGAGTGCTAACTTCAAATTTAGAGTGATCTATCTGACTCTCTGGTGGGTTTCCATCTTTGTTTGGTGGAATAACAACCACGAACTCCATCATGTCTCTCTTTGGGTCATATGTTGGAAAAACCCTGTTGGATGCAGGTTGTTCCTATGCAACTACAGTAAGGGCACAGACTCCAATGCCTTCTTTGATTCCTTATTCTTTGTTTCTGTTTCTGCTAAATTATTATAGAAATCCTTCTAATGAAAATCTAGTGTTGCAGAAGGATTTGAATGTTTGAAAGGTGAAGAAGAGACAGAGCTTGTAATGGTTGTTGATCTAACTAATGCTCTTTAAGGATTTGAACTTCTAGAGGTTTTTTCTGAACCTGAAATTGGCAACACTTCTTTATGATCTAATGTCATTATTTTGGAACTGGAACTGGAAATGGAAAACTTTTGCTTCTTGACACTATCTTCTTGTATGGGATTCTGTGTAGATTCTAGTGGCCTCTTTAGAGAGGGAACTTGTTCTATAAGGTGCCCACTCCTACCAATGCCAGTCCCACGAATACCACTAGTACTACCACTAGGTCCACTATCAGAGCCAAGTCCTGCACCACGATCATGAGCAATTTTTTCTGTCTGAATTGTATTCCAGACACCTTCTCCTATGGGACCCAAACCACCACCTTTATAACCCATTTTTTCAAGAATGATTGCCCCTTTTCTATATACATTTTTCGGGTCCTTAGAGATTGCACAGTGACTCCCAGTCTGTGGAGTACATGCATTATCAATATCATGATCATCTGGATCACTGCTGTCAGTGTCGTATGTGGAGTTAGGATGCTCCATATTCCACAATTTGCTAAACTCTATATCCTTGTCTATGTCATCCAGATCTGCACTGGTCTTTGGTTCACCAAGAGTCTTTCTCATACTCCAAAAATCATCCATTTTCATTCTATTCCATTTTCTATCCTTACAAGCTTCTGCTATTCTCTTTGTTATTTTTATGTTTGATGGCTGAGTAGCTTTGTCGTAGAAATTGAAGGACATCCTAGGCTATACAATGCCCTGATTTATTGTTGTCATAATTTGTGATGACAACTGTTCAACTGAAATGTTTTCCTCAACGGAAACTTTCTCCATCTCTTTTCTAACGTCATCCCAGCTATCCTTGTTTTTGAACTTCTCTAGCAATGGTTTACTTTCATGTTGAAATAAGTTTGCAGAGTTCTTATTAGCAACAAGCCTTTCTTGAATGACGTTGAGTGGATCATAATTCTAGTACCACTCTAAATCAAATTGAAAAATATCTAAAAAAAGTTATGCCACTTGGAAAGCCTTTCTCTCAAATGTTAACCCTCCAATTGAGAAAGGTAAGGAAGGGAATATGCTCTTCTTCGATTGGCCAAAGAAGAGCCTATTTGTGCTCTCTAGTTGTACTACATATTCTACTGCAAACACCCTGTCTGTCACATGCATTGGAAGTTTGTGGGGTTGCAGTTCTGATCCGTAAAACCTTAGCACAATGTAATCTTCCATTAAGTACCAGTCAGCCAATTGAGTTGTGCTTCCAAGTTGGATGCAATCCCTACATGAAGCAGACAATCTGGGCATTGGAGTGCTTGTTATTTCTTTGTACAATGGGGCCAAAAAGAAGTCTACAAAATTACTGTAATTCCTTCTGTTATCATACAATCTTATTTGAGGTGTCCAGTTATATATTGGATTTGGAGTACCTGTCCCCCTCTGAATTTCAAGCTTGTTGTCATTGCTCATTAATATTGCAGCATTCTTGGCTAGCAGAAGATAGCACAAGTAGGTTGTGAACCTAAATGTCTTAGAATTGCCTCCTTTAATCAATGCTAATTGCTCTTGCATTGATTCAACCACGTGTCCAAAAAAATTATATCTTACTAGTTCATTCAGACAATGGATATCCCAAATGAATTGAAGAATGCTGGCACTCACTTCCCTATTGTTTTCCAGTCCCAGGCAAAATGATAGCGAGGATATAGTATCCTGAACCCATGGCACAAAAACCTTAAAATCATAAGGAGGCTTATGGTTCTCACCCAATGAAGCCTTTGCCTCTGCAACTATTAGACCCTTTACAAATGAATTTTTTCCATCTTGTGGGACTGCCTCATATTGCTCTGCCAGCACTCCCAGGTCGATTTTGGCATTACAATTTTGTGGGTCAAACCCTAGGTCTAGCAAACTGACAAATTCTTCCTGGGTTATTGTTAAAATTTCTTCCTAAGTTTGTTTATTCACAATTGATTTTTTTTCTTCATCATAATTTTCTGCACAAATCTTGACAATTTTTGGGCAAGGGAAAACTTCGAGTAACAGCATGTTACCCAGACCAACATCCCAAGAAGAAACTTTATTAGTTGTTGCACCTACCGCTACGTTAAATTTTATAAATTCAAACCTCCTTGGCCCAGTTGCCTTACTGCACAATATATGTTTAATTTCTATAACTCTCTTTTCACCTTCGATAACAGGATCATAAACATCATGATACTCATCGGTGAAACCAGGGATTTGTACTAGTTTTCTGAAGTCCATTACAGTTTTCCCTTCTGCTTGCCCTAGGCCTTGAGTTTTTACTTTCCCCATTGTTCTTCAAAAAAATTAAAAAACAAAGATTCATAGATATTTACTAATAGTAATAATATCACAAATATTAACTAACTAATTAAGAAAACCCCAATTTAAGAAAACCCCAATAGAACATGCAAGAATTAAAATTTCAAAATCAAGTTAAACTTAGTACTTACTTGAAATTAAAATTTGAATTTTGAAATCAGGATAGATATAAGTTCGAATGGCTAAGGCTCTCAAAAATTATAGTCTCAATTTCCAAATCTCCGGTGATGGTTCCCGTTCAACAGTTCTTTTTAACTCTGCTGCTACGAGTACGAGTCGGTAGGTTTTTAAAAAGTAAATGTTAAAAACCTTTCATTAAATGGTAAAGTAATCTTTCTACATCATACATGTGTAACATAAACGTTTGTAATCTTTCTAAAACATTACATGTCAACTTTCAATGTGTCACGTTTCCGGAGTGAGTTTTCAGAAAAGCTTTTTGAAACCCATAGAACTTCTGAAATACAACTTCAGTCGTTCATCTGTCATAATCTAACGATTGTCATGATTTTAAAATATTAATAATTTAACATACACTAATGAATATTAATGAAGTGGATGAGTTGGCTGACCTGGCAGCTAGAGGAACAAATTTGAAAATTCTATCCGATGTCAACGGATTTCAACAGAGCTCATTGAATCTAACCACTAAATCAGTGAATGGGGGCTTGCCTTTATTGCTAAAACACAATGGTGGGTCCTGGTGTCCAAATGAGTCAGAAGGTCTTGACATGTCAGAGCATCAACGGTGGCCGCTAAAGCGCAAGGGAGTTGCCAGAGATCTGTGAAATCACGCCGGCCGTTGATTCTTCTTTACGGTGTAGGGTTTCAAACTGTGGGTCCATGGTGACATGTATGCACAAATGGCACTCTCTTATTGGTCGAAGGAAATAAAGAGGTGGAGTGTTGTCAGCGGGGCTTGGGCTAGAGATTTTGATCAACAGGCGGCATGTGATCGCATGGAATATTCTCTCCCCATGTGATCATGCGCCCACCATTTGATTAGATGCCATTGGTTTGTATGCAGTGGGACCACATGATGATTCATCATTGAGTATGTGTGTTGCTGCGATTGTGAGGGGCCCAATTCTTCATCATGTTAGTCGTCGCTAGGTCAAGGAATGGAGAAAGTCTCCAGCGAATGGGAGTTTGCCTTTATTGCTAAATCTCAATGGTGGGGCCTAGTTTCTGGATGAGTCAGATGGTCTTGTCATGTCAGAGCATCAACGGTGGTCGCTAAAGTGCAAGGGAGTTGCCAAAGATATGAAAAATCACGCCGGCCATTGATTCTTCTTTACGGTGTAGGGTTTCAAACTATGGGCCATGGTGAAATGTATGCACAAATGGTGCTCCCCTATTGGCCACTAAAAAAATCCTTGATGCAAAAATGGCGCTCCCCTATTGGTCGAAGGAAATAAAGAGATGGAGTGTGGTCAGCGAGGCTTGGGCTAGAGATTTTGATCGACGGTCGGTGTGTGATCGCATGGAATATTCTCTCCCCATGCGATCATGCACCCACCGTCTGATTAGATGTCATTGGTTTGTCTGCAATGGGACCACGTGATGATTCATCATCGAGGTGTTAGGTTGTGATTGGCTGAGCTGGTAAAATGTTCAGTTGTTGCATGATCGCATGTCAGAAATTTATGACATGCAACCAAGCGACCAATTACTTCTTGTGCTGGGTTCATTGGAGGGGAGGGCAGTGGTCCCACTGGCAGTTATGTGGCATCTTGTGGGTGGCTGTCACATGATCACATGTCAGAGTTTTCTAACATGCGATCATGTGACTGGTTGACACCTATTCCTCAGCCCAGTATTAACTAACTAATTAAGAAAACCCCAATTGAAGAAAACCCCAATAGAACATGCAAGAATTAAAATTTCAAAATCAAGTTAAACTTAGTACTTACCCGAAATTAAACTTTGAATTTTGAAATCAGGATAGATATAAGTTCGAATGGCTAAGGCTCTCACAAATTACAGTCTCGATTTCCAAATCTCCGGTGACGGTTCCCGTTCAACAGTTCTTTTTAACTCTACTACTACGAGTACAAGTCGATAGGTTTTTAAAAAGTAAATGTTAAAAACCTTTCGTTAAATGGTAAAGTAATCTTTCTACATCATACACGTGTAACGTAAATGTTTGTAATCTTTCTAAAACATTACATGTCAACTTTCAATGTGTCACGTTTCCGGAGCGAGTTTTTAGAAAAGCTTTTTGAAACCCATAGAACTTTCGAAATACAACTTCAGCCGTTCATCTATCATAATCTAACGATTGTCATGATTTTAAAATATTAATAATTTAACATACACTAATGAATATTAATGAAGCGGATGAGCTGGCTGACCTGGCAGCTAGAGGAACAAATTTGAAAATTATATCCGACGTCAGCGGAGTTTCAATGGAGCTCATTGAATCTAACCACTAAATCAGTGAATGGGGGCTTGCCTTTATTGCTAAAACATAATGGTGGGTCCTGGTGTCCGGATGAGTCAGAAGGTCTTGACATGTCAGAGCATCAATGATGGCCGCTAAAGCACAAGGGAGTTGCCAGAGATCTGTGAAATCACGCCGACCATTGATTCTTCTTTACGATGTAGGGTTTCAAACTGTGGGTCCATGGTGACATGTATGCACAAATGGTGCTCTCCTATTAGCCAAAGGAAATAAAGAGGTGGAGTGTTGTCAGTGGGGCTTGGGCTAGAGATTTTGATCGATGGGCGGCATTTGATCGCATAGAATATTCTCTCCCCATGCGATCATGCACCCACCATCTGATTAGATGTCGTTGGTTTGTATGTAGTGGGACCACATGATGATTCATCATTGAGTATGTGCGCTGCTACGATTGTGAGGGGCCCAATTCTTCATCATGTTAGTCATCGCTAGGTCAGGGAATGGAGAAAGTCTCCAGCGAATGGGAGTTTGCCTTTATTGCTAAATCTCAATGGTGGGGCCTAGTTTTCTGATGAGTTAGATGGTCTTGTCATGTCAGAGCATCAACGGTGGTCGCTAAAGTGCAAGGGAGTTGCCAAAGATATGCGAAATCACGCCGGCCATTGATTCTTCTTTACGGTGTAGGGTTTCAAACTATGGGCCATGGTGAAATGTATGCACAAATGGTGCTCCCTTATTAACCACTAAAAAAATCCCTGGTGCACAAATGGCACTCCCCTATTGGCCGAAGGAAATAAAGAGATGGAGTGTGGTCAGCGGGGCTTGGGCTAGAGATTTTGATCGATGGTCGGTGTGTGATCGCATGGAATATTCTCTCCCCATGCGATCATGCACCCACCGTTTGATTAGATGCCATTGGTTTGTCTGCAATGGGACCACATGATGATTCATCATCGAGGTGTTAGGTTGTGATTGGCTGAGCTGGTAAAATGTTCAGTTATCGCATGATCGCATGTCAAAAATTTCTGACATGCGACCAAGCGACCAGTTACTTCTTGTGCTGGGTTCGTTGGAGGTGAGGGCAGTGGTCCCATTGGTGGTTATGTGGCATCTTGTGGGTGGCTGTCACATGATCGCATGTCAGAGTTTTCTGACATGCGATCATGCAACTGGTTGACACCTATTCCTTAGCCCAGTGGTAGATGGTGATGCGGCATTTTCTGATTGGTCGATGTGGCGAAGACATGGAAATTATCGATGGGGCTATGGTCAGAGGGGCTTGCGGGTTGGCCAGCATGTTTCAAGATTTATGGCTGGTGTGACAGTTTGTTGCATGTTTGCATGAACCAATTTCATGCTTTGAGATCATGCGACAAACCCTGTGTTTTGGTGGTGGCGGTCATACGGTAAGGTAGAAGGGTGACGTGGAGGTATGTCGCATGTTCACATAGCCCATTTCCTGGCTATGCGATCATGCGACAATTGTTCAAGCCTTAACTCTAAGATGAAATGATGTTTTACTTTTCATTCAAGCCTTAACTCTAACCATTTATTCTATCGAGGTAATGAATAGATTACACGTATCTATCAGTACATTGCTTTAATTCTATAATTAATTCAAATTTCAAATCAATATGATAATAAATATACTTAGTACATTGCTTTAATTCTACACATCACCTATGGTAAATGGTAATATACTCAGTACATTACTTAAAACTTTACTTTATTTCTATCTAATAAATGCCAAATTAAGAATGATACTTTTCGGGCATATTGCTGGTCCTTATAACATTTACTGAAAACTATCAGCGGAAGCATGACACGTGTCATGTTTGTGCCGATATTTTTTAGTAAATGTTATAAGGACCAGCAATATGCCCGAAATTCATCTTTGGCCATTGATACGTATTAAATCCAATGGACGTTTGTCGTTTGAGTCTAACGTCATTATCATAGTCATGGGTGATGGGACTGGGGCTGTGGGACCCAATGCAATGTGTCAGTATTCAAATTTCCAATAACAAATAAATTAATTCAACTATTTGGAAAATAATTTTGCCATTTTTTTATAAAAATGGTATTGGTTATTAAAATATTCGCCAACCAATACCCATATTTCAAAACATAATTCGCCATCAATATTAATAAATTTATTTTAAAAAAAATTTTAATCGCCATTTTTTTATAAAAATTGTGTAAACTATTAAAAAATTCACCACCAAATATCCATAGATTGATGCATAATTCGCCAACACTATTAATTTTTTTTCACCCAAATCACATGTGATTCACCACAATTTTATACTTTTCGGGAGGGGGGGGTTCCTTAAAGTTATCCCTGATAAGCATTTTAACATATGATCTTTTTATTTAGCAATATTGATCCTTTACCTTTTAATTGACAAGGTGTATCATTTCCCATTTTCATAGATCCACCATTGTAATTCTCAAGATATTCAAATTTATCTTTATCACTAGTCATATGATGTGTGCAGCCACTATCAATGATCCAAGTATCATTTTTGCTTACCTTAGAAATAAGTGTCTTTTCAACATACCTTTCTTCTTCTTTATAATCTTCCTTTAATGAAACAAACACTACTTCCACATCTTCATTAGTTTTAGTCTCGGTATCTTCCTCATTATCAACTAGGTAGCATGAATTTTTACCTTTATCTCTGTAGTCTTGGTTTTCTTTGTTTCCATACTGTCGGTTACCTCTATGATCTTGGTAATTTCTTCTGTCATTCTTCCTTTCATTTGACCTTTGACTTGTCTTCTCATTATCATTCCCGTCAGGACATCTTGCAGCAATATGACCAATCTCTTTACATTTGAAACATACTAAGGGTATCTTACCTTGGTATCTTCCCTTTCCTTTCGGTAGTGTTATAACCATTAATTCTTCAAGTTCATCAAGCTCATCTTCTTCAACTTCACTATCACTTTCATTTCTTATCTAATGTCTACTACTTGATCTTCCAATTTTCAAAGATGACGCAAGTGCAGATTCTACCTTAGGTACAATACTGTTATCATAGTTGTTAAGCTCAAATGTAGTCAATCTACTAATTAGACTATCAAGAGAAACATCATAACCAAGAAATTCTCTCATTTCATGTATTGTTGAGATTCTAATAGCATAGGTAGGCAATAGTGTTTCGAGAATTTTACTTACAACAGTGTCTTCTTCAATAATTCCACCTGAACCTTGGATAGAATTCACCACTTCTTTGACTCGGTTGTTGTACTGAGTAATGTTTTCACCTTCTTTCATTTTCATATCATCAAACTTTCCTCTTAAGATTTCTTCTTTTTCCCTGAGAACATTCATCATTTTGGCCCACATGTCTTTTGTAGTTGTATAGTTCTTAATATCCTCAAATTCAACATCTGATAAAGGAGAAGCAATCTCAATCATCATTGCATTATGATTTTGTCTCTCTTTCATCTAGTTGATAGTCAAATGACCAAAAGGAGCTATTAATTCATTTTCCAAATAGTATAGTGCAGAATCTCCAATGCTTGATAGATACAACTTCATCCTGCTTTTCCATGTTGAGAAATTGTCTTTGTTCAGATTTGGTACCTCTCTCTTATACATCTTTAGATCTTTAACTTAAGTCCTTCAAACTTTTTCCTTCAAGTACTCTTGCTCTGATACCAATTATTAGATAAATAAGAGGGGGGTGAATCATTTATGATTAGTTATCCTATAGTCTCAATTCACTCTTAGATGTATAACACCAATTTCAACAAATAAACTTTAATAACTTGGTAAAAACTTGATTGTGTCTTTTTGATTCATTAACCGAGTGTTAGATAAATTATCTAGTATATACCGATCAAACTAGTAATAGTAATGTGTAAAGTAAAATAATAAAACATCATATGCATACACATTTAACACTTGATTTTTGACATGGAAAGCTTGTTAAGAGAAAAACCACCTAGGACTAGTACCCAAAATATTTTAACTCTTTTGAAGTGAGCTCGGTTAAGAGCCAACCCTATTAAAGGTTACAAAACACACTATAAGGTGTGACCTTGCTAGAGGATTTATCACTAACAGTTCTCTGTTGACCATACATTCACTTGGGTCAGCAAGAAAACAATCAACATTCATTTAATGTCATAAAGAAATAACAAAGACTATTAAGTCTCACTCGGTTAAGAGATTTTGTCTGTGGCAATGGTTAGAAAGCAAAAGTAAATGACCTAATTCAAATAAAACTTCCTTTGCAAATATTCAGATCTATGCTAAGATCAGTATAACTCTGGTCATCATAATATCTTCAATTTCCTTCTTCCTTCAACTCTATGCTACTCAGTGTTCTCCTTCTGATGCTCAGTGTTGTCTGAAGAATTACTTGGTTCTTACTTCAAACTATCTAACCATCTTCACATGTATATAAACTTATCTTCACGCACATAAATCTTTTTGAATTTATTGTCTCCTTATATAGACATGATAAACCATTTTCTTCTCAGCCATAGATTTTTCCTCTTAATCTCCATAATTGATTTTTCCTTTTTAACCTTCCTCAGAACTTGTCCCTTAAAAAATTTTCAGTATTCATCATCTGATCTTCCTTGAATTTTTTCAGTTGTAGATCATCATAAAAAACTTTATCTTTAACCTTGGAATCATCCAGATTCATCTATCTCATCATCTCATGTTGGCAATCACATGTTCCATTTTATTTCTTCCACTCAGTCAATACCATGATGTGTCAGTGAATTCCTTCTCGGTTAATACCGCACTTAGTATACACTACACCTGCTCAGTGTACACTGCATCTACTCAATGTATACTAAGTTCTTCATGTACCAACCAAATTAACTTGTAATTTTTTTATCTTCAATACTTAACAGAATCATGTAATCTAATCAAATCACTATCATATTGTCATAGACTCATCAATAATTTGCCCAATAAATACCATAATCATATCCAACTCATACATCTCATCTTCATAATAATATGTCTTTCCTTCACTGACATTAACTTCTTCAAATGTTTGCAACTATCGTGATAAGTACAGTCAAAACTAGTTGACATCAATGACAATATAACAACTGATCTAATGTCTCCCATATACCTTAATAGCTCAGTGATCATCTTCACATTCTCCATTTTTTTTCTCAAAGTAGTTCAATAGTTTTATTCTAACAGTCCACTCCCTCAATGTCCTTGCATGAGATATCAATAAAAGTGCATATGATGTCATGTAAAATCACTTTGTATCATCGACTTCTCAAAGTTATAGGTCTATGTTGTTTGAAATGATTTGGGCCCAATTGAAGTAGGCCTTTATAGTGACAATGTTGATTTTGAAGTAGCACATCCAAGGTCTATACTCATTTTCATTTGGCTCATAGAAGATGTGATATAACATTTCAATTATTCCCCAGATGGAGACAATAAAATCAGCTCATGGAATGATCCTAGACATCTTTGAAGCATCCTTTCGCAGGGTGGTGATCCATGCTTATTCTAATATTTCTTAGTCTCGGCCTTTATTTGCAAGTACTTGGCCATGGTGAACACCTTATGAATGATCATGACCTGTGACTTGTTGGGGATGTGGAAGATAATACAAATGGAAGCTGCATTAAAAGTAACCACATGGGTACCATGTGGTAGGGTTCATAAGTGAGTAGCCTCTAAATAATGATTTGTGAGGGTACGAATGAATCTTGGATATTGGAGTGTCAATTGGAATGAAGTAGTCAACATCAATTAGGACTTCAGAAGATGATGAAATGTTCCATCTTCTAAAGTCTGTGTGGACTCTATCATGGTCTTGATCACCTCTAAGTCACAATTACCGTGGTCTTGATCCACTATCTAACTTAGAAATCATGACTTTTCCCTCCAATATTTACTTCATGGTGATTGGTGTCTTTTCCAGATCCTTCTCTACTTTGGATTTCCTTCCCAATGACCCTTTAGGTGCCCTTCCTAGATCTACTTCTTTCTCTAATGAAGAGGATTCCATAACATTCCCTATGTTTACCTGCAAAATAAGGAAACTTAAACAATCTATGCATGATATAAAATATACTATAATTTTAACATATTCTGAGGACCGGGTTCCGTGAATCCATGTGAATGTTTGTTGAAAACAAAAATATGAGGTAGAATGAAGTGCCAGACCCTAGAGACTAGAGTCACTAAATTTATTAAATATTTTTACTAAGAACAAAGGCCAAGGATAAAAAACTGTAAATCTGTCAAAGGGCCCTTTTATTTGCATTGGATGATAAATGAGACGAAGGAATCCTAGGACACGAGGCTCACAAAATTCCTTAGCAATTTTGAACACTTTATCATAAAGAATACTTGGGAGTTAATTACATCCTTGGAACATTATTTTGTAGAGGATTTTCAACCAAAATAACCTAGTAACTAATTAACTATAGGAAAATTTGAAATTCAACCCTGAAAATGATTTGTAAGTTAGTAGCCAAATTTCTGAGACATGGTGACCAATAGCTAGCTGGTGGGTTGTGAACACTTGGACAAAAATGGTGCCAAACTAGAAATTCAACGCATGGATCTTTTGACATGTGGCTTCAATTGGACCAAAATTGGGCAGGGTTTGACCAGAAACCATAGAAAGCCCTAATTAAACAATTGAGACAAAATGTAGCTTTCTATCTTTAAAAAATGATGCACAAATTACGGCACCAAAATTAATAAAAAAATGAAATCCTTAAGTTCATGATAACCAAAATTCAAGGTGTTGAACGCTTTCCCCTTGCAACTAGGGCACAAAAGAACCCTAGAACTCAAAAATTGCAATCCCTAAACTAAGTTCAGGGCTGAGGAATTGCATGAAAATCCCTTATTAGACTACCCTTCGAAAAATGAAAAAAATGGAAAAGAAAACCTTAATTCAACTCACAAAAATGTGAAGAACAACTCACCTGAATAGAATGTCACACGAACTAGCCAAGCAATTATGTGAAAATGCTTCATTCACAACCAAATGTCCTCATAAACACATGAATTTGTAGGCTCAAAGAATTGGTCACCAAAGTGCTCTTGGAAATAGATTTTAGTCATTTGGTGAGTAAAAATGACCTTTAAAATGTTCTTCTATAGCTTGGCGGGGGTAAGTGCATATAATGTTTCACACGCTTTTGAGAAATTAAAGCAAAATTTTTCCAAAGGGAAAATGTAGGGACATGTCTGCATGGCATAACAAATATGGTATGGAAGAACTCCTGTAAAATATTTCATAGTATCTGGAAGTAAATATTACATTAGAGGAGATGAAGAGGATCTAGGAAAAATTGATACCAATGAATATAAAGGAACTTTTTTGGATATTCGATTTAATGTAAAGTCTATAGATGTTATAATAAAAGGTTGAGAAGAATATTTGAGAGCACAAATGTAAAAATTGATGAATACATTCCTTAGAACATAGAGATAGAACTCAGATATTAATCAAATGTATCTACTAGAAAATTAGAAGATTAGAAGATTGTAGAAAATGAAGAACAAAATGATGAGGAATTTTCTTTGCTAACTATTTCTAAGACTCCCAAATATGTGTAGAGGAATAATTCATAAAATTAGATAATCAAAGACAAGAACATAAGAATGATTCCAAGAAGTCAAGCTGGTGAATAACAAGTCAATCTATTTTTTTTTCAAAGGTTGAACCTAAGAATATAAGAGAGGCTTGCAATGATTAAAATTAGATGAAGGATATGAAAGAAGAATTGGATCAGATTGAGAATAATTAGACTTAGGATTCGGTCCCAAATTTGGATGACAAAAAATGCAATTCGAACAAAATGGGTATCTTAGAAAAGACTAGATGAAAATGATAACATAATGAGAAACAAAGTAAGACTTGTGTGTAAGGGACACACACAAATGGAAGGTATTAATTTTGAGAAGACTTATGCTCCTGTGGCTAGAATGGAAGCTATCAATATGTTTCTACATTTTGTGGTACATAAAGACTTCAAAGTATACATAGAACAACAAGAAGGCTTCAAGCTATTTGAAGATCCAAAAAAAATTTGCAAATTGAAAAAGGCACTATATGGAATGAACCAATCTCTCAAAGTTTGGTATGCAAGGCTTGACCATTATTTTTTGAGATGAGGATTTCAAAAAGTTACTATTGATAGTAATCTCTATTTTAAAATTGAATCAAATGATATCTTGATTGTGATAATTTATGTTGATATAATTTTTGGAGGTAATGATGATATGTGTAAGAAATTTATTGAGGAAATGCAAAAAGAGTTTGAGATGTCTATGATTGGGCAAATGAACTTCTTTTTGGGCTTAAAATTTATTAGAAAAGTGATGGTATTTTCATCTCACAATTAAAATATGTGAAGGAAATATTGAAAAAAGTTTAGAATGGAAAATGCTAAACTAGTATGCACACCTATGGTTACTAGTTGTAAGTTAAGAAAATATGATAAATATCCTAAGGATAAAGAATGTAAATATAGAAAAATGATTGGTGGACTATTATACTTGGTTGCTACCAGACTAGATATCTTGCATGTTTTTCTTATGGCTAGATTTTAGCAAAATCCCAGAGAATATCATTTTGATGTTGTAAAAAGAATTTTCAAATATTTGAAAGGAACTAGAGATTTTGGATTGTGGTATCCTAGCTAGTAAATCATAATTTACCTTGATGACTTGTACAAATGTTGATTGGGCTGGATGTGTTGATGAAAGGAAAAGTACAAGTGGGGGAACATACTTTCTTGGACCTAGATTGGTTTCTTGGTCAAGTAAGAAATAGGATCTTGTGCCTCTTTCTACTGTTCAATTTGAATATATTGTTGTTGCTTCATGTTGCACTAAAATATTATAGATGAAATAGACTTTGAAGGACATTGAAATAATGTTTGATGAACATATTTCTATTCTATGTGATAATACCAGTGTCAGAAACATTTCAAAGAATCTAGTACTATATTTAAGGATAAAACATATTTCAATCTAGTATACTTCTTGAGAGAAAAGGTTTTCAAGAATGAAGTGAAGCTTTACTACATGCCTAAAAAGGAATAAATTTTTGATATATTTAGTAAGAAACTCCCTAAGGAAAATTTTGAATATATTAGAGACAAATAAAGGGTGATTGCCCCTCCTTATCATAGCTAAAATGCATATGGATGTGCATTGGTATAGTAATCTTTATACACATTTTTTAGTATGGACTAATGATGGTGTCTACCTCTTATGGGGGGCTATGTACTATTTTTGAGCTGACTTGTATATCTCAGGGGGAGTAGAGAAGAATGAGTGGTTTGTTTGCATCTTTAACATTTTCCATTGATCTCAAAGAGGGAGAGTTATTGCAAAGTTTAATGGTATCTATCTAGTGGTTTTCATTGGTGTGTTGTCATCAATAACAAAGGGGGAGATTGTTGCAATATTGAGCAGAATGAGTTCGTTGAGAAAATTGATTGAGTCAATATGAGTTAGTAGGGTTTTCATTGATGTCAACTTATTTTTTTGTCATTCATGATTACTTTATGTGGAACCTATGTTGAGTATATTTATGTGCATATTGTATATATTATGAATATGTTACTATACAAGGTGAAAAAGGAAGCAATGTAAATAGATTAGATCACCTCTCCTTTCCAAGATTACACATTCAGAAGGAAGATGACCCAATAGGCCCAAGTGGTGACTCACGCACTAAATGGGACAATGATCCTTCACTAAATATGTAATTTTGAAATGGGAAATGACAATAAAGATAGAAATAAAGATTAGGAAATATTTGCATGCATCTAGAAACAAAATAGGAAATAATCTACTTCAGATCTGAATAAATGATACATGGAGTCCCAAAAGTAAATACAATGTTTTTGATATCTTTACACTCTAACCTATCTACCTATTAAATATGAGCCTATTCTAGAGGGTATATAGTGGTTGAGTCAATCTATACCTAAGTATAGAATGACTGAGGCATTCTATACCCTGGATTTCTACCCAAAACTATTAGGAATGATCTGGCTATTCCCAATCTACCTGGAAAATTTTTGACAACTCTATAGCCCATTCACACAAAAAATAGGGAAAAGTTTGGGTAAAAGGGGGTTCATTGGTCAAACCCTCATTTAGGAATCAACTTTGAAAATGGAAAGAAATCGCATAAAAGGAAAGTATGTAGAAAGGTAAATGTTTGATTCACCTTGCTTAAACCTTCATGAACGGATGTAGAAATTGCTCGTACCCATGAGGATGCTTGTATGTGCTTGAAATTGAGGATATGACCTTAATTTATAGAATAGGAATCAATGATTCCATCACAAATGCATGGATCCATAAAAACCACTCCTAGATCTTCAATGTAGTTATTCTTGATAATCGTTTGCAATGAAGGAGAGATGAATGCAGATGGAAGGAAGGATATTCTTTCTTGATTAACAATTCCTCTACTTGGTCATCATTGGAGGTAAAATTGCTTCACTAGAGAAGATTACCTCAGAATGAACTTAAATGAATGGTGAAACTAGATCTTAGATTCTTCCCTTCAAATCTTGAATCTGATTGCTAAACTGCTCTTGATCACTTGATTTCTCTTGAAAAATTGATTGAAAAAATATAGATCATGAAGTATAACTCCCCCCTTGGGATATACATAGTTTGTTCAAAGGGAATCAAAGCATCAAGAGGTGTCTTAGTGGAGGAGATATTTTGGGAAGTATACTCACAAGCTCTAGCATGATATTTACGACAGTGGTCACCAGCACAACAGCTACATTTATCTTTTCTTGAGATTTGGTTTGGTTTAAGATGAATTAACATTGGTTCCTTTTCTTCTTTAGGAGAAAGAAAAAAAGACACCATACTTGGTTGAGACATAACATTAGTGGAATGTTTATAGGATATAGGAGGTGGAAAAAAAAGCATAAAGAGGAGGTGTGGAAGGTGTAGGAAGAAGTCCATGTCCAAGACAAGGAGATGGAACATCCTTAGGATCTCTAAGATCACAAATCTTTTGAATTTTGAATTTTTGATAAGATAAAAAAAGATTGTCCTTTTGAGGTTGAGTTGGTTGAGGCATGAAGGCCAAAAGAAGTCAAGGTCAAATTTTCCTCGAGGTACTAAAGGCTGATAGAGATTATGATTAATTGTGATTATTTCTCCATCATGGGGAAATAAAAAACACTTGTGAATAGGAGAGACTAAAATTTTCATGAAGGTGAGCTAAGGAAGACCAAGTCTAACTTGAAAATGATAGAAATTTGGGATGACAACAAAGTTGACATATATAAATTTACCACCAAATTCTATGAGAAAAGTGATAGAACCATGGGTAGGATAGGTGAAACCATTGCAAGTTTGAATTATCACATCAAATTTATCATAGAAATATTATTTCAATTGTCTAGTGTAAATATATTCTTCAGTTATAACATTTAGGATGCAAGTGGGATATATAAGGATACCATAAGAAAGAAGATCATTAACCTTTGTTACAATGTACAAAGGACCATCATGTGCTTAAATAATCTCTTAAGGATCAAATGTAATGAAAATATCAAGTTCAAGTTTGGGTTTAGGTTTGAAATGATCAAAATAAGATTGATAAAATTGTTGGCTTTAGTACACTCAATATCATACTCAATAACATGAGTTGAAGAAGAAGGTAAATACTAAGCAAACTCAATGATATTGATCGAATGAGAAGGAAAAGGGTTGGTATGAATTTGCAAGTTTTCATAGGCAGGTGCTAAGGATTTGTTTCCTTGATCCTTAACATCCTCAAAAAATATAATATTGGAATCAATGAGGTCTTGAATAATAAATTTCAAAGGGAAACACTTCTTAGTATCATGGCTAGGTTGATGATGGTATTGACAAAAATCTTTTCGATCAAAGAAATTAGGAAAAGGGTTGGATGTGTCAATTGGTTTGATGGGAGGAAGTTGTATCACATTAGAATTAGTCAACTTCAACATCACATTATGAAAATATTCAAAAAGATATGTAAAACTATGAAAAGGTCTAAATAGATGAGAAACGAGCCGCACTTTTGGATGCTATTGTCACTTTCTTATCAACATGGTTTGATGAGATTATTAGGTTTCTATAATTTTTGATAGGACTAAAATGTGGCATCACTTTTATCAAATAGATCCATTGGAGGATTTCTCTCAAACAAACCCACTTGAAGCTAATAATTATGAAGCACTACACATAATTGAGTGAGAAGAAATTTCAGACAACAATATCTTATCCCTAATATCCTTTTGCAAATTAGAAATGAAAATGAGTTGAATATCAAAATTAGGCACAAGATAAGAAATCTGAGCATGCAAATGCTTAAATCTACCAATAAAATCAATCACTTTTTCTATAACACCTTGTTTACAATGCATCGAATTAGTCAAAGAAATCATAGGACCAATATTGTTTTGAAACCGTTGAATGAAATCATTAGCAATTTTTTGAAAGGAATTAGTGGAATAATGAGGCAAAGAACAATACCATTGCAAGGATTTATCTTGAAAGGTTCTTGTAAATAGTTTATCCATGAACCTATGACTATGAGAGAAATCACTACAAAATGTTTTAAAGGATTTAACAAGAGTCAAAGAATCACCCTTACCATTGTAAGTCTCTAAATGATGAATTTCCATGTATTGAGGAATGAAAACATGGATCGTATATAAGGACAAAGGACTAACAATGTAACAAGTAGGAATATTAAACTTGGATTGAGTCATAGATGCAATTTTTTGATGCAAGGGTGAAACAGTTTGAGCCAAGCTATTGATTGTAGATTCAGTAGAAAAATGGTAGGAGATATGTGTGAAGGGTTGGACCATTATGGGAAATGGAAGAAATAATAGAATATGAAAAATGTACACTATTGTAAATGGGCATAGATGAAGGTAAGGAAACATATGGAATACTTTAAGAAGGAGGACTAATAGGATTAGGAATGATAACATGTGTAGGATTAGTTTTTTGAATGGAAGTGGTTACGATATGTGGAGCATAAGTAGACATGCTAGGTATTGAGGTAGGAATAGGAATGGAGTTCTCAACACTAGTGGTGGGTGGAATGAAACCTATTTCTTGGGAACAATATCTAATTTGATTGACATTGTTATTAATGATATGAGAGATACTATGCAAGATGTTAACACCATGTTCATCATTATGAATTATCTTCCTCAAACCCTTTACTACATAGATGACCTCGAGATTGGAGTTTTCTTGTCCTAACCATTGCTCATTTTTTTCAAAATCATCGAAAAGATTTTAAACTTGAATAAGAGGAACTCTTAAGGTCTTAGCTTCATCATGAAAAGAGTGGGAAGAGTTTTTCTCAATAATGGGAGGAATTTCATTAGTAGGCATGTTGGTCTCATCAAGATTACTAGGAAACAAAGAGAATTCGAGATCAAAAGAACCCATAAGTCTATGGATTCTACTAACTAGAATGCTATAACTAGGACTCAATGTTATAACACTCATGTACTAGATGAAGAAAGATAGATAGACTTCATGTAAATATAAAATTTGAAAGAGATATGAAAATGTCAACTAAGCACAATAGTACATTAATGAAAAGAACATATAACTATAAAATTAAATTTGAAGATTTAAAGCATACAATGTAATAAATGTAATGCATACAAAAGGAGATCAAATCAGAAGTATGTTAGAAGAGCCAGGTTCACCAAAAATATATAATAGGTGAAACTACAAGAAAATAAAGGGAATCTAACGCCAAAATCAAAAGTATGTAAGAAGACTTGGGTTCACAAAAATGTACAAGGTGAACCTACAAGAACACAAAGGGAATATAAAACCAAAATCAAAAGTATGTAAGAAGAGTCCAGTTCACCAAAATGTACAAGGTGAAAAGCGAAGCAATGCAAATAAAGTAGATCACCTCTCCTTTTCAAGATTGTACATTTGGAAGAAAGATGCCCCAATAGGCCCAAGTGGTGACTTAGGAGCTAAATGGGATAATGATCCCTCACTAAATATGTAATTTTGAAATGAGAAATCATAATAAAGATAGACATGAAGAAGAAATATTCACATGCATCTAGAAATGAAATGGAAAATAAGCTACTTCATATTTTAATAACTGATGGACGGAGTCCCGAAAGTACCTTTAACAACTATATTCTAAGATCCTAACATTGTAACTTGTCTTCCTATCAAATCTGAATCTATCTTGGAGGGTATACAATGGATAAGTTGATCTATACCTAGGTATAAAACAACTGACTTATTCTATACCCTTGGTTTTTGTCCACAACTTTCAGAGATGCTCTGGTTGTTCTTGATCTACCCAAAAATGTATTAACAACTCTATAGCCTATTCTTGCATATAAAAAAATGAGGAAAAGGTCAGGTAAAAGGGGTTTTCCTTGGTCAAACCCATGTTTAGGAATTAACCTTTAAAATGGAAAGAAATTGTATAAAAGGAAAGTATGCAGAAAGGTAAATGTTTGATTCACCTTGCTTAAACCCTCATAGACGGATGTAGAAATCATTCATAACCATGAAGATCTTCTTGAATGTGGTTGAAATCAAGGAGTTGACCTTTATTTTTAGAATAGGAATCAAGGATGACCCCAAAAATGCATGGATCTATTGAATGTTATTCCTATATCTTCAATGTATATATGCATGATAATCACTTGCAGTGAAGGCGAGATGAATGCAAATGGCACTAGTAAATTTTACCCTATTTTTCAATGAGGATTAGTCTAATTTTTTATACCCATTGGTCAATCAGATGACCCAAATTGTTGTCAAACTTTTGTGCATCAATTATTCGACAGGAAAAATCATCGTCAAAATTTTGACCTACTTAGTGGTTGAATTATCGACCGAATCTTCGTCGAAGTAATTGCTTGAAGCTGGAAGAATTTTAGATCAAATCTTTTATCTAAGCGACCAAATTTCATCACAATTGAGACCAACGGTGGTCAAAATTGACGTCAAACACATAGCATTCTCATCGAAACTACTAATATTAAAATGTCAAAAAATCGATCAATACTAAATTTTTGTTAAAAAATATACATATATTATTGATGGGTTTGTAACTAATTTCTCTATATTACAGAGATTTTTCAGTGGGCTTGCAAGTATGCTATTAGAGAAAATATTGAGAAGGTGAGTTTCAATTGTGGCGGATTTTGCAAACTAGATTTGGTTATGAATATCTTAATATTTTTATTTGAAATAAAGATGACAATGACTTATATATAGGTTGCACATCCACATCCACATCTGATATAAAATTTATTATTATAAAGTCTTGTTATGGAAATCTATTTTATATTAGTTTATATTAATCCTCAGAATTAGTTAGTGAATCTTCTTCTTTCTTTCTAAATTCATGGATATCAATCTGAGAATGTATGTTTGTGCCCATCTAAAGAGTGCTTCTCTCTCTCTCAAACACACATACTATATTTGCTATATGACAAAGGTAATAATATTCTTGGTATTGCCAATCAGATTTATGATGGTAAAGGATATGATAGGATATCTAATATAGATACCTTTAATCTATCTATGTATTGTTCCTCGATCTGATCACTGTTTCTAACCTTTGTCAAACTTTTATAGATGATGATTTAATTCTAATTCTGAATAGTACCTTGGATGTTGTTTTGAAATTATTGTTTTGTATTGGTGCATTTGCAATGGGTGGAGCCTCTCTTGATTGGTATCGTTAGTTCCTCATGTATCCATTCTTGGTATTTCTACCGCTCAACTTGTGCATTCAGACTTGAATGAATATAAAATATAAAATCCTCCTTTGTTGATCCTTATTCCTAATACACATGGCTTTATGTGTTTCTTGCCATACATTGCTTGATAATACTTGTGTAGTCTGCAGAGTAGTGGATGCGATTCAAATCAGGAGACTATACGCAATCAACCAATGATTATGTGTTTGGTTTGTTCAACTAGAGATAAGAGATAAGAGATCAACCAAGGCACCTACATGAAAGAGATTAGGATAATAAATAATTATAGTATGTTTAACTAGAGATAAGAGATCAACCAAGGCACCTACATGAAATAGTCATATATCAAGTGCAATAACATGATCAAGAGATGGTTTAATCATTAAGAGTCACAACTACCAAGAAATAGAGCATCATGATTACATATGGAAAAAAGAGGTGTTACAGGTTTGCATCACACATGCTTAAGGAAAAAGTTTCTAATACAACTGAAGAGAGTAATTAATATGGAAAATTAATCAAATGTAAGCAACATATGGCATTAATTTTGATAGTTTGATCAAAGGCCACTTTTGCAGGCACCACCGACCAATCCTGGAAAGGAAATAGAGCCTATATACCCATATTTGTTTGTCATACCCTTTTTGCAAGGAACTCAAAAATTATTCAAATTAAACAAGTATGAACTGTAAGAGACTAAGAAAGAGGGCAAGATGTTACCTCACTAAGATGATAGTAATAATGAGACAAAGAACCATGATGAAAAAATGCAATGAGACCATATCTAAACATCTGGGTTTGATCAAATTCAAAAATTAGTTTTCCTTTATAGCACTGTCAAGTCAACATCATGAGCATTATTTTGTGTCTAGAGTGTCATCAATGTTTTTAAATGTAGATTGAAATGGTTGTAAGTATGCATTTATGCCACATGCAAATGATTTTGAGATACAGACCTATGCTCCCAAGGAATAGACATCACCACTTATCACCATCTTTTCCAAAATAGGATTTGTCTTCAAGGCCTCTTCATACGCAGTCTAGTTATGCATAGGAGCATATCTGACAATCTCATAGAGGGTCCATCCCTAAAAACAAAAGCACCATTTTAGTTTGAATATTGAATATATACAAATATAATGATGAAAGAAAAGAAAAAAATCATACGCTCTCTGATTTTGAGGTATAAAATAGAAAATATAAGCTAAAAAGCCAATCAAAAACATAAGAGACAAATCACACTTCAGGAAAGTACAAAAAGAAAAGCAAGATAAGTTCTTAGTAGGCCACTAAAAAGCTTTTGATATTTTAGATAAGACATCACAGGTATTTATTTCATTTTTTTCATGAAGTTTATGCATGCTTAGTTATTTATTGGCTTATTGCTTTAGATTACAAATAACAAGCAAGGTTAACTGGTATATTACACGTCATATGTTATTTCCATCTTTCTTTACTCTAGATTTTATTGTGCTTAGTCTAAGTGTTGATATTAAAAGGGCATACATACTAGTAACAACAATTTCCCTCACATCATTTCTTCTCATTGCCTCATCATACTTTTCCCCAAGTGCACCAAGGACTGCAAAGAAACAAGATAAACAAATCACAAGCATATAGCAATGTTAGAATAGTTACTAAAATGGTTATAAATTATGTTCTTATAGTAAAAGAATACATGGGGATAAGTCTATTTAAGGTCTCTTGATTCATTGTAACTCATATATGAAGACATAACGCTTACTTATAGTTATTTTCTTTACAGGCAGAAGGAAATTTTGATTCTCATATTCAGAAATTCAAACTATTAAGGATTACATACGACACATCCAAACACAACCAAGAGAAAGGTGCCAACACTTACCACCAAAACTAGGAATAACTCCAAGAGAAAGCTCTAGCAACCCAAGTTGTCCTTTTGGCATTGAAATACAAGCATGAAAAGACTTCATAAATACAATTAATTGGAAACTTAAGACAGATCATGTAATGCAATGAACCTTTGAAAATATAAAATAAGAAACTGAGTGTGGATATTGAAAGGGCATACATACCAGTAACAACAATTGCCCTCCCATCATTTCTTCTCATTTTCTCATCATACTTTTCCCCAAGTGCACCAAGGATTGCAAAGAAACAAGATAAACAAATCACAAGCATATAGCGATGTTAGAATAGTTACTAAAATGCTCATAAATTATATTACTAAAATGGTCATAAATTATGGTCATAATAGTAATAAATGTTTATAACAATGCTTTTAATAATGCTCCAATCATTGAGAATGCAAGATACCTGTAATGATGAACTTCATTTCGACTTGCTAATTGGCTATCACTATTAACTCTAAGCTTATCTTTAAAGTTTGAGCTTCACTTGGTTTCGATAATAGTTTAATATTCTCTACTTAACAAGGCCAACCACGTGAAGGTGGAAGCTCATTTGGCCCGTCCCCCCGCCCCCCCTAACATCACTCTAAATTCCCCATTAACATCTAATAACATTCATTCATCCATTTTTGAAATATAACATTCAATCATTTTAATCACATGATAACATTCATTAACACATAAAATTCATTAACACACAACATTCATGAATAATTCATTAACACATCATTCATCAACATTACTAGTACAAAATTACATCCATTAAGATAACGTTCTTTCATTACCAAAACATGTTAATTATAATAATTTCTTTTTGGGTTTCTTGCTATTTTTTTTCATGTAATTTCTAAGAGGAAGATCAATGTCCTCATCATTCCCCTCCTCTACTTATTCTAATTGCAATGCATGTCTCCTCCTCATCTATTCAGGAATAGGAGGCCACTACACCAAAGGGGGGGTCCGCTGCAATAACAACTACATCATGAGTTAAATTCACACCATTTTATATTAGTTAATTACAAGTATTTAATTAAGTAAAAGAACTATAAATCAAAAAATTAATTTAAAAGAACAAAACATACATTTTCTTTACCTGAATGTGCCACATGATCTACATGGTGATCAGTCTAAAAATCCTTCGGCACTCGTTCAGCATGACATTCTATATCCTCTAAATATACACAAAAAAGGTTACACCAAGTTCAATTTAAGATGTTAAATTGTATTAATAATTACATAATTAATTTTAAATAGAAAATGAACACCTCCATCGACACTATGATGCACATCATGGGCTTCATCATGCGGTGTAGGATCTGTATTACGATTAAGAGGCCACATTGTAATGTCATGCACATTATTATAAAATAGATTGTTGCTCAAGTATTCAATTTCTAATATATTTTTTTGCATATTTACCTGTTTAATTGATGTAGGAGACTCTTGGTTTGGGCTAGTGGAAGCTTGGCATAGGTGTTCAGCCATGGCTTGATAGCCTTCCTTGAAGGCAATTTTTTTGTGTTCTCTCATGGCCTCTAAATTAAATTCAGAGCCCTGCATTTTTTGATTAAACAAAATTATTTGCATTTTAGAAATAACTTTTCTCTACAATTCATTTACTAGTACTTACAATTCATGCTTTAACTTTGGAATATCCACCAAATCCAAGTCTGTGCTGCCCAATCTTTTGCAGCCTGGCCTTTGTTGCCTTTGATGTGTCCTATAACCTATGAAAAGTTTGAAATATGTTAGATGATATAGATATAAAGATCACTAATTAGTGCATTATTACATTGTACTAGTAGTTAATACTATTGCATAGCTTCTTCTCTCATTTGCTGGTGTAATTCCTCTTTGAGCATCCCCTTTCTCCTTTGCATCCAAAATGAACTCATTCCAATCCCTCACTGGAAGAAAGGGAGGACGCTCGTACTTTGGGTTCTGGACAAGACTCTTTCTATATGAGTCCCTCACAGTCTTTAGATGTTTGGCAGCTTTTTCTAAAATTTTCTTCTCCTCAAAAGTATTACTACCAAACTCATGCTCTAAATCTTTAATGAGATGATCTTTTAATTTTTTTTCTTGCAAGTTCCACCTTTTAAGAAAAAACACAAAATTGTTAGATAGAAAAATGAACTAAAGTTGTGTACCTTGAATATAGTAAAAGAAAAGACCCGAATGAAAGGAAAAATACTATACCAATTAATGATATGAAAAAAAATAGTGGGATAAGGTTAGTTCACTTATGATGTTCCACCTTGTACGTATGGTGGGCCCGAATATCTTCAGTGTGAGATCATAAAGTGTCTTATAAAATGAATCATTTTCTACAAAAAATGTCATGTGATAATCAATCCAAAACTTGTTATGAATAGGTAAATGCATATTACAATATAAAAAATAATAATTTTAAAGTACTTGGAAGCTTAGGACATTTTAAAGGCATCAATTCATTATCATCAATCAACAATGATGTATGCATAGCTTCCATCCTAGGAACATGGGTAGATCTAGGAAATGATGGTGAATTATCACCAATACATGTACTCTGATCTGTATCTGGTGTACCAAATGGTGCCACTGTAACTCCTACTCCACAAAATTAATCCACTATGAGATGCACCCAAGATTAAAGTACAAATTATCAAATCATAATTAACACAAAACCAAATATAGCAAAACAAGGATTTACCAGGCATAAACCATGAAGGCGTCAATGTTTGCATGCCCTTTGTTGCCGACATTGCACTCAAAAATTTTGGATGGATGTTCGTCGACTTCCTAGGAGGAGTTGCCTGCACTTGATGACCTGAACAATACATTTTTAGTAAAGACATTCTAAAATAATAAAAGTAAGAGTTAACTTAAGAAGTTTTTGAATGTTCTAAAGAAAAAATTCCTTCTAACTTGTCAACTAAAGGATTATTTTGCCTGAGGCAACTGGAGCTCTGCTAGTACTGGCCTCACTATGTTGTCCTTGACCAGGTTCTAGAGTTTCCAAAAAATCCTGTAACAAGAACACATATTACATATTTTAGTTCACAACATAAAAGAATATAAAATATAAACCTTTATTGAACTTTTGTTATAACTAAAGATTCATTACTGTTTACTTCATAATGACATGTTTGTGCTTTCAATTCAAATAGCCTCTTCAACATCTCCTCGGTTGGATTTGCTTCATCCAAAATTCTCATTATTTCTAAATTGATTTTTTTTAGTTTTTTCCTCAACATAATTGTTACATTAGGCATTTCTGTGATATCATCATCAAAAGGGGTAGCTATTGCCTCTGTTGCTACAAGTTCTTTTCCCTTATCCTTAACATCAAATTGTGACAATAATATCAGTAAAACTTTCATAAAAACTCCACAACCGTAAATAAAATAATGTAATAATATAACATTTTTCAACTATCTAATTTTTACAATTTTAATAAGGTTTACCATTATTGAAGAATGGGTGGGAGGAGCATCCTCATGGCCTCTATCATGTGGGGGATCCATATCGTCCTATGACAAAGATTAAATATAAAAAATTTAGTGAACTAAAAGCAATGGACTTAGCAAAAAAAACTTATTAATAAAATGGTATATAGTACTTACCACCCTTGTGATAGTAACTTTCTTTGTATCTATGTGATTTAAATGGTAATCTATTAGCAGTTCTTCCCCTGCACTTATTGATTTTATCGCACATACAAAAACTTGATTCCCCTCACACGCCTCAAATATGCAATTGGGTTGCTTATTAGTTGAGGAAGGTCGCGTACTATTTATAAAACCCGCAATATTACCTATTTTTTTTGGTCTCCCATCAATGTACATTGCAAATCTTTTACTTTGATCATTTTCTTTCCATTGTATATAATTTGCTAATAGTGCATACCTATGCATACTTTTTTTATATTGAAAAATCTGCATCCAATCATTGTAATTGTAACATGGATCAACATACTTGAACAATTCAACAACTTTTTTGTAACATAACTTTATCCCATCTATGGAAAATAGGCCCAAACCATGTAATGAGGATGGAGCTATGCGATATATCCTCTCATTAACACAAAAATCAGTGTTAATTGGAGGTAGCCCATTGAGTACCCATTCTTTCTCAACATGTGTGTACTGAAAGGGCACCTTGATGTTGCCTTTGGTCTCATCATCATAAGAACATGACCCCCCTTTAGCAAGGAAAAATTGCACGTGTTTATCAAATTTTTTTCTAATCTTTTGACCTCTAGTTGATCTCCCCATTTTAGCCATACTACATGTAGAACTTTCATCTACCATTCCCTCATTTCCCTCATTCGATGTAGATAGATCTGACAAGTACCTATTTGGTGGGTTCTGCAATCCATCAAATGATATATTGTCACATCCCTGCTACAAATAAAATTTTGATAATATTTAAATAATATATATAGAATAATCAAGTCGTGACCCATATGTACAGTTCTTCTTTGTCTATACGTGGGAGATATAAGATGTACTAAGTTGAAAGTGATTATATAATTATATGTCTATACCTGTTGATCCGTGTCACTGTGCATGATCCATGCCAAAGGGGTTAAATTTTTGGTGTATGTTAATCATTTATCTTAATTTAGCTAAAAATTACATGATGCATATGCTACAAATAACTTAGAAGACAACATGAACAATATGCAACATCGTAAACATGAACAAATTTACCTTATATATGGAATGCAAGATTGTCAATAGTAGGGGTGACGATGTCTGTAGTCAATTGCCTGTTTGCGAAAAGTGTGATAATCAGACACAATATATACATGTATCAACAACAATTAATTGAGCATCTTAAGCAAAACATTGGTAATTATAAATCACATATGTTGTAATCATTAGAATTGAACACTAAATATGTAATTATTACAATTGAAATCACATATATACCTTGTACATTTCAATCATGTCATTGATCATCTTCTTCATCCATCTCATCATCATCATCATCATCATCATCATCATCATCATCATTATCATCATCGCCATCATCACCATCATCATCGCCATCATCACCATCACCATCATCATCATCATCACAACCACCACCACCACCACCACCATCATCATCATCATCATCATCACCATCATCTTGATCTTCATCATCTGCTTCTTCATCATCTTCAATATCTTCTTCTTCCATAACATTATACTTTATCGGCCTTCTTCTTGGATCATATCTAACAACAAATGACCAACCCTGTTTATGTGGAACCTCTGAGTAAAACACTTGGTCACATTGGCTTGGAAGAACATAGGGCTCATCTCCAACTAGCTCAAACGACCTTGTATTAATCATTGTAAATCTATTATCATGTTGAATAACAGTTCTATCTGGATCATTTTGATGCAGTCATAGCTTGTACCATTTGATGATGAATAGAACTACTTTGAAGGAGTTAAAGTCACGCTTAATTATATCATCCAAGATGCCATAGTATCAATTTTGACATTGTTGAGGATTTATGTTGTTTCTAGATGATATATTAGTGACCTCAAAAACTACAGTTATCCCATAATCACAAGTTTTCTTTATGTCATCCAACTTTTTTATGCGAAATTTGTGGCCATGATAGTACATAGCTTTGTGGTGCTTGACCTGCAATTTTGCAAGCGTGTGTAAATTATTTGCATCATGAGTTGATACAAAACATATGAGTCATGATCATTAATAAATTTGTACGTACCTCTCTACCTCTTAAACCATATGCTAGATCGATTACCATTGGTGTAACATTGAAATATCCATTACGATGAGCTTCTCTAACCAATGAAGCAACACCTTCCCATGTTAATGAGCAACCATTTTGTTGACATCGTTCAATCCATACCATCATCCAATCAAGATTGTTTACAATATACAAATGTATTTCATCCCACTCTCGACCAACTGTATAAAAAAAATACACCAATTATAAATAATTTATATTGAAGATTTATAAGAATGAATTAACTACAATAACATCTTATATTTACCTCTCACTTTCCTTAATCTATCTTTTCCCATCAAGTACTCCCCTTCAAATTTTTTAATGGAGTTGGGATCCCAAATACGATCTACATGGATCTTTGCTGCAAACTTAGGAAGATATTCACTAATGTACACCATGGTCTGGTATACCATATATCCCTCCACCATAGAACCCTCAGGATGTGATCTTTGTTGAACCAAGCCTTTCAAAAATTTCAAGTGCCTCTCAACCATCCACATTGACCTAGTTGGTACAGATCCACACAATTCAATCTCTTCAACTTGATGTATGAGGTAGTGTTCTTGTGCATTGAAAAAAGTTGAAGGTAGACACTTTTGCATTTCACACATAAGAAGAAGATTTTTCTCTTCCAATATTTTATATCTTCTTTATTGATTTCTTTTGATGACAACCACCTCATGTATTTTCCAAGATCATATATAACTTGTTTGACACTGTTGGTGGAGTGGTGTGGGAGAGATAGAGGTAGAATGTACTACAATATTTGTAAAATGATCTTATCAATATTTTATAAAAGAATGCAATGAAAACTACATGCAGTATACAAATATATAGTGAATACAAAATAACATGAATTACCTTAATAAATGTATGTCAATCGTGTATTTTCATCCCTAGCCCAAATTCACTTTTCTTTGATATGAGATCGTTTATGTTTGCAGTAAATCATGTGGGAAATCATACTTTTTTATGACTTATTTTATAGCATTGCTCTGCTGCTCCGACAATAACCAACTAAGGGCACTTGTATCAATCTAGTCTCCATTGTTATTTGATCAAATGACATTTTTCATTGCATGGTTGGATTCTTCAATGTCACTACAAATTTTGACAATTTTGTCTTTGTCACGCCTTCCATCCAAGATTTTTCATAATGTCTCTGTTACATTCTTTCCAATATGCATAGGATCAAACAAATGCATGATTGAGAGTTTCTCGTAGTACGACAACCTACTAAATTACGTAGGATAACTTTTTAGTCCTTTTGGAAGTTGGTCATTAATGCCTTGACAACCTTCATGAGCATCAATTACATCATCAGTAAATAAAACATAATATCAAAATATAAATTTGAAACAAAAACCATCAGATGGAATGACATTACCTCGACAATTTATTTTATTGTATGCCGACTTCCATAGGCAAGGTTTCATTCTCTGTGGCTTTGATGTAGTCTCTTCTTTCCCATTGAAAAGATGTTTTTTGATAATTCGGTACTTATGATTTCTATGGAGAAAGTGTCTATTCTCATCGAACACCTACTTTCCTAAACTTTTTGAATGATGAGATTTCATCTTTGGACCACAAACTGGACATGCAAATTTTCTCTTTGTCTAAAGACCTACAAGATCGTGTATAATTGGATTAAATATGTTAACTTTGTGTTAGCACTATAACATACCAAAAAAGAGGTGTTAAGAAGATAACATACCACAAAAATGTGTTAGCCCAGGGGCATCATGTATTGTCCATACAAGCATTGCATGGAATTGAAATTTTCTTTGTCCTATTGGTCTAGAGATGTCATACATAGTGACCCCATTCCATAACACCATCAACTCGTCAATAAGGGGCTCAATATATATATTGATATCTTTAACTTGGTACTTACCTAGTTGAATGAACAAAAATATTACATAATTATTATGACCATTTTGATGGATTATTTATAATAAATTAATTTAGATGACTATTAAATGAAAAAATACCTGGAACAATCAGTGCCAACATTATGTGCTCCCTCTTTAAGGACATCCAAGGATGAATGTTATTGTTGATAACAAAAATAGGCCACACCGAGTAAGTAGATCTCATCTCTCTAAACGGATTGACACCGTCCGCTGCCAATGAAAGCTTGAGATTATGAGGTTCTTCTTTAAAGTGTGGCCATTTTTCCTTTATTTCCTTAAATGTCAAACCATCCGTAGGCATTCGCATAATGTCATCTCAACTTCTATTGCGTGCATGGTAATCCATAAATTGTGCCAAGCTATTGCACCTAAATAATCATTACAGATGTAGAATAATGGGAATAAACAAAAGAACCTTGCGAGGCACCTTTTTTTTTATTCGATCTGATTGATATCTACTAATATGACAAATAGGGCATTCTATTACAAATTCATGTTGTTTATGATATATAATATGATCATTCAGACATGCATGTATTGTTTGATACTCCATTCTAATATCTTTCATAATGGAAAATAATTCTCGGTACGAGTGAGGTAGAATATTTGATGGTGGTAACAAACACTCACCTATCAACCTACGACCAAAAATATAATTTGTTAATTTAAAGAATATTAATTGCTACATGATTCACCCAATGTTAATTGTAAGAGAATTACGACTAAAATAATGAAAAAAGATAACATACCTTAACATACGTGTCATTGCTACATTGGATAAACCATTCATAACCTTTAAGTTCACTAACAACAATACAGTGGTAAGAAGAGTTGTTTGGGAGCCTTCATATAGGGGCTCATGTGCCTTCTCAAGTATAGGTACCTCAAGGTCTGCATCAACATCATCATCATCATCATCATCGTGATCATCTTGATCATCATGATCTTCTTCATCATCATGGTCTTCTTCCATGGGATCATTACCTTCTACTTTTATATTCACACCTCCATGTTCCCTCATTTGGAAATCCACATTCTTCAGATTGTCATGGTCCATAACATGAAACCCAGGGAGGTTGACCTATATGAAAATGATGACCTTATATTAACCATGACCATGATGTCATCATCAAATCATGTCTTATGTATTTTATAAATTATTAAAATATATACCAATGGACGAAATTCATTTCCCCCTTCAATGTGACCATGTTGCCTACAATGTTCCTCAGTTGTTTTGATTAGATATCTTCGAGTCTTTAAGCCCTTACAAAATTTGCAAGGACAATAACATTTTCCATAACCTTTTCTTTTTAAGTTAGACCACAGTCTAGAAATTGTCTCCCTATTTTTTTGTGCATTGATATCATCAGACATGGTCTTTCTTGAATGGAATGACTCATTGGTGGAAGAAGGATGACTTTTTTGCAACCTGCAGATTCTATATCAGAGCAGAAAAGAAGTTAAATGCAAGATATATCTAATACAAAATCCATAATGAATATGAGTACCATTTCATCATTATATCAAAGATCGGTAATCTTTAGCAACATTTATACGAACAGAGCCACAAGTATGAGACTATAGGAATACAAAGAAAATAAAACCCTCGAATAGCTACAATGATTGCAGGCTATGAACTAAATGGATTTTTGGAAAAGGCTCTGGAAACTTTTAAACAAATGCAACTGGCAGGTGTAAAGCCAAATTCCACAACCTTTGCAAGCATCCTTCTAGCTTGTGACAAAATGGGAGCTTTAGAACAAGGCATTGATAGCCATCAAAGCATAACCATAAGTAACCATAAGTATAGATAATGAGGGAGGACGAAGGAAGTGTCATTGGTAAGGACAATGGAGACCTAGATCATAACAATGGAAGAAAGAGGTTTTCATAGAAATGGACAAGGAATATATTGGAGAAATGGTAATGTTTCCCATGTATTTGTAATGATTCTCATGTATTTAAGTCTAAATAAATAGTCATCATAGCAGACAAAGGATAGATCGACTGCTATAAATGATAGTGGAATGTAGACTATCCTAGAAAATAGAGGTATGCCATGAGGTTGTGAAAAATATTGTATAAAGTTACAAGACAACAATGAAATAGTATTCAATTCCCTAAAAAAATTATTGTGGAATCATGAGTAGTGATTTGTTCACTATTAAAAGATATGAAAAAGTGACAAGTTTACCATTCTTCGAGCAATGATAAATTTATGTGAGAAGATGGTGTCAAAAGAAAAGATAGTTTATACATAAAAATACATTGATGTTTAAAAATCAAAGGTTGCTGATATATAAAACTAAATATCAAATATGGGAAATGGAAACAAGGCAGTGGTAAAGATTATAAAAAAAATGATTAATAAATATGTTTACCTGAAGAAAGATTTGGCCTTGTAACATCATAAGGACAAAAGTGGTAAAAGGACGAAAAAGTAGTCACAAGATGAATGATCATACATGGTTGTTATAGTGTAAAAGGAACTCATAGCTACATCATGAAAACACATTAATGTATCAGAAGGAGGAGATTGTAGATGATCATGAAGTTAAAAACATCAAAAAGGTCTGAACAAAAATAATTCTATTACTGAAGACAATAAATAAACCTGATTCATTAGAAGGGGAGTAATGTAAAATACAAGACACGTCACTTAGAATCAGTCAAATAATTCAAGACTTTAGTGCTACATCAGTTGGAAGACACAAGGAGAAGTGGTATTTGATATCAAATGGGAGCTAGTAAAGGTCATAACATCATACCATAGACTTACCAAAGAAACATAGGTGATAAAATAAGTGCCAAGATAGTGAAGTGTGGGGTAGTATATAGAGCATTTATTAGAGTAGTTAACTATGCTACTATCATTAGCAGTCAAGTGCTAAATAATGAACAAATATATTTAATAAATAAGAACAATAAAAGAAGGTAGTGAAGGCATGTTGTCAAGTGTTGTTAAGAATAGATAAAAGAGAACAATAATGATGATACAATGAGATGTAATAAGTATTAGTGGTCTATGATGGCATGGCAGTCATAAAAGAATCAAAGTAGATGATCCTTGGGGTGATAAGTAATGCATCAAGACCAATGAAGGGTTGACAAATTGTGTAGACTAGGATGAACAAAAAAAGGTATGATTCTCATATGCATAGAAATTTAAAATTACACAGGGTCATTAAAATCACCATAACATCATCAAATCACATAGACAACTAGAAAATGGAATTGATTAAAGAGATTCAAACAAATCGCAACCAAGATGTATACCCATAGCACTAAGAATATAATAAGTATCAATGTAGAGTTCTGATATAATCCAAGAAATGATAAACTTTATCATGATATAAAGGAGTAATGATTTCATTAACTGGTAAAAATAGCTCTCTACTAAGGAGTTATGATTTCACAAAGTGAAATCATAACCTATTAGGGTTTTCATTACCCTCCAAAAAACTATAGCATATGTTGGAGGAAAACAAGATATAGAATGCAAAATCCACAATGAATATGAGTACCATTTCATCATTATATCAAAGATTGGTAATCTTTAGCAACATTTATATGAATAGAGCCACAAGTATGAGACTATAGGAATACAAAGAAAATAAAACCCTTGAATAGCTAATTTTAGTGCTTTTATAGAAATAAAGATGCAGAGAATCATAAATACTTAGGAATGCTTTTTATCAAATGTTTTAGTTGTCAGTGCCTTAGTAGACATGTATGTTAAATGTGGAAACATAGACAAGGCACATAAATTGTTTGACAGATTGCCTCAAAGAGATGTCGTCTCATGGACTACCATGATTGGGGGATATGTTCAAAATGGGTTTGTTGAAAAGGAATTAGAAACTTTTAAGCAAATGCAACTGGTGGATGTAAAGCCAGACTCCTTGACCTTTTCTAGCATACTCCCTGCTTGTGGTCAAGTTGGAGCTTTGGAACTGGGCATTTTTAGGTAATTTATGTTCCTTTGATTATAATCTATCAAACTTGCAATCCTATTCCAACTCCTCACATATGATACTCAGACTTCTACTAATCCTCTGTTGGTTTTCAATAGTACTCTCTTTTTCCGGTCTATGGATCAGTCACAATATTTAACATGGGCCTATCGGGTTCCCTTGCTTTAATTGGAAATTACAAAACAATAACAGTTAATCATCATCCAACACCTCCAACTAGTCTTCAAGGACTCTCTAACCCAGTTGATCAGATTAGGTTAGGTTGACTTGGAACAGTTTGAAGATGGGTATTACGGACTGGTGTTTTTTTTTTTTTCCAACTATCAATAGGGATCTCAGTCAATTAATCTTTAAACCCAACATACTTTTGAGCTACTACTGCAACCGTGTCTTTTATTGTTTCTTTTCTCAAATTCAAATCGAGGAATCAGTTTCAAATTCCCAGTTATTACTCTGCCGTAACATTTCTTTACTTCACAAGTTAACATATCGCATGCACCTAACTAGGGCATCGGCCTTGAAGCACTAACATAGTTCCCCGAGTTCTGAGAATTTAGGTTTTTTTGACACATTGCCTTAACTTTCTCTCCATCCAATGACATGGAATTCCCATGGAGGAGATGCAAGTTAAGGATCAAACTCCATAACAGAGCCAAACTCCCAACACAGACTGTCAATGAATTGGAATCCCACATAGAAGTTGAACAAACACTAAATGCTATAAAACTTTAAAATGTGAATGCATGAACTTGCAAAGAGATGTTAATGCATCTATTTGTATCGGGCAGACTGTGTCTAAGTAATATACTTAACAGATAGAAAATCCCTGACACAAGGGGTACATATTGAACTAAACCCGCAGATGTATAAGATGAGTTTCTACAACAAACAACACTGTAGATTTAATGCTAGTTCGACAGTGCAAATTAAACTTGTTCACATAATTTTAATGTCGTGAATGCATAAAAAATGGGGTTTATAGCAATATGAATACAAGTTATCTATTTGCCACAGTTAATACATGAAATGATAACCAAAACAAAAAAAACATACTCAAAATCTAGTTCCTTGTTAATGAAATTTTCTTCGAAGGTTCTACTTGATTGAATCCTGCTACACAGTGTCAATGAGGTTTCGCACACTGCAACCTTGAAAAAATTTGTCGTGATAATAATGAAATGAAATTTTTTTTTTAAAAACTTATGCCCATGGTCATCGAAAGTTTGACCTACATATTATTGGTCAAACTTTCAACTAACACGAGCATGGATTTAAAAAAATGGAAGTTTTCCTTCTATAATCCGATCAACCAAAAAAAATTATTTCATGGTCGAAAATTTTGGTAGAAAAACTAGGTCAAATGTACTAGTGTGGAAGGAAGGATCTTCTTTCTTGATTGATAATTCTTCTACTTCGCCATTATGGGAGAGAAAATTTCTTGAATGAAGAAGAATTCCTCAAAATGAACTTGAAGGAATTGGAGAAACTAGATCTTGGATGCTTTCCTTCAAATCTTGAATCCAAGTGCTCAATTACTCTTGATCACTTGATTTCTCTTGAAAACTTGATTACAAAGTTGTAGATCATGAAAGTATAATAGTGGATATCAAAATGAGGAGAGACGAGGTGTTTTAATACCTCATCCATAATTTTGGGATTCAAAATTAATCTAGGTCGACCATGAGATCTTTTTTTATTATCATGTCAACATAAGGCTTTGAGCCAAATCTGGGCCTAAATCCTAGGGTATAGAATGGATAAGCCAATATTTACCTAGGCACAAAAATGCTAAGCCATTCTACACCTATGATTTTGATCCTAGATTTGAACTGGGTGCCAGAATGGTGTAAATGAAGTGGGAAAGAGAAATCGGGTTGCCAGGATCAAGCATAATGGACATCAGACCTTGAAATCACCAAAATGGATCCTAATAGACCATCCAATTATGGGTGCTATCTTTTTAGGATGGTATAGTTACTAATATTTTGATATTTTGTTAAAGACTATTTGGAGGTATCTATTTCAAGTTTTTGTGGTTTGGAATGAGTTACAGTGGATTTGGCAGTTATCTATATAAGACTATGACTAACAATGGTTTTTTTGTGAAATGCATGCTTCACATTTCACTGCATAATAGTTTCCAATGGTGCACTTCTGGAAATGATTTATTAATGTCTGTAGTTTCATTCATTTGAGATGACATGATATGTTTTTCTTCAGAGACTTGGTTTCAAAGTTCATTGGTATTCTTTCTCTAGGTTTGAATGACCTCAAGTGTTTACACTTAATTTATTTATCTCATTGTTTGCAAGGTGGAATATAATTTGTACAATTCTTATTTTTTGGTCTCATCTAAGAAATAGTTTGGTCCACTTCCCATTCCTATCCACTGCGGGAATGTTTAGTGTTGTCCTATTTTAAATTATTTTTGGCTACTTCCCTAGCCAACATTGGGATACATTGCAAGTTATGAATTCTTATTAATAAAGGATAAATCATAATGAATTAGTGGATAAGATTTTGGAGGGTGGGATTTGTATACTTGTGTGAATTTTTTATGTTAGGAATGAATGCAAAGTGTTTTGACAGTCATTCTGTAGTAGTTGTTGTTGCATTCATGACTTGGATTGTCATTGATGTCAACACAGTGATATTCTGGATATTAGCAGGAAAGTAGGTACAGTTTTGTTTTGCACACATGTTGTATTGTAGATTGGCTTTTGTGTAGTTGATGGTATGTTCTTTGGTGTGTTATTAACCTATGGTTAACAGTACAAAAAGAAATTCATTCATTCGTAAGAGTTATGAGCATTTTGGTGAAAGCAATGTTTAGACAGTGTTTCTATGTAGCGATGTTCAGAAATCGGAGGATATCTCTTAGCTGGGATGGAATCTAATTTTTCACAGTTAAAGGGATGTTGGAGACTCATTAATGATGATTTGGTTCATAGCGCAAACTTTGAGGACATGTTTGGAGAAAGTTACAGTAACTGGAAGCCGACAATTTTATGTGAATTATGTGTGTAGCGTGTAGAATATATTATTTTGTAATTGAGGACCGACTCATTTGTAATTATTTGAGTTTGGTATATAAGAAGGAATGTTTTCCTTATTTTAATGTGTACTATGAAGATTGTGATGTGAATATATGCATGAAGTGAAGAAAAGAGCTAATTCAGTGATGAAGGAAGACTTGTGAGTACAGAGATTTGAAGTTGTGATCTTGTGTAGTAGAGAGTGCATTTTTGGCACAGTGTGAAGGAGGTAATATATTTCATATTATTCTGTTGAATAATTCTAAGATCTTTTGGACAGTGGGTTCAAAGATCTTGCCTTGAAGCTGTTTGGGCAATGGGTCCTTCTATCTTCCATAAACTCTTAACCGGGTTAGAATCTTTTAACAGGGATTCAAAATCTCCTAACAGGGATTCATATGTACTGAATGTATTTCATAAGACTCCTAACAGGGTCCATCCTCTAACAAGGAACTTTCATATTAGTGCATCATTTTGTGGGCATCATTCCCACTGAGGTTTACTCTTTTCAAGAGGTTCCCTAGTTAACATATCTTATGTTATTGTGCAATTGTGTATGGTTATCTTTCTATGGTTGATCAGTACATTGATTATATTGTTTAAAGCTATTGAATGGATAAATTATCAGATAACTAATTCACCCCCCCCCCTCTCAGTTATCTTGGGGATCTTTACTTTCTAACAATTGGTATCAGAGCAGCAGGTCCTTGAAAGAAAAGTTTAACAACTTAAGGAGATCCATGTCGAATTTCAGAAAAGAAAGCCCTAAGTTTGATGGAGTAAATTTTGACAGCTAGAAAGAAAAGATGAAGACACATCTATTATTTTTAGGACCAAGTTATTGGTTGATTACAAAGAATGAGAAGACTATCATTGAGGAAGACAATCTAGAGGCAGAAACTAAAGATGAACTAGATCTATTCATGTGTAACATACTTGCAAGAGAAGCACTTTTGTCAGCACTACCAGAGAATGAATATAGTCAGGTAAGATGTTTGAAAACATCTCATGCAATTTGGAAAGCTTTACATTCTACTTTTGAAGGTGATGAACATGCAAAGAAGGCTAGATTACATAATTGGATTTGTGCATTTGAAGATATTAGAATGATGGAAGATGAATCTATTAGAAACTATATTGGTAGGATGTCTGAGATTATGACAGGAATAAAGTCTTGTGGAGGTGATAAGACAGAGAATGAAGTGATATGGAAAAATCTGAGAACTTTGACACCAGTATTCAAGCAGACAACGCAGATGATTGAACAAGTGATACCTTGTACATCAAACTTTTCAAGAGAGACTCTTCTTGGAAGATTAGAAACGGCAGAGATGAACTTGAGATTATCAAGAGAGCTACCTAGAATGGAAACAGCATTCAGTGCTCTTAGCATTAGACCTACAAGAAGTACTAGTGTGAATGGAGATTATGCCAGCAGTAGCAGATCTGAGGAAGATAAGAAGATTGAAGAAGGTATTGCATTACTTGTAAAAAGAGAACCAGATGGTAAGAAAATCTTTAAATGTTGGACTTGTCAAGAATATGGTCATTTTGCATCTAAATGTCCTAAAAGAGTTAAGAAGTATAGAAGCAACTTTAAACCTAAAAGATCTAAAGAATGTTATTATGCAAATGATGAAGATTTTGAAGCAGGAATTGAAAAACATTTAAGTGACAGTGATAATGATAACTTTGAGGAAATAGGATTTGTAGAAATTAAAGATGAAAGTTTTGAATCTGATAAAAGGGAAGAAAAAGCATTAGTTTCACAAGTTGAAAACAAATCTGATTGGATTATAGACAGTGGTTGTTCACATCATATGACTGGAGATAAAAGAAAGTTTGTTAAGTTAGATAATTATGATGGAGGAATTGTTAGAGTTGGTAACAATGCACCTTGTTTGATTAAGGGTATAGGATCTATTACTCTTGATGGAAAGACTAACACTGATGATGTTTAATTTGTTGATGGACTAAGACATAATTTACTAAGTGTTGGACAATTGGCTGATGAGGTTTATCAAGTTTGGTTTTCTGAGAAAACTTGTGTGATAAAAGATAAAGATGGAAATTTGATTGGAAAAGGATCCAGAACCAGAGGGAATGTATTTCAGTTGAATCCTACTGAGATGACATCTTTGATAACTAGGATTGATGACAGTTGGTTATGGCATAAAAGGTTTTGTCATATAAACTTTGATAATATTGTCAAGGTGAGCACTACACTTGCGGTAAGAGATTTACCTAAAATTATGAAACCTACTAACATGATTTGCAAAGAATGTATGATGGAAAAGAAGAAAAGGAGTTCATTTCCCAATAAGAAGTTCACTTCGGCAGAGAAGTTGGAGATTGTTCATACAGACTTGAGTGGTCCTACTAGGACTAGAGGATTCTATGGTGAAAGGTATTTTATGATTCTTGTTGATGATTTTACAAGAATGATGTGGATTGCATTTTTGAAAGAAAAATCTGAAGCATTTGATAAATTTAAGATCATGAAAAGAAAAATTGAGAATGAATCTGGAATGAAGATTAAGTGTCTAAGATCTGATAGAGGTGGTGAATTTACATCTAGAGAATTTAACACCTTTTGTGAAATGAATGGCATTAAGAGACAACTTTTAGCCCCTAGAACACCAGAACAAAATGGTATTACAGAAAGAAGAAATAGGTCAATAACTGAAGCAGCAAGAGCTATGTTGTTTGAAAATGATTTGGCTAAAACTTTTTGGAGAGAAGCAATGAACACAACAGTATACACTATGAACAGAGTACAAATCAGATCAGATACAAACAAGACACCTTATGAATTATGGTTTGGACATACACCCTCAGTTAAGTATTTTAGAATTTTTGGAAGTAAATGTTATATTAAGAGAGATGATGATATAGGAAAGTTTGATCCTAGAAGTGATGAAGGAATATTTCTTGGATATTCTTTAAAAAGCAAAGCATATAGATGTTATAACAAAAGAACTAAGACTATTGTTGAAAGTGCAAATGTAAAAGTTGATGAAAAGTTTAAAATTCAGGAAAGAATGCTTGATTATGAATTTGATGGAGAAGCACAACCTCAGCCTAACATTGAAAATGCAGAATTATTTTTTGAAACTAACAGTGATTTGCTGAATGAAAGTCATACTGAAGAAGATAGAGAAGAAAACAGAGAAGAATCTATAGTTGGAACAAGATCAGTAACTATGACACCTAATAGGTATACTTCAAGACATCACCCTATTGAGCAAGTTATTGGAAGTTTAGATAGAGGAGTTTTGACTTAGAATAAGGTACATTTATGCTTGATTTCTCAAATTGAACCCAAGACTACTAATGAAGCCTGTGAAGATGAACATTGGATCAATGCTATGAAAGAAGAACTAGAGCAGATTGAAAAAACAAGACATGGGAATTGGTCCCTAGACCTGAAGACAAGAATGTGATTGGAACAAAGTGGGTATTCAGAAACAAGATGAATGAACAAGGAGAAGTGATAAGAAACAAAGCAAGATTGGTATGTAAAGGATATTCACAACAAGAAGGAATTGAATATGAAGAAACTTTTGCACCTGTGGCCAGACTTGAAGCAATGAGAATGTTTCTAGCATATGCAACTTACAAGAAATTCAGAGTGTATCAGATGGATGTGAAGTCAGCATTTTTGAATGGTGAATTGGAAGAAGAAGTCTACATTGAGCAGCCTGAAGGCTTTCCTTTGACACAAGAAGGAGATATGGTATGTAAGTTATAGAAAGCTTTATATGGATTAAAACAAGCACCTAGAACTTGGTATGCAAGATTGGATAAGTATTTATTGAAATTAGGATTTATAAAAGGAACAACAGATAGTAACTTATACACAAAAGAAATTGAGAATGGTTTGTTGGTTATAGTTATATTTGTTGATGATATTATCTTTGGAGGAGAAGATGAAGCAAGTGACAAATTTGCAGATGAAATGAAGACTGAATTTGAGATGAGCATGATTGGAGAAATGAAATATTTTTTGGGATTACAGATAACACAAAGAAAGGAAGGTATATTTGTAAGTCAGACTAAGTATTTAAATGAATTATTGAAAAGATTTGGAATGGAAGATTCTAAACCTATTGGAACACCTATGGTAACCGGACATAAGTTATCTAGCAAAGATGAGACACCAGCAATTGAGCAGAAAAAGTACAGATCTATGATTGGAGGATTGCAGTACTTGACACATACAAGACCTGATATAGCACATTCAATGGGGAGTGTAGCAAGATTTCAAGCAAAACCTAGAGAATCACATTATGCAGCAGTAAAGAGGATACTGAGATATCTAAAAGGAACAATGGATTATGGATTATGGTATGAGAATTCTGATGTTTTTACCTTATGTGCCTATACTGATGCAGATTGGGGAGGCAGCGTTGATGACAAGAAAAGCACCAATGGTGGAGCCTTTTTTCTTGGAGGTAAATTGGTCTCTTGGCTAAGTAAGAAGCATAATTGTACTTCACAAAGCACAATAGAAGCAAAATATGTTGCAGCAGCAAATAATTGTAATCAGATTATTTGGATGAAGCAGATGTTGAAAGATATTGGAATAAAGTTTGATGAGCCTGTTGTTATACATTGTGACAACACCAGTACAGTGAGTATGTCAAAAAATCTTATTTTACATTCTAAGACTAAACATATTGAGATCAAGTATCATGTTGTAAGAGAGAAAGTTGCAAAAAAAGAAGTAAGATTGGAGTACATAAGTACAAAGGAGCAGATAGCAGATATATTTACAAAGCCTTTACCTAAGGATACATTTGTGTATCTGAGAGGTATACTTGGGGTTATGCCCCAACCTATTTTTGAGAATTGATGCAGATGGTTGCATCTGTCCAGTGGTATATGAGCCCTATCCTTCTTCTGGATTGGATGTTGGAACTTCCTCTATGGGGGAGTTTATGAGCTGAGTCATGAGGACTCTTGTTATTGTATTTTTTCTGAAAAGTGTCTTTTGACAATAAGTTGTTGTTGACTTAGTGATAGAATTTTTGTCATTGATGTCAATGGGGGAGAGATATACATGAAAAACATTGTGGATTGTATGAGAGAGCTGAATAGGAAAATGAAACAAGATTTGATTTGATATTTTGCAGTGACGTTGCAGTATTGGATTTTTGGAACATTGGATGTTTTTCATCTATGTTGTCATCAATGCCAATGGGGGAGATTGTTAGGAATGAATGCAAAGTGTTTTGGCAGTCATTCTGTAGTAGTTGTTGTTACATTCATGACTTGGATTGTCATTGATGTCAACACAGTGATATTCTGGATATTAGCAGGAAAGTAGGTACAGTTTTGTTTTGCACACATGTTGTATTGTAGATTGGCTTTTGCATAGTTGATGGTATGTTCTTTGGTTTGTTATTAACCTATGGTTAACAGTGCAAAAAGAAATTCATTCATTTGTAAGAGTTATGAGCATTTTGGTGAAAGCAATGTTTAGATAGTGTTTATGTGTAGCGATGTTCAGAAATCGGAGGATATCTCTTAGCTGGGATGGAATCTGATTTTGTGCAATTAAAGGGATGTTGGAGACTCATTAATGATGATGTGGTTCATAGTGCAAACTTCGAGAACCTGTTTGGAGAAAGTTACAGTAATTGGAAGCCGACAATTTTATGTGAATTTTGTGTGTAGCGTGTAGAATTTATTATTTTGTAATTGAGGACCGACTCATTTGTAATTATTTGAGTTTGGTATATAAGAAGGAATTTTTTCCTTATTGTAATGTGTACTATGAAGATTGTGATGCGAATATATGCATGAAGTGAAGAAAAGAGCTAATTTAGTGATGAAGGAAGACTTGTGAGTACAAAGATCTGAAGTTGTGATCTTGTGTAGCAGAGAGTGCAGTTTTGGCACAGTGTGAAGGAGGTAATATATTTCATATTATTCTGTTGAATAATTGTAAGATCTTGTGGACAGTGGGTTTAGAGATCTTGCCTTGAAGCTGTTTGGGCAATGGGTCCTTCTGTCTTCCATAAACTCTTAACCGGGTTAGAATCTTTTAATAGGGATTCAAAATCTCCTAACAGGGATTCATATGTACTGAATGTATTTCATAAGACTCCTAACAGGGTCCATCCTCTAACAAGGAACTTTCATATTAGTGTATCATTTTGTGGGCATCATTCCCACCGGGGTTTACTCTTTTCAAGAGGTTCCCTAGTTAACATATCTTATGTTATTGTGCAATTTTGTATGGTTATCTTTCTATGGTTGATCAGTACATTGATTATATTAAACGCTATTGAATGGATAAATTATCAGATAACTAATTCACCCCCCCCCTCTCAGTTATCTTGGGGATCTTTACTTTCTAACAGTTTATACAAGTGCGTACTTATGCAAAGAGAATGTATGAAAGAGGATATGTCTACTTGGTTGCTTAAGTTATTGTGAAGAGTGTTTTGTGGGCAATATGGATATTCATGTGTTAACTACCAAAATAAATGATAGTTGG